>OU975484.1:4905000-5505000 GCA_918857605.2 Philereme vetulata
GAAATTGTTTCTAGTTGTCCACTATCAACTGCCATGCTTGGAGTAATTTTTTACTCACTAGTAGTAACTTTTTTTTGCCTCTGGTTTGAAAAAGTTGTCAATTCTCTTCATTTTAGCAGCAGCAATTTATATACGTTCAAACAAGCACAAATCAAGAAGCACTCACATTTCACACATTACTTTACTTTATTTAAGTAATCTGTGATGGATAGGGCGAATGGTCTAACAAATTATGACGACTGGAGGTCCAAAATTGTCCACCACTATCTCACGTCACGGACTGGCAATTTGGCGAATCCAATGAAAACAGTGGTTTTGAAGTTTTTCTCCTTTATTTCACGGCATGGGCAAAGGATCAGGTGAACCAAGTCAGAAGGAATTTACTCTACTCTCTATGAAACTGAAACCAATATCTCAATAAACTGGTCTATTGCACAATACTGTCACTATTGCAGAGGTATTTCACTTTTCTTCTCGCTTGTCGCTCTCGATTCTCTCTTGAGTCGCTCTCGAAATGAACTGACATACAGGTTCCCGGACTCCTGCCGTATTTATACTACATTTTCGTATTCTGGAACACTGTGGAATATTCTTGCGGCATCTACTATCTGGTAGCAGAAAGTTATGGAAGCTTCTCGATATTTCACTACTCGACGACCTTCTACTATTAGTTCTTCTACTTGACGATAGATGTCATTCATTATATGTTTTCGTTCTCGGTTTCTCTCTAAATAGGTCAGGTGGCGCTACTAGTAACGTCGCTAACATAATAAGACCAAGATCTATCTATATTTTTATTTTACCTACTTATTGAAAGAACACGCAAGCGAATAAATAAACAGAAAGCAAAAACGATTTTTTCTTCAGTCAGATTTCGGGGGCGGATAAATCCCAACTATCCCCCTCCCCTCTGTATACGTGCTTGTCAGCGCCCCTTTTAGGGTGTCTAATTAACAATGCGCTGTGCCGGGCTATACGGCGGCACAAGATAGTTTCTTTAAAGATGCAGATGCTATATTTGATCGAGCGAAGCGATATCTCCAAATCAACTTGGGTAAATCGGCGTTGTATGTATGTTTGTTTGCACAAGGATAACTTTCGAAGTGTTGATTCGATCAACGTGAAAATGGTATATAGTTAGGTAGTGATGGCACAATCCTGGTGTGACTAAATGAGCTAAAAATGTGGGTCGGGTTCTTGAAATATTGGGGTGCAAGAGGGGGTAAATAAAAAACAAAATAGGGTTATCCGATCAAATTGCACATCCAATGAAAGGTCTTCATCAGTACATTTAGACCTCTTTTTTACTTTTAATTTTAACATAGTAGTTTTTAAGTTATTTGCTATTATAAAAGCTGAAATTTGACAAAATTCACAGGGTACACCCGGACCCCATAGTGCTGAAATTTGGTATGCGTGTAGCTTTAGTGACACAAATACAGGAAAAAGTCTGAAATCCAGAATAGGTAACTGCAATATCTACTTCAAAAAAGTATTTCCAATTTACATGAACTCCCGTTATCGGTAATTTGAATGAAACTGTAGGTCAAGTTAGTTGGAGGGGCATTTCATGACACTATTTTAATAGTCAAAAATTACAAACTATATTTTATTTATGTTTTTATGGGAGACTCGCGAGATCCCAGTTCGGGGCGAACCACTAGTAATTTATATTTAGATAAATATCGCTCAGGTTAAGCGATGTTCTAAGAAGTCACTTCTTGGTTGGGTGACCTCAGTGACCTGACCACCCATTTTGAACTGAGCGCTCCGTGCTTCGAAGACCTTCTGGGTCTTTATTGATCTTCCTGATTAGCGTGATTGGGGTATATACCTCCACTCGATAGGGCATGCCCCACTAGGTACAGGTCACCCATTTAAATATTACTGCGTCAGGCACAACTTAGCGCTGTTGAAACATATAGCTACGAACAAATAATTCACATAGTTTCTCTACTACGAATATAAAATAGAGTTATATTTGCCTCAGCGATGTAAAACCTATAAACCTGGCTTGCATTGCATAGCATAACTACTACGGACAGACGCAAAGAGAATATAAATACTTAATGTTGCCGAATGTAATCTGAATGTACGGAGTTTTTACGTCGTCTTAATGCTACGAGTACCTTGCGCATTGAATGCAATAATAGATGACCGATTTCGAACGTAACCCCTGTATGGGTTAGAATTTTGGGTTACGTCACAGAATACTTATTATATACAGAAGTATCACTTCGCAAAGACATTTAAATTAATAGCCACCTTTGCTACGACCCAATAAAGCGATTTTCAGCTCGCGCAGCGCTGTGTATATAAAATTATATTCACTTACACGGCAACTTATATTGCCTTCCTTAGAGCCAGTCTACCTTATGTTCTTATATTTAAACGCTCAAAGCCCCTTCTTCTTATTTCGTGTCGATGTCTCAATACTATAGCCATTTTGACCAGTACGCCGCCACGTTCATGGCAGCGTCGGAGCAGGTCATCAGTTGCCCCATCGTGCAGGTGGTAGGGCGGGATGGGAATGCAAGGACGTGTGCCATTGTTTGGAGCTGGGCACCACATTGGCATTGCGTCGGCGATTCGTCTATAATAGCCCATTTACTAAGATTACACCTGCAGCGGCCGACTTGGTACGCAGTCTGTTGAGGGTCCTCCATACTGGCCAAGGTAGGTGTTGACCAGGGGGTAGTTTCTCTGCAGGTGTAATGTGAATCGCAAAAAGCCCCTGCGACTACGTAGCCGTTTTCTTGGTGGAGTAACGCCATACAAGCAGTGTCGGACATCACATCCCTGTTTTGCCTTCTCTGTGGCACAGACAATGTCTCGCCGGATGTCAGGTGGCGCTATACCCGCTAAAGGGTATAGCTTGTGCAACGGGGTAGGCTTCAGACATCCAGTTATTATTCTACTGGCTCGTTTAATGCAGTGTCTACTTCTCTAGCGTGGCTTGAACGATGCCACACTGGGCATGCGTACTCCCCAGCTGAGAAGCAGAGGGAGAGACCAGTTGTTCGAAGAACCGAAGGTGAAGCGCCCCAAGATGTTGTGGTGAGCCGACGAAGAGTACTATTTCGTGAGCAGACTTTGGCTTTTGTTTTCTGGCAGTGGGTTTTGAAACCAAGTGTTCTGTCCAGGGTTACTCCTAGATACACCGGGTTTGAGTGCGGTGTTATGGGTGTACCTCGCCAAGTTAGCTGAAGTGCATGGTTGGCTTGGTGGTTCCGTAGGTGGAAAACACAGGACTGTGTTTTTGTAGGATTTGGCCTCGAGGCGTTGTCATCATAGTATTCACCTAGTACTTCCAGAGCATGCATCAAGTGTACTTCAGCTTTTTCAAAGCTGTTTGTTTGCATAGCTAGAGCCAGGTCATTTGCATACAGGAACCTCTGGATGTTAGGGGGGCAAGGCTGGTCGTTCGTGTATATGTTAAATAGGGTCGGAGCCAGCACACTTCCTTGCGGTAATCCGTTTTTTTGGCATCGCCATCGACTTTTGTCCATATGGAGGTGGACTTGGAAGCGCCGGTTTTGAAGTATCAGTCCCAGTATCTGAACCAAACCGAAGTCACCCGTCATCTGGCCCACCTTGTATAACAGCCTCTTTATATTCACGGTATCATATGCAGCTGGTCAACTAGAACAACCCCGGTAATCTTTTTATCTTCATATCCGGTTTTTATGTGTTCAGTTAGATTCAGGATCTGTCCTGTGCACGACTTTCCGGGTCTGAAACCTGCCGGGCGGAGGATAAGCATTGGTTCAACCAGTGGCGTGAGACGGTTTAGTATCATCCTTCCGAAAAGTTTAAAGGTGTGACAAAGAAGCGAAATTGGTTGGTAACTTTTTGGATCGTCAGCAGGCTTTCCAGGTTTGAGAAGAGCAACAACTCTGGCTTGTCTCCACATTTTCGGTATTTGAAAAATACTAAGACAGGAATTAAAGACAGCGAAAAGCCAAGATATCGCCGCTAGGCCTAAGTGCTTGAGCTGTTCCACAGTGAGGTCGTCTACTCCAGCAGCTTTTCCATTTTTTCAGGGTTTTCATTGATTGGATTATGTCGGTAAGTGTAAATGGTTGGCAAATTAGTAAAGACTTTCCGGTGGTAATTTTGGCTTTAGCAAGATATTTTAGTTTTTGAGTAGCTTTCTCGTTTAGGAGCAGTTGGTGAGCTATTTGGTTTGCGGTAACTTTTCGAGGATTTTTCGGTGGAGGGGGGTCCCCCGTAAGTTTTCTTAGAGTAGACCATGCTTTCTTGCTATTATGCGTCATGCCAATTTCAGTAATAGTTTTTATCCATTGCTCTTTACGGGTTTCCTTCAGCATTGTCATTAGGGTTTAACCAGTGGTTATGGATTCTACGGCAAATGGATCGTTTTCATACAGGGATTCGTATTCCGCTAATAGTTGGGTGGAGTCTCTCTGAAGGCCCGGGATGTAATTTGAGCGACAGCTTCTGGGAATCACCTTTCGAGATACCGTCCGAATAATATCAATGAACTTTTCGTAGTTCTGTGGGATTGGCTCTACGTTCAGCGCTTCGTCGACTTTTTCAGAAAACTGCTGCCAGTCTGCTTTAACAAAGTTAAACCGACGTCTAAACGTGACAGTTGTCGGGTTCACTGCTGCTTGCAGGATGCAAGAAATTGGTTTATGTTGGGTGTTTGGGATTGCTGCATAAACCGTTTTTAAACAAAGTGAAGTTAAACTTTCCGACACAAATATCAGGTCTGGGTTGTAGCCTCGCTTCCAACGGCGGCTGTAAAAAGAAGGGGGTAGTTTAGCATCATGAATCAAATGTAGATCCTCTGCTTCTGCCCACTGTACAACAGCTTTGCCGTCAGAGTTTGTTTAGCGATAGCCCCAGTCTGTGTTGTGGCTATAAAAATCACCTAGGACAATTTTTAAAGCACGATCATCAAAATTTGCAGTTTTCCAGAATTTGAAAGATTGAGTTGGAGGCTTATAGAGGGAAGTATTTGTAAATTTTCCGGTATCTATTGTTACGATTTCTATTGAGTCTTGTGAGCTCGTACAAACAGAGATAACTGATATCTCAGGCTTAACAAAAATAGCGCTTCCATGTTTTGGGTGAGGAATCTTGGCGATCAAAGTCAGACCACGAATCTGCGGCCGTAGTTGGTCGTGGCCGCGATGCGTTTCTTGAAAGCACAGTACATCGCAGTGTGAGGTGCGGCAAATTTCTGAGAGTAGTTCCGCTTTACTTTCTGAAAAGCCCTCAATATTAAGGGAAACGACACTGAGAGATGGGTCACTCAGTTTCCACTTGATGGTGTTGGCATTGGGTAATGTAGTCGATAGTTGAGAAGGGTTCTGAAAAGAACCGTTTTGCGATTGAGACATCGTGGTGAAAGAATTAGCCAAACTAGAACACTGCGTTCCCGTGCCCTAGCTGTTTCCAGGTGTCGCCGCGGGGAGGCTTCTTTTTTGCTACCCCTAAATTTGGCAAAGCCCCTAAATTTGGACGATATGGGAAACCTAGTGTGATAAGATTGAATTTATATAAAGTATAATATGTATACATAGGTATTGCAGGATGAAACTACAGGAAGGGGCATCATCGGTAGGCAGGGGACCGCAATAAAACCATCGATGCAACCTACCGAACTAGTTCGTGCAAAAATCACGAACCTGGACCAAAAATCTGACATTCATGAAAATGTGACTTTCCAAATAACTTTTGTATCACTGAATATTGCAGAACATACCTGGGGGCTAAATCGATATGTATTTAGGTACCGCGAACATATAACGTTTTTGTTTCGATAAAAAATAAACAATTATTTACATAATCTCTATAAAAATACAGAAATAACAATTTAATCATCTAAAGACTATTGCAAACGATCTACAGATAGCTTAACTGCTCCAGACTTCTACCAGGCGAAAGAGCCCCCGAGGCACTGGCTGCAATGTTCCGCTAAATTGCAAGTTGATGCGTTGAGCCAGATAAGCGCCAGTTCTTGGATCACATGCTGCTTCGACCAGACGCCCAGAAAGTATTGTAAAAACGTGAAGTACCCCGGTATCCCGTGGTCCTGGGCACGTGGTTCTACACCCTGAGATCTCAACTCTGATTTTGAAAGTGATAGATATTATACGAACTATAAAACTCAAATTTAAATAGATTTTTGTAATTTATTTTATCATACTACCCTAAATAAGGGTTACAAATTGAACTAAAGCACATGTCGGTCGATAAAACGGAATCCATGTGATAAATCCCGTATTTTTAACTATTGAAGATTACTATTGCCATTTTCTTACCGCAATAGGAGGACAGGTTTGTTTATTGTATTTGTAAGGTAGTCGTAAAACTACAATAATTTAGAGACTACAGGAGCACTTAGTAGCAATACTGGCTCCGCTAAATAAGAGCCCTGCTGTAGATCTTGCTCTCACGCTGACGTCACGATTTATGACTTCCGCCGAAAGAGTTGGCTATAACGTGAGGAGAATATGGAGTGATATGAAATCCAGAAGATTTGTAAGGATTACATTTCAAAATGAAGAGTATCCTCACCTTGTATTGCCTTTACAAACTCTCGCAAGTGACGAAGCGAGTGCTGAGACTAATAGCGAGTGTATATGTGTAACTTAAGATGAAAGTGTTTGATCAGTGTGTTACCAGTGATGACGTTTGGTTTTGGTCTTTCACTATGGCCCTCTAAAGAAGGCTCAAGGTCACTCAGCGAGCTATGAGGGCTATGCTTGGGTTTTCTCTACGAGATCGAATCAGAAATGAGGAGGTTCGTAGACGTACCAAAGTCATAGCACGATACCACGCGCTGGAAAGCGCAGCGTGGCACAGCCCCCCACTAGATGGAAAGACGACTTGATAAAGGTTGCTGGGGGCCATTGGGTGCAGGCCGCACAAGGTCGCTGAAAATCTATAGGGCTGTATTATTTGGCTGATATGACGATGATGATGTATATGGTACGGTATGATGTATACGGTACGGTCGTAAGCTTTAATTTAAACTATTTATTACTAGTGGTCCGCCCCAAACTGAGATCTCGCGAGTCTTCCAAAACTCAAAAAAAAATATTCTTAGGGCGACTTGTGCAACGATGCCTAAACCTATTTAGTGGCTAAATATGATTTAAGGAGTTGTCAAATCATACAAATACGTAAAATTTATACATGTTTAGTCGCTAAATACGTTTAGGGATCATTGTGCAAGCCGGCCTTAATCTTTGACTAATAAAACAGTGCCACGAAATGAAAACCAACATACTTGAACTACAGTTTCATTCAAATTACAGGTAACGGGAGTTCATGTATTGTGATTACCCTTTTTTGGGGTACAAACTGCAGTTATTCTGGATTTCAAACTTGCCTATATTTGAGTAACTAAAGCTACACGCATACCAAATTGCAGCACTGTGGGTTCACTGGTGAACCCTGTGAATTTTGTCAAAGTTCAGTTTTTATTATGGCTAATAACTTAAGAACTACAAAGTTTAAAATAAAAATATAAAAGGGGTCGGAATTTACTCACAAAGACCTTTTATTAGACGTGGTACTTGACCGGCTAGTCCCATTTTGTTTTTTTTACCCCTCTTGAACCCCAATATCTCAACAACTCCCCCAAATTTTTAGCTCATTTAGTCACACCAAAATTGTGCCATCACTAACTACCTATATACCAAATTACACACTGATAGGATAAACGCTTCGAAAGTTATCCTCAGACAAACAAACATACATGCATACAACGCCGATTTGCCCAAGCTGATTTAGAGATCTCGCTTCGCTCGATCAATTATAATGATCTTTGTACCTATTAACTTCATATTCATCCGAAATAAATTGGATTAATATTTAATTATTCGAGTAGCCAAATTTTAGTATACTGTCTTTATACAATGATAGGCAAGTGATTTAAAAATAAATAGCAACTAGAAAACTGAACTTTCATTTAGTTTTTTCATAGAAAATTTTAAGAAAAGATTAAGTCTAAAAGGACCAATAACAGCACAAAACATTTCATTTTTCTTCGCGTTTCTAATTAAAGTCGGCATCACAAAACCCATTGTGAGACTTCACTGACTCCTAGCGCCATCTCTAGGCTCATTTGCATTGAATGGACTCTTCTCTCCCAGAATCAAATTAAGTCGTAGTACACTAAGAGCCAGACTCCAGACGCATTCACTTTTAAAACCTCGTATAAAGATATACTGAAATGTAGAGATTACGCCGTTAGTATGTCTCATCTACAATTTACTTAATTCTAAAACTACTATCTATCTAGAAACTCATTCAATAACGAATTAATTTGACAGTTTTAAAATGCATATAATTCACATGCATACATATAGTAAATAGTAGCTAAACAAAATATATTTATACTAAAAACGGGATATTTACCATGATTTGTGAGTATTTGAGTATCTCGATCATGGCGTATGCAACTGCGCCGAAATATCGAGATACTCAAATACTCACAAATCATGGTAAATATAAACGTTTACCCGTGATCATGGCGCATGCAACTGCGCCGAAATATCGGGATACTCAAATACTCACAAACCATGGTAAATATAAACGTTTACCCGTGATCATGGCGCATGCAACTGCGCCGAAATATCGGGATACTCAAATACTCACAAATCATGGTAAATATAAACGTTTACCCGTGATCATGGCGCATGCAACTGCGCCGAAATATCGGGATACTCAAATACTCACAAATCATGGTAAATATAAACGTTTACCCGTGATCATAGCGCATGCAACTGCGCCGAAATATCGGGATACTCAAATACTCACAAATCATGGTAAATATAAACGTTTACCCGTGATCATAGCGCATGCAACTGCGCCGAAATATCGGGATACTCAAATACTCACAAATCATGGTAAATATAAACGTTTACCCGTGATCATGGCGCATGCAACTGCGCCGAAATATCGGGATACTCAAATACTCACAAATCATGGTAAATATCCCGTTTTTAGTATAAATAGTGTTCATAACCATGATAGTTTCAAAAGTTATAAACAAAACATAATCTAAATACCATCTAATACTTATTGGAATACCTTCCCTTACAGCCAACAATCTAGCTTTCTCATCTATGGAATTGTTAAAGTCAGTGGGGTCAAACTCAAATTTACTGAAAGGTACTCAAATCTGTAGACCCAGCCACAGACCGCTAAGTGACTGATGTGGTGTGCCTTTCAGCCAGAAATTAAAACAAGAGGAGTCGTAGAGAAACAATAGTCGTAAAAAAGTGGTTTGAACAGACGTTTCTTAAGAATAACACTGAGTTGGGACTGGTAATAGCAGTTCAGGCACTAAGCGGAGTAGGTACTAAGCACGGTTAAGACTCTTTAATAATGGAGGCAACATTTTATACAGAGCGCTTATAAAATTAGGCGAATAAAGTATCTGCTTTGAAGGAAACGTAAAAGTGTTGGCCTCGTTATAGAAGGGTGGCCAAAAAAACTCTAAGATCAGAGCTGCCTCATACAAACTGACAAACATTATGTTCTAGTCATGTTAGGTATATATTGGCCAAATATGGTTCAAATAAACGGCCATTAGTACAAATATAAGCTGATTGTAGTATTTATAATGGCACATAAAAAACATCTCCTTTTTTACCAAGTGGGATATGATTTTACTTAGAAAACCTTCGTGATTGATTTCCATCATTGTTATAAATACGGAATTTATCACGTACCGTCTTATCGGTGTTTCGACCGACAATGTTTCGGTTCAATCCGTGAACCTTCATCAGTGTGAGTGCGATCTGCTCCGCACAACGAGGCGAGACGTTATTCGGAGCGATAAATCCATTATTTATAATAAAGATATGATTTGTAGGTATAGACAAACCAACAGAACAAAATACTTCTGAGTAGTGTAGTATTTTAGTTATAATTTAACGTAGCCGTTTTTATTTAGACGACCTCCTTGGCGCAGTGGGCGAATAGCCGGCTGAGACGCAGGAGGTAGCGGGTTCGATTCCCGCCGCGGAACAAATGTTTGCATGATCTACAGATATTTGTTCCGGGTCTGGTTGTTTTTCTGTATATTATAGTATGTATTTACAAAAAAAAAGTATATAAGTATTGTATCAGTTATCTGGTTCCCATAATACAAGTTCTGCTTAGTTTGGGGCTAGATAGCGCTGTGTGAATTGTCCACCAATATTTATTTATTTATTATTTATTTATTTATTCTATTTCTCGTCATTTTAACTATAAGTAACTTTTGGTTCCGGGCGATTTATGTAAACTTCGTCTCGCATTGCATTAGGAAGAGACAAAGTAACTTTTCAGTTGAGATGCATTGTCTTAATTAATTAATTATTAGAATTAATTTTGACTTCAAACCTTTTTTTGTATTCGTAGTCCTAGTTGTAACTGGAGCGCGCTCTATACTATTTTCTCTCTGTTCTATGAGTAAGTAGGTATGGTATAGGCACAGCACATTTAAGGCACAAAGGGTCGTTTACATGAGGGATGGGCACAGTAATGCGCCCTTGTGCCTCAAGTGCCGTAAAATGTTATATATTGTGCGGTAAATATGACTGAACGTCATAAAAGGTAAAGAAGTTCGTTAGTCCGGGCATATGGAGATGAACTAGAAGAC
Source organism: Philereme vetulata (assembly GCA_918857605.2). Classification (NCBI taxonomy): domain Eukaryota; kingdom Metazoa; phylum Arthropoda; class Insecta; order Lepidoptera; family Geometridae; genus Philereme; species Philereme vetulata. Next base: position 4,915,631 of record OU975484.1, read on the forward strand.
TGCATTCATATTTGGGTGAAAATTGCATACTTTACTAATTTATTATTTGTGTTCCTTATTCTTCTCTTCTCTTCTTACTTATAGCGTCTTCCTCTCTCCTTATTATATTATGTGCCCAACGAGGTTCACAGTGTGAAGTCCGGGGCCAATTGTGGAATCTAATAAGCAATTGAGTATCTTAATTTATTTCAATCATATGGATCATTTTGAAACGGCTCACTGTGTATAAAGTTTTAGTAGAAATTGTAGTGGGTGCACAATAAACTGTAAACTACGAGTATATGAGTAAGTTACACGGTTAGACCAATATTTTTTGTCGCGTAAAAAACGACACTGTTCAGAGCGTACTGCCAGTCGTTTTATACGTGCAGCTTATGGGTCAAGCGTACGCAGAGGGCTTTTAACGCCCTGCGCGTACAGTACAATAATGCGTTCAGGGCTTTGTTGGGGTTGCCGCGCTTCTGTAGCGCATCGGAAATGTTCGTGGAGGTGCGATTAGACAGGTTCTCAGTAATACTGCGCAAGAGAATGGCGTCCCTGATGCGCAGGGTGCGCGGCAGCCCCAACAGCTATCTGCAACTCATTGCAGGGAGGCTGGATTTCGACTGTTCCTTCATGCAACACTGGACGAGAGCGTACGCTGTGCACGTCTAGTGTCTCAGGAGTCGAATATTTTGTCTGTCTGTTATTTTATGTGTAGGTACCTATTTTATGTTATTGTGTTATTTGTTTATTTCATCGTTTATTGTATATATTTTTGTATTGTTTGTAATATGGACTTGTATTTTAGTGCTAGTCTGAAATAAATTGAATTGAAATTGATTTGAAAAAACGATTACGAGAAATGTCACCTTAGAAACTAAGTCATGAAAAAACATCAAGAGTTTACAATAAGCGAAAATGTGTTAAGTAAAAGCGATATCTTCCATACAACCCGACGATTGAGAGGATTATGAATACAAAAGATGGTTTCGTATTAACTTGATTCGTTTTACAAATGAGACTATAAATTGAATACTACCAATTGTCAGAAATTATCCACATCCAAGCTAATATCAATAATTTATTTTTATGAAAGCTATAACTCTGTACCAGTGCCAGGCCAGATATTGTTATGTGCCAGTAAACATGTCCTCCGTTGCGTACGCCTGTGTTATGGCCTTATGGGCCAAGTTGGACACTTTCGGGCCAAGTTACGGCAATGTGCGGTTACGTCTGCAGTTAATTTGTAAAGTACTCTGTAGCAGGATGTCCACAGAGTATATTAATGGATGAATATTCCTATTGATGTACGTGTACAGTAATAATAAAAAAATCTTTTTATTCCTTATTTCAAATGAAAAAGTACATTGTTTGTTAACTAGTTAGTAAACATTAATTATCGCTAGCTAGTTCTGTTTTGTAATATTTATTTGTTCCATTATACGACCTGGAGTCGGAATAAGCTTAACATTAGGAGAAATGGGTCCCTTCTCAGTTAAATGTATCCTCCATTTTCTTCCACGAAGTTGGCTATGATGAACAGTGCCTGGCATAAATGGATTATATAATTAGCATTACACAGTTTTCCTGTTGAATTTTATATCACCAGCAGTTTTAATTAAGTTATGCCCCTAACTGTGCCTGTGTGCTTTCAACTAAAGAAGATAATCCTTCTTGTTTTTGGGTCAAGTTTAGGGCAAAATACTTGATCGAGTGTACTCTCACACTGGCGACCCGTACCACTCAATATAAATTAATTGAAAAACAATAGTTTTCGTTTTGAAAATTGTATCAGGGTCGAAGCGGAGTGTGCTCACAAAGTATAGCAATTCAGCGGGGCAATGCCGCCAGTGGCTTGAGGACTCTTCTGTCTGGTAGTGGTCTGGAGCACTTGAGCTATCTATAGATTGTTTGCAATGATCTTTAGATGATTCAACTGTTTCTTTTATATTTCTATAGAGATTTGTACCCGAAAATAATATACAAATTGTATAAGTATTATTTTTGTTTTTAAATGTCTATATTTCTGCAATTATTGTTGAAGGCAAATCAGGCAATGGTAATCGCTAACGTCAGATAGCTTGATCCGTCAACTATCTTGTGGGGCCTAATGCCTCACCAAATTTGACCATGGATCGAGTGGCCATGGATTTTTCTATTTTTTCCCACTGTTGAGCAATTGTTATAAGTTTTTTAATTACATTTCTCATAAGATGTTTCTAAGACATAATAAAATACACTTATTAACAGAAAGAATAGTACAATTATTTACAAGACTAAAATAGACATAATTAGATAAGTGTTAACGTTAAATTAGTAAGTGTTTGACTGGGAGGTGACGTCATTTATTGAAACGATCTCTGGTTATTAGGTACACAAGTGCGCCGTTATTTTGCAAGAAAAAAGGGGAATAAAAAATTCTGCGAATTCTTTTACTTTAGCGAGGATTTCCATATAACTACATAAAGATCAGGTGCTCCAGAACAGGTAGGTATAGGTTTAAACCGAAAATGGCAAAAATTAACAACTAAGACTTAGTTATTTTCAGAAATACTTAGTACATAGCAATTTCGTATTTAAATTACAATAAGTTATTTGACAATGCCCATCTACAGCAGCTATAACCTTAAGTACTTACTTATTAATCAGCATTTAGATGTGTATTAAGATGCTTGTTTATTTCTAGCACCTCCAAAATGATGGTGAAATGAGCTACTAGGTAATAAATAATAATAATAAATAAAAATTAATCGACATTTCACACAGCGCTATCCAGCCCCAAACTACGCAGAGCTTGTACTATAGGACCCAGATAACTAATAGAATACTTATATACATTTTATTGTAAATACATGCTTATACATATATACAGATATTGATATATAGAGAAACAACCAGACCCGGATCAAATATCTGTAGACCATGCAAACGTTTGTTCCGCGGCGGGGATTGAACCCACTACCTCTCACGTCTCAGCCGGCTATTTGCCCACTACACCACGGTTGTCCTCCGGAGGCTTTATCTCCGGAGGTAGATAAAGCCTATGTAATTATTTAAGTATTATTGACGTAACCAAGTGTTCTATTGTGCCCCTACACGGTTTAAATAAATGAGTATGACTCACTACTTAGTATTTCTGAAAATCCGTAAACTAACTTTATTATCAGTTATCTATATTTGATAATTATTATCAGTTATATCTATATTTGATAATTTTTATCAGTTATATCTATATTTGATAATTATTATCAGTTATATCTGTATTTGATAATTATTATCAGTTATATCTATATTTGATAATTATTATCAGTTATATCTATATTTGATAATTATTATCAGTTATATCTATATTTGATTATTATTATCAGTTATATCTGTATTTGATAATTATTATCAGTTATATCTGTATTTGATAATTATTATCAGTTATATCTATATTTGATAATTATTATCAGTTATATCTATATTTGATAATTATTATCAGTTGTATATATATTTAATTATTATTATCAGTTATATCTATATTTGATTATTATTATCAGTTATATCTATATTTGATAATTATTATCAGTTATATCTATATTTGATAATTATTATCAGTTATATCTATATTTGATAATTATTATTAGTTATATCTATATTTGATTATTATTATCAGTTATATCTGTATTTGATAATTATTATCAGTTATATCTATATTTGGTAATTATTATCAGTTATATCTATATTTGATCATTATTATCAGTTATATCTATATGTGTTAATTATTATCAGTTATATCTATATTTGATAATTATTATCAGTTATATCTATATTTGATAATTATTATCAGTTATATCTATATTTGATAATTATTTTTGTATTTTTATTTTTATGGTGTTATTCGAACACTTAAAAATCTATTTAAATTAAAAATAACTTTAAAAATCTAGGAATTATTTTTGTAATGATATGCGTGTTACTTTGTTTTGTTTTTTTTTGGAATTGTTGAATTTAAGTTTCATAACTTACTTACTTACTTTTTTAACTTTAAACTGTGTTCATCTCCAATAAATAATCATAATTTCTTATTCTTTGATCCTACTTTAGGTGTAATATTAGCCTTAAGTAATAATTAATCTAAGACGATCTGCACACTACGGCGGACTAACTAGTAATTATGACATAAATCTATTTTTAAAAACTCTTATTTTGGGACATCCTGTACAGTGAGTAAAGCAACTATCCAGAGTATATTCTCTCGAACATTCGACTCTTTTAGAAAAATATCATCACCATATTTTTCCTTTTATCTCAGAAAGTAAGAATTCCAATTTAAGAATATTTTTTCAACAAAGCTGGAGATCTTCGATCGCCTTAATCTAATAGAACTCAGACTTTAAAGAAAAAATTTGAACAAGTGCGACTAATACTTGTGCAGTGAGGGTTCTGGAACGTAATATAATACATATTGAAATTAAATTTCTTGCAGGTGATACAAACTGTGAACAAGCATTTCTCCCGAATGGTTGACAAAATGTTGTTGTTGTTTTGATGCAAGTCTCGAATGCACAGATACCAGAACAGTATACCTCCGTGCCGAAAAATGAATATGACTCTGCTTTGCTGCCAATACATTTTGCCAACTACATGGAAGAGAAAAAAGTAACTCAGATTATGTAATTTTAGGGACTCGCGCAATAGGATATGCCAATTTTTAGGAATAATACAAATTACTCACAGCTCGTAAAGTTGTCTTTAAAGTAAGTAATTTCTACTAAGTAATATTTTACTAACCTTTCATTTTTCTAGCTATATGAAGCGAATGCAAGAGGCCATAGTATTCGGGACCTTGATATTTTCTAAAAAAAACCTACTCGTTTTACTTGCAGAAGGACAGACAGACCTCTGAGTGTTCTTTGAAAATAAATTCACTACCCTAAAAAGAAAAAAGAGTTTTCGAATAGGATAGTTATAAAAAATCTATTTCACGTTCGGTCGAGTCCGGCTCGATAGCAGAGTCGTAAACGTCTCACTAGACAAAAGAGCGAGTTTTATGTGGCTTCTGCTTCGGTCCATTAATAGTGGGATCCAGTTGTGAATGACTGAATTAACGCTACCATCTAAATAGTTTTGGGTGACGTAGTAGATAGGTCGTAGTAGACGTAAGTTTTTTTTTAAAACTGGATAGATCTTCGTTTGACCACGATCTCATCTGATGGTAAGCGATGATGTAGTCTAAGATGAACCACGAAGATCTTGTTTTTTTTATACCTCTAAGATAGCAAACAAACATACGACCCGCCTGATGGTAAGCGGTTACCGTAGCCTATGGACGTATGTAAAACCGAAAAAAACTCGCGCGTTGCCGACCCTTTAACATTTCCAAAACGCCCTTTTTGAAGAACTGTAAGTCTGTACTGTCGGGTACTGTAGTCCCTAGGGAAAACCTCGGCAGGGAGACCATTCCACAAGCGAAGTGATAGCGAGAGGAAATTTTTCTGGAACCTCACGGTACGCGATCAGATCGACTCCAAGGTGTGTGGATGGATTCCCTATCGATGGCGAGCGGCGCGATGTTAAAACGAACCTGCAGGCACCATATCAAACAACTCAGAACACAACCCATTATACAACACGGAAAGTAAAATCTCTCCAGAGACTTAAGGGCTCAACACGGTTGTGAGAGTGGGATCGTCAACAATTCTCACAGCTCGTCTTTGAACAGAGTCAAATGGCCCTAGTTGATATCCAGGTGCTCCTGCTCATAAAGCATACTGCATGTGGGGCCGGATTTGCGCCTTATATAGAAGCAGTCTTTGCCCCGCACTGAAGTACTGTTTTAACTGGTTGAAAAAAAAAACACACCAACTGCCAACTGAGCCTTGTCTTCTAAGTGACTCCGAAACTGCACGTTACTGGAGATGTCGACACCCAGGATTCCAATGCTCTTAGAGATAGTTAAGGGTGTGTTCTGGAATTGTGGACATACAGTAAATGGGAGTTTTTAGCGGTGAACGCACAAAGCTGTGTCTTTGTGGGGTTGAACTGAACTAGATTTAATTCTCCCTAATCGGAAACTCTGGTTAAAATGCCCTCGATATCAGACACAAGTTGTCTTCGGCTTTCCTCCACAACGGAACGAGGGATGGCACGGCCCGTATCAAAAGCGTCCCCTACTATCATCCGCATAACAATGAATGCTTTCTGTGGCCAACATATCATTGATATGCAGCGAAAACAGCGTTGGAGAAAGTATAGAGCCTTGCGGGACGCTGGCATTGATGTCCATGCAATCAGAGATACTGCCGTCAACAACAGCTCTAATGCTTCTGCCGGACAAAAAGCTAGCGACCCACTTGCACAAACCCTCGGGTTTGCCAGACTCGGTGCCAGACCCGATCAAAAGCTTTCGATATGTCATGTCAATGGCTTGGGCCCATCGGTGAGTGAGGACACCAGTGGAGTGACCGTGGCGAAAGCCATACTGACGGTCAATGATTAAGTCGTGTCCTTCTAGGTATCTGAGGAGTTGTCTGTTAATGACACGCTCCACGACCTTAGAGAGAAGAGGTATTATAGCGATAGGCCTATAATTAGACGGGTCTGATCTATCACCCTTTTCGGGCACCGGGTAGACTAGGGCAGTCTTCCATGAAGACGGAACTTGCCTCATGTAGTAGGAAAGCTCAAAGAAGCGCGTTAGGACAGGACACAATTCGGGGGCACACCTCTTCAGCACCACAGCCGGTATACCATCAGGCCCGCTCGACTTATGAACGTCCAGAGAGAGTAACTTTCGCCGGACCTTTCGTTGAGAGATAATTATTTCCGGTATAGATATACTGCACCAGAGGATCATAGGCGGTACGGCTCCTTCGACCTTCATGGTCGAGTTTGAGGCAAAGAGATACCCAAGAAGGTCGGCTTTCTCTTTTGCACTGTGGGCCTATAACTGTCTGGTTTTCGGAGTGGTGGCAAGGACGACTGACAGAAGTTTCCTTCGGCAGCCTTGGCAAGCGATCAGAAAGTGCGACTTCCAGAGGGATAGCTTACTATCTTTTCACAAATTCTCCCGATGAAGTAGAATTTTGCCTTGGCAGCAGATTTTTACTGAACCTCGAAGCAGCATTTAGCTTATGTTTCGTCTTTGAGATATTAGCGTCCTCATTGTTTAGAGCCGTGGTCCAAGCCTCATATGCAATTTGCTTAAGAGCTTTAGCTTTTCTGTAAGGCCGATTAACCGAAGGCAACTCGAATATAATAGTGTTATTTAGCTGCGACATTGTGTAAGGCGGAGGTACTTCCCCAGAGGGGCCGCTTATTATGAGTGGGAAAATCCTACTATTACCCTACCTTCTACAAGAAAAAACCTAGAAAACAAGAAAGTTTTAGATCTCGAAGAAACCTATTCACTCTGATTTTATTCTTTAGGAAAAACAGATGACGGCAGTGTTCCACGCCTTAGCTGTACGCATCAAAAACGTAGAACCAATACGGTGTGTGCGAATGGGTGGTATATCAACTAGTTACGGATGGTACTGAGCCGTGCGCCTACTTGTGATTTGATGGAAAGGAGATGGCTCCCGCCATCTCATATCGTATAGTTCCTGGGCACATTCCCCGAAATGTATTCTGTAAAAGATCGATAGGCTTGCAACTTTACGGCGGTGTTCGAGACTTTGGATCTTAGTCTCCGCCATATATTGCTCACCTAAATGCACTACATTCTATCGAGTCTAGGGTAGTGGGCTGGTATTAGGCCGACCCATCTCAAAGGTGGCAACAGTACTCCATACCAGACCAGACTTTTGTAATGACTAAGAAGCTGTTCCGGTGTGAAGTATCTCCTGACCTTGTTGAGGATGCCCAGCTTCATGGCAGCCTTTTTAGCCTCAGAGTCGACACAGAGTCTTGTATCAAACAAAAAGATACTACACGGATATGCAAACACCACATTAAATCCGATAGTAACCCCGTGGCGAAAATGGAGTATGGCTCTGGATTACTGCCAAAAAACGCATTGCATTGACGTTACCATTTACATTGAGATGAAGTGTTTAATGACCAGCCTGACAACGATAACCTAACCAATAGAAACAATTAGAACTCTACAGATCGATTGAGTAGCTTCACGTTTCAGCAAACATTATTAGCCATCGAATAAACTTAAATAAAACTCTATATTGCACATAATACCAATGGAAAACAATGTACAAAGAAAAATACTTAAAAACTATGAACAATAGAAATGCACAGTAGGCGGATAACGATTTCTTCCAAACAACTTTAGGTTGATGTTTTTAAGACAAAACGGGTCTTTTCGCAAACAGATTTATATCAAAATTATAATTTTGACTAACCTCGACGTTTCGGCCAAGTTACTGCGCGTCAGTGTCTCAAAAGACCCGTTTATTCTTAAAAACATGAGTATAGTTCTCGAAAATTTAAAAAGTTCTAACTTTAGGTTGGAGAGGCACCGTCGAAATTCACGAAATTTTTTGTTTTTTAAATTCGTTCAGTTAACTCTTCAACCGTATTGAACGCTGATTGTCATTTTTGCATGCTCAAAATGGAAGACTATAAGCTTAGTTTTAAGTAATCTAAGTTGACAAGCTAATGCTAATATGTATAAGTTCTAACTATTATTTTGATGTTATCTTAAAATAATGTTAGTATTAGGTTTTATGGCATTTCCTAGTATTTAAGTAACCTCTAGTAACGCATTCTTGTTTAATCATGTAACATATGTAAATGAATACCTATGTAGATAATATGTATATGAATGCAGTGGGCTTTAATATTGTTACCGTTTGTTACCTACCGCCTTTTCATCTGTTTGTTACTTATTGCTGTTTATTGTCCTTCAACATATAAATTAAACATTATTTTAGTTGCCCGTAAAGAGGACTCACTGGAACGTCTAGTAGTGCAAAGCAGAGTGGAGGTCAAGAGACCGCGTGGCCGCTCTCTAACGAGATGGTCAGACCTCCTCAAGTCCATGACTGAATGTTCTCGCAATGCATTCAATAAAGTTGAATGAAGACGCATCGCTAGAGCCGCTACTCAAGAGTCAATACCTGACACAACCACGACCGCTCTGCCAAGAGTGCCCGACTAAGAAGAAATAAAATGAAAATAAAATGGTTTCTTGGATCTCGTTGTTTCTGTTTCCCAGAACACAGGGAATTTTAGTCTCAATGTGGGGTCAGCACTGTGTAGTGTGTACAAGGCTAAATTTTTTCACACACTTATTTTCCGACAGTTTTCTCAGAGCAAGGTGACCAGACTCAGTAATGTCTAAAGCCATTTGTTTTCGGCTCTAAGCATACCCAGTAACGAAATGGAATATTTCTAGAGCCATTAGGCTTTGGGACAGCATATTAAATTCTGCGGAGAACGTTCCAGACGATTTTTAAGATTTAAGGTCCTTAGTTATTACGACATACCTATTCTGCCGTTGCGTAAGAATAATTAAAGTGATACTAGGGAAAATTGTCAAACATTTTAAGTTAAACTAGCGAAGAACATGGGCCTAATGACAACGTCTCATAAAAATAAAGTAAAAAAAATGCCTTTTGTACTTATCTGCTGGTATACAAAACGTCTTCCAATAAGAAGATTTATAATAATTGTTACTTTACACATCGAATTTTGAAAATTCGTAGAACAAACATTGTTCACGTGAGCGAAGACAATGCCCCTTTTCGGGTAATGATAATGATATACTCTAAGGCACCTTGTATTTGACGACAACGCCAAGCGGCGGTGGAGCTGACTGTGACACAAGAAGCTGCCGGTTCAATTTCCAGTGAGGGATAAATGTTTACATTATCTGTAAGTATTTGTGTAGGTTTGGGTGTTATGTTGTGGTGATCTAGTATGGAGGCAGAACTATCATGTATGTAACTAGAACCCGTTCAGTTACAAAATTGGTACTTATTGCTCAATTTCAAGTGGCTCCATTTTTTCAGTACCGATAGTACTTTTGATCTTTCTGAATAACACCTTCCGCTCAACAGGAACAATGTCTATCACGACAAGCTGCCATTCAACCTTGTGTTCTGTTGACTAGTCTTTAAAGCATATTGTTGCAAGCACAATGCAGTGTCAAATCACCGTCGTGTCATAAATCTGAAACGACACTTCGTTACAACAATGTAGGTGATCCGTCATTTTGGAAGTTTCGAGAAATTCTTACAGAAAAGTTTAATAGTCCCATGAAATTACAAGCGCATTAAACTCTTGTTACACCGCGGGGTTCTTTTACATATGTAGATGAAGAAGTAGGTATCTATAGAAAGTCGCCTGAATGTATTGTGTTCTCATTGGAACTCTGAGGTAAAACCATAATTGTCTCAGTATCATAAGACAAAAGATATAGAAATCCAACCCCATAGTCATAACACTTTTATAGTCCTGTGATAGTGACCGAGGGCTTTAACTTTATTTTTTACTAGCTGTTGCCCGCGACTTCGTAAGCGTTACACTACTAAATGTGTAGATAACATAGAAACTAAACTAGCTGACTTGACATCTCATTTTTATCCCATGGGATCTGATTTATGGGATAAAAAGTAGCCTATGTGTTAATCCAGGTTATAATGTACGTACATACTAAATTTCATCCAGATCGGTTCTGCCGTTACGGCGTGATTAAGTAACATACAAACAAATAAATAAACGAACATCCAAACTTTCGCATTTATAATATTAGTGAGACAAGCTTCCAATCGTGGCTTTGTCAAAAAGAAGTACTTTATGCCTCGATCCAGGTCTTAGTCTATCAAAATCAAATACCAAATTCCAACAAATTGGGTCCAATCTTTAGCAGTGAAAACGTCATAAACAGACAGAGATATAGTTGGTAAGTTTCGAAGTAATTGATCGAGCGAAGCGAGATCTCTAATGACGGGTTCCTATATCCGTCGGTAACCGACTATGCCTCGTATCTTCTTGAAAAAGTGTTAAAATAGTGTCAAACTTTTGACAGGTTTTCAAGGAGAAACGAGTCGTAGCTGGTTACCGACGGATAGGAACCCGCCATAAATCAACTTTAGCAAATCGGCGTTGTATGTAAGTATGTTTTTAGGAGGATAACTTCCGTAACGATGATTCGATTATCGTGAAATTTAATGCATAGTTAGGTAGTGATGGCATAATTTTGGTGTGACTAAATGAGCTAAAAATGTTGGGGGGTTGTTGAGATATTGGGGTTCAAGAGGGTAAAAAAATGAAAATGAGGCTATGAGGTCAAGTGTAACGTCAAATCAAAGGTATTTATTAGTAAATTTAGACTCAGTTTTTATTTTACGTAAATTCTTAATAGTTTTTGAGTTATTATAAAAACTAAATTTTGACAAAATTCATAGGGTACACCAGTGACCCCACAGTGACGAAATTTGGTATGCATGTAGCCTTATTAATACAAATATAGGCAAAAGTCTGAAATCCAAAATAACTGCAATATGTACCCCAAAAAAGAAGATCCAATTTTACATGAACTCCCGTTACCTGTAATTTAAATGAAACTGTGGGTCAAGTAGTTGGTTCTTTGTCGTGGCACTATTTGATTAGTCGAAGAATAAGGCCGGCTTGCAAAACGCTCCCTAAACGTATTAAGCGACTGAACATGTTTATATTTATGTTCAAATTTAGCCATTAAATACTTTTAGGCATTGTTGCGCGAGTCGCTATAATAATATTTTTATATGTTTTGGGAGACTCGCGAGATCTTAGTTCGGGGCGAACCACTAGTATTAATTTAAGCACTGTCAGAAAGTAACAGACCATTCGTATAGAAAACTATTGAGAGATTATTTACGGCATATAGCGTTGGGTTTAAATCCCGTACCTAAGTGTCGGATACGCGTAAGTTACAGTTACGGTAGGTACTACTGCGGTTTATAAGATATACACTATGCTTATGTAACTATAGTCTAACTTTTTATTAGCTGCAGTAAAATGACGTTTTGTGGGTTGCCGGTTTTTGAAGAAAAATAAATAGGGATGTAGCTAAATGAGTGAATCATAAATGAATAATCAGTTTGGTTTTTTTTTTGAGATTTAATATTAAGTTGTAATGTATTTTTTTAACCTATTATTATTACTATACTAGAGGATTGATCTTTTTTAGTGGAAGTATAGGGAGGTACATTCAAAATGAAACAAAAACGTCATAATAATGTTATTTAATTAATTTTTGTGAACTGAATCACATCCCTATTGAGATTAGGCTGGCAACATTATTTTACGGAATGACATTTAGAAACGTCATTTTACTGCAGCTAATAAAAAGTTAGACTATAAGTACCAAGTTTCACGAACGAGAGAATTATAGAAAAAGTATAATACTATAATAAGCTCTTAACCATTGAATTGCTTTGACCTATATGAAATTTAACGGTAATTCAATCGTTTTCAATAAAAGTATTTCATTGTGAGCGCCGTCACCCAATGAATATTGAAAATGGCGCAAATTACTTCCCTTTGTGAGCCGGATATCATTTTATTTAATACAAAAACTATTTGACCGTAAAATCGTCGATAAAAAATTGATGGAATCACCGAAATTTTGGAACAAACCCACGGCTGAAATGATTTCATCGCTTCGAGAATTAGATTAAAAGTTCACGAGGATAATGAATTTTACGTTGGTTCTGTAAAATCCGTAAAACCGTGCCAAATTAACTCATCAAATTTCATTTCGTGTTTATGCTACACGGAGATTTTAATATTTATAGTTATTTTTAAAAGAGAATATTATATGTAAATGTGATAATTGTATACAATTCTAGCTGACCCACTCGCGGCTTCGCACGTGTGGTTTGTCAATAAATACATTACCCTCCTTTTGCGCAGTCTACACAAAATTTCATCGAATTCAGTCCAGCGGTTTAGTTGTGAAAACGTAACAAAGAAAGAGATAGACTATCGAATGTATAATCTCAGTTCACCCGGAACAACTAAAACTAATATTCTCTTTAAAATATATCTATGACTATATTTTATAATCATGTACACTTTACAGATAACGCAGTGAAATATCCACGAAATGTACGACCAAATTACTTGACCTACAGTTTCATTAAAATTATAAACAACTGGAGAATTGGTTACTCTTTTTTGGATCAGAAATTGCAGTTGAATTTCAGCCTTATCCCTATATGTGTGTCATTAAAGCTACACGCATACTAAATTTCAGCATTGTGGGGTTTTTAGTGTACCCTTTGGATTTTGTCAAAGTTCAGTTTTTGTTATGACTAATAACTAATAAGTTAACTTAAAAACTACAATCCAAACCATTAAACGTTCCATTTGACTTGATTGTCTCATTCTCATTTTTTACCCCTCTTGAACCCCAATATCACAACACCCCCCTCCCCCCCACTTTAATAGCTCAGGATTGTGCCATCATTGCCTAACTAAGTATATACTATTTATATTAGTATTGGCGGGTGTTTATACCATAAATGACATTGTCTTACCTAAAATAGTAGATTTTTAAACGAGGGGATAAAGCAGTGTCTTGCGTCACGAGCGCTATATTGAATCCCGAACGTAACCAAGGATTCTAGAGTTAACTCATGAGTGGAGCAAGGGAGTTACTAGAATCCTGAGTGCAGAGAGGGATATAGGCACGGCGTGCTTAGCACGCACAAGATGCAGACAGCTTTATCCACGAGGAGAATACTCTATATTTCACAATTTCTGCGAGACAATGATAACTAAATTTAAGTTGGTGCATTCTATCAGAATAATTAACTAAGTTACTTAGCTTTCAGCAATGCTGGCCCCAGCTGCCGAAGTACTGACTTTAATTTTATATATAACACTCTATTATTTAAAAGAAATGACAAGCACTGATTCTAGTGCTTAGTTTTATCTAAATTATTGATTAAATTGAATGCAAAGTCTAGTCTAGATTGTTGCGCGCGCGCAAGCCCGGTAAACTGCATGCATTTCCAGCTACGTCACAGTTTTTGACATCCTATTCCCCCACTTTGAAGGGGGGGGGGGGGGGGGCTGGGCCACCCCCAAATCAGTGGTAAGCTTAACTATTTGCTATTTTCGTTGAAACTCCACCCCCATGAACCCGTAACAACCAAAAGGTATAAAACCAAAAGGTCCCGTCTTGGAACTCATTTTACAATGTCCCACTTATTTTCAACTAATGGATTCAAGTGTAAAAGTTATTAATTTACCCATACTTCAAACTGTCAACCCTCATGACAATTTATCGATGCCAAACTGTGTGATCATAAATTTTTACTTTATTGGTTCCACATGTAATTTCCAATACTAGATTTGAAGTGCCCATTAGTCTAATCCTGGCAAAATTTGAAGGGTCATAAATATTAGCTTTATCTCTTCGTATAGGTTTCCCGAATCAAAATTCAAGTGTTTTGCTTTTAAAATCTCGACAAAATTCGAAGTCATAAAATTTTTTATACTATTTTTTTATAATTTTTACTATTTTTGTAACGTAACAATTCTATGTCACGTTACATCCTTCATTTAACTAAACATAAACACTTATAAACAATTTAACTTTACATATTACACTCACATACAAACAAAATGCCACGACATCTAGCGGTATGGCGGCGTACTCACTGCCCAAACACTCAATTCGCAGATATTGAATTCCAAGCGTCCTCTCAACGCAGTTCGCCAAGTATACTGCAGATGGCGTTGCAAGCACTTTGTAAAAATGCAATACTTATGTTTATTGATTTATAATCTATTTTAATTATTAAAATCATCTTTGTTAACTAAATTAAAAAATACTTTTCTAACTAGAAACAAAATATAAATAAAATATTAAATAACATATGACAAAATTCAATTAGTGTCTATGACTGAAGTAACTGATGAAATCGTCAAACCTTTTCTTGAGTGATACCAGAGAGTGTCAGATTTTTCTATATGGGATCACCAAAAATATTACATCAGATTTTCTAGAAGCTTTGGAACTAATTCGATTTTTATATTTAATAAAGGCCGGTAGTTTATTATCGGGTATAAAAGGACATTGCCGTCTGTGCCCGCTCTCTTTTCCACGCCTGGACTCAACTGTGAAACTTCTGAACTACGTGCTACAAACCTATCTCTTTGGACAGTATTTCCTTTGTCTTTTTATTGTGAATTCGTGTTACTTCCAAGTTGGGAAGTCGATTCACCGCCTTCGCTGCTGATCTCTCTGATTACTGCTGGATATCTACACCTTGACGCACGTCAACACCGAACACCGGAGCCGTCGAGAAGCGTGGTCTTTTCTTGCATCACCCTGTTGACCGAACCACGCTCTCACAAGAAGTCTACCGCCACGAGCTCGATCGCCAAGCGTCCTGCCAGCTGCTTTGGAAACACCAGGGACCACGCCTGCCCACGAGGTCTACCGCCCGGTTCAACCCACCCATCTCTCCGAGCAGACGCCAGGGACGTTCGACGAAAACACACGAGGTGTATCGATTCAATTATTTTATCCGGGTCAAACCCAAGTAGTCCTCCTCTCTTTTTTTTTTCTGACGCTAACGTCAGATGGCGCCCATTTATTTTAACTAAGACGAGTCTGCAGGACCAGGTGCTCAACGTTCTTCAATTGCTGTAAAATAGGCCATAAGCCCTAATAATCTAAGCTCTTCAAGCCAGCGTCTTTCTATACTACCTTCAATGTAAAGTATTTAATCTAAAATCTTTAATCTATAAATCTGTAAATAAGTAGTCTAAGTAAGTATTCACCGTAAACCAAGTCATTTGTGATTAACCTCTGTTTATCTTGCCACATGTATAGGAAATAGAATCTACGAACCTACTCGCTCTACCGATTTTCTCTTATCTTATAATTATATGTATTGAAATCAAAACTTAGTTTCATTCATTCTCTAATACCTAAATATCACTGTTACATTTTATCTGAAATGCAACATGTCGTTCTCATGGGAACAAACCTTTTATTTTGTTACGTATTTTTTTCTATGGTTACATAATGTTCCGCTTTATATATATTCGTCGGTCAAAAACTTTATTATTATTTATTAGGTAGGGGGTATTGTACCATTTCAATTGTATTGGATTAGGTATTTTACTTTCTCGCATCGCAGTGAAACGTAGAGTGTAATACACGCCGCTAAACCCCATTGTAACACGGTTTCCAAAACTACCTCGTATACAATGGTTTATTTTATAGCCCCTGTATTATGTACTATCTACTACATCTATCTATTCTGTTTTAGTGAAAATTCATACAAAATGCAGAAGGTACATAAGTACCTTCTGCATTTTGTATGAATTTTCACTAAAACAGAATATTTACCATGAGAGTTTTTGAGTGTCCCGATATTTCGGCATAGTTGCAAGCACCATGATCGCAGGCAAACAAAAGTTAAAATAGTGATGGAACCATGATAGTTTCATGAGTAATATTTTGAACTAGCTTCTGTCCGCGTCTTAGCAAGTGCTGTTTGTCAATAAAATTTAGCCAATGTATCAATTCGGGTCACAATCTATCTATGTAGGTACTATATTTCATCGAAATTAGTTGAGCCGTTACGTTATGATTAAGTAACAAACAAACATCCACACATTCGCATTTATATTAATAGTGTGATGTACTCCAGATTCGGTTCGATATTCTGATTGCCACTGGTTAGATTGTCGGGCACCTCTAACAGGATGCTCTCTAGACAATGTCTTGTCTAGTTCTAAATCATGGTGTTAATACCGGATAGTGAAGGGAACACTTGTCAGTTGTCAGTGACGTCATCGCAGTGATTTATCCACAGAGACCGGGCACCCGATCCCGGCTACATCACTTAACGTACCCTGCGCTGTCAATTTAAATTTAACACTTACAATTTTTTGTTACAATGTGGTTTTAACGAAGGGAAAGTAATTGGCCAATGTTCCATAACCACTTTTTAATATGTCGAAAGTGCCTCTGTCTCTCTATCTGCCTGTCTGTTTGTTTTCACAACTAAACGGCTGGACCGATCTTGATGAAATTTTACAAGAAAATACCTTTTATCATGAGAAAGGATGGAGGAGGATGAAGAATGGATATAAGATAGTTATTTTTAAGAAAATGATTTTCTGCCATAAAATGCTAAAAATTAATTACACTTGGATTGCGCCATATATTTGAAAATATAAGTTCACAAATCGTCGTGTCGTGTAAAAAGGTCGCACTGGGTGTGGGAGGCGCTCAGATTTACAAGTAACAAAAGAGTTTGTAAAATAATCACTTTTTGGTATAACTATGAGTATGCTTTCCCGAACAGACGATATTTTCAGACGTATCCGATTTTCGATAATTGGCGCTGTTATAATATAAAACCACAGAATTGATAATACACCAGAACAGGCATTCAGCTGTGATTGCAAGCCGTGCGTTGTGTACATAAGACGAAACCCGCGTCCCGCGCCCACCTCACCCCCACCCGCGTAATGTTGCTAGCTTATTCAATAAATACCCATTTTGGGGTAAATGTTTTTGGTAAGATACAACTAATATACTTAGGCACTATTTTATTAATCAATATCAAGGCCAGTTTGCAAAACGATAACTAAACGTATTTAGCAACTAAACATATTTAAATTTGACATATTTGTATGATTTGAACTATGGCACTATTTTTTAAAGAGATATCAAGGTCGGTTTACAAAACGATCCCTAAACGTATTTAGCGACTAAACATGTTTAAATTTAACTTATTTGTTTGATTTCAGAACTTCTTAAATCATATTTAGCAATTATATACGTTTAGACATCGTTGCGCAAATCGCCTTAATTTTTTTTGAGAGATTTGCGAGTTCTCTGTGCGGGGCGAACCACTAGTATAATTTAAAACTACAAGTTTTATGATTACAAGTTTACAAACTAAAAGTTTTTAATCTCAGAATTCGGTTAAGAGTAGGGAAAATAACTATATTTATTTTAGGTAATTTGATTTCGATACATACAATGTTAAGTACCTACCATCATAAATTAGTTAAAATAAGGAATGTTGTTCCACGTCAACCATATTCCAAGTTTCATTCAAATTCAGCCGTTACGCAATGTATAGACGACATACATACATATATTTGCATGTTTTTACAGTAGATTGTGATTCCAACACAATGAACAGTGTCACAGTATAAATATATTATAGATTTATGGCACACTTTATGGCACACCATAAACATGAAAGCAAAAAAAAATACATTATTCAAAAATACATGAATTGCAAATGATACAGCCTTAATTATTAGGTTCCATAGCAAAATCCTCTCAGCCCAGCTTGCAAATCGATCCCTAATCGTATCTAGCGGCTAAATATGTTTAAATTTGACATATTTGTATGCTTTGACAACTCTCTAAATCATATTTAGACACTAAATACGATTAGGAATCGTTGTGCGAGTCGCCTTTAAACTAGTTCACAGTTCATCAAAACATTATTGACAGTTCGCGGTACGCCAGAAATAGACATGTGCATAAATTGTAAAGACCACTGGGTCGAACCAGTTGAAAAGCTCATATTTACACAAACAAGGATTTTATTTACTTATTTGTAGGTATACTAGCTGACCCGCCCGCGGCTCGCACGCGTGGTTTGTCAATAAAAATATTAAATCATACTGATTTAAGAAATGACAAGCCTTTGTTCTATTCCAGGTTATCATAAACCTATTATTTCTACTTTCACCCAAATTAGTTCAGTAGTTTTGGTGTTAGAGACGAACAAACATATAAACTTTCGCATTTATAATAAAAGTGGGAAGTGGGAGCGGATAGTGGGTGCTTATGCTACGATCCCATCCACGTCTAGATTCCGAGATACGGCAGCTTGAAGTTTAACAGCCGTCATCCAAAATGCAGATCCCATTGATTCCTTCAATTTATTTCAAGACACCGCTAGCCTAGAACGTCTAGTTTCCGAGATACGGCTATTTGAAGTTTGACAGTTGTCTCCGAAATTTAGATCTCTGTCAGTTTTGACATAAGCCGTCACTTTGACATTAAAGTTAAGCTCAATAAATTACTATTTACAATTTAATAACGAAGTTATGTTTTAATACTTTAAGTCCATCACAATAATTAATAAGAAAAATATAAAATACCCCATCACTAGAAACTCCATCATTGTAGGCGCCGGTCGTTGCAACATTGTTGATAATTTTTAGAATGCCACGAATATCAAGCCAAAATATTGATTGGTGCCGTTCGTGGAATAACATTGGTGCTATTCAGATAGGTGCTAATCAAATCGGTGCTGGTGAAATATACGATAGTAAAGTTCTAAGAAGAATTATAGACAAAGACAATCATTTATTCACTACTTTAGCACACAATATACAATACAGTTACATTTTACGAGAGAGGAACTACTTAAAATTAAACTATTAAACGTTAAACATAAACAAAAATAAGGGAGAACTTGGTAAATACTGTGTGCTACATCAGTAAATGCGACTCGACTCAGCATTATTCACGCCGTAATGGTAAGCGCTGATATTCTGTCGAGACCGCTCTATTTAGCCACTAGACCTTGGGAGTATCATCAAATCCAAGTAGACTTTGCTAGTTCACAAGCAGTATAGTCGACCAACTTATGTCTGTAATTGGGTTTGTATTGTAATCACTTCAAATATATAATAGTGTTCAAACAAAATGACTAAACCCACCTACTAAAATTTTAAACCTTGTATTTCAAAATATCATTTCATTTAAATTGGCTAAAATACAGCCGTATTGACAACGGAACCCTTCAGTGTTTTTGACCGACACACGCTTGACTCATAAACGTATAACACCATTCTTTTTGCGTTGGGGGTTAAAAAGAAAAGGAATTACAAATTAGGATAAAAGAACACAATTCGTAAACTGTTAGGACACATTCGTAACAAATTTGCCTCTCCTTTTATTTTTTTTTCGTCCATATTTTTCTATTACTAATTTTTTTTGTCTGAGCTTCGATATTGCTAACTTTAAGTAATAAGTTTAATTTCTATTTATGAAACATTCAGATCAATTATTCTGCTGAAATAGGACTCGGTTCAGTTACTTCAAACTCAATTAGACACAAATATCTTGTACAATTATTGTTCTATAGATTTGTTCGGTTTGTTTAATTGATGTTTTGATAAATAATATCTTATTGTAGGCGGTTAACATTACATAAAAAAATAAATAAAGTTAATAAATAGGCCTTAAAACACATATTATTGTAATAAATAAACCTATACTTACATATCGTTAAGCATTATAAAATAATATTTGACGACCTCCGCGCCGCAGTGGGCGAATAACCGGCTGTGACGCAGGAGGTTAGCGGGTTCGATTCCCACCGCGGAACTAATCTACAGTTCCAGGTCTGCATGTTTTTCTATAACTTATAAGTTCGTATTCAAAAAAAGTATATATATACATACATATATGTAAGTATTCCATCAGTTATCTGGTTCCCATAGTATTTATTGATTTATTTATATAAAATAATAACCAACCTTGTTTCTTGCCTGATTCTTTCTCAGCTTCGTCGTGGAGAAAAACAGCGGTAAAATTTACAATTGATTTGATTTGAATAAATATTGAAATTTGAATTATTTTCATACATACGTAAATATTCGATCTAAGAAACAATTGATCGAAGAAGTACCTAAACGACAGAATGATTCCAAAAGTAAGTAGACATAGGTAGACATAGATATATGGTTAGGTAAGGTAAGGGTTATGGTAAGGTTTATAAAATATCTAAGGTCTTGTCTTGCGATAAATGAGTTATAATGGGATCTATTCCATATCCCTCGCGTACTTGCGCTAACTTGTGTCGGTCGGTCGTCGCGTTCCAATTTAGGTATTTGAGTTACACAAGCGCACAGTAGCCACGCACACATCTAAACCGTTTTTCCCTCGATTTTATACATTAAAACAAACTAATCTTGGTATGAATGGCGTTGCACACGGCAGATAGGCGAGCTTCGATGCGACAGTTCGCACGGGTCTCGGCTCAAACAGCGGAACTTACTTCAAAGTCAAAGTCAAAATAATTTATTCATTAAAATCACAAGGATCACTTTGAAACGTCAGTTTTACTGCCTGTTCCTTCGCGACCAAGCCAGGAAAGAAAGGCAAGAAACAAGGCTGGTTTTTTTAATGATCCTTTTAGAATACATAACAATACAGGTCATAAATTACGTCTAAATTGTAACATTTTGAACAAGTTCGAGCAATTTCAATCCCAAGCTTCTCTATCATCTTAATAATCCGATATTTTATAGTAGGCTTTTTTATAAAGATTTTGTTTAATTGCGTTTTTAAATTTGTTAATTGTCAATTTTTGTACATTACTTGGGAGTTTGTTATAAAAGCGAACACATTGCCCTTTAAACGATTTACTAACTTTGTGGAGTCTACAAGGGGCAACAGCGAGTTTATCTTTATTTCTAGTATTAAAATTATGATTATCGCTATTTTTCTTAAACAAATTAATATTTTTGTGAACATACATCAGATTTTACTTGACTCAATAACCCAACCAGGACAGTCAACCTCGCAATAAATGGCACACGGTCATAATTAGGCTGAGCAGCCGACGCGTCTCAAGAGAGTTGAAACCTAGAGTTGCTATATTTTAGTAGTGATTTGTTCTCTGAATTGTGGTTAATAGGGAATAAATAAAATCAATACCTTAATATCAGTACAATCCACACATCATTTAATTTTGATTCCATGATCACTAGAAAATGGAGTGAGCTAAGTTTTTTTTATTGAGAATCTAAACAATTAAGTCGTACGTTTAACCCACCGGCCGTGTGATGCGACGATTCGAGCAACAAAACAGGAAATGAAATATTTTTATGCATAAGTTTCTGATAGCATCTATCATAGCATCGCGCGCTGACATTGTTTGAATTGTTTGCATAGTCCTTTTATCTGAACTGCATATTTGTAGTTGGCTGACAAAGTTATTTATATTGTTTATTGTAATTTAAAATGTGGTGGCAGCGAATGGAGAAGAAGAGCAATAGAGAACCGCAGCAGATACCTGCTACTATTTACTGGTAATTTACTGTAAATAGTACTGTAATTTACTGGTACTATAATAGATAAGATAGGATAAGATAAGGCGAAGAGGAGGTTGATGATGATTATGTTATTACGAATTTATGAATAATGTACAGTAAAAATAATTTTATATTTTAGTGGCACGCCAAGGTAAGTGTCAATAATATTCATAAATTGTATTAATCATGTTATAGCATTGAGTTCATTGCAGCTCGAGTTTAGTCACATTAAGGCTCGGACTACCTATGTGGCATCCGGGTCTCCCGGATCCTGCAAATCCGGAGCATGTCCCGGTTGCTTCCAGGTAAAAATCGGAGTCGGATGGCCTTGGATCGTGTGTAGTCGATGCAGGAAAAATGTTTGGTTGGGCGACGGATTGGTCACCGTTAAAAAATGGTCCCTGAGAAGCCCGGATGCCATAAAGTCCGAGCCTAAAACTGACAAAGAAGCACCTTTAAATTCTTGTTTATAAAATATATTAAAATTGTAGCTTAAGTTACCAATTCGTACATTCAACACGTCTCAAAAACTTTGTATCCAACCGAACCGGAACTCTGAAACCCATTAAAAAGTTTCATAATACAATCGGAACAGTTTTATAACCGGATTCCCAAAACCAAGGCGAGCCAAGTCAAATGAAGTTACTAGTGGCATGCAAGCTAAATGTATTGATAGATAGATTAAAAATTGGGTAAAGAACGAGCCAAGAATTCAATGCGGGTTCCGTAGGCCACTTGTATCCATTTTTATCAACTCTTGCCTTACTTTCATCATGCATTAAATTAATCAGTCAAGGATTACGCCAATACATGTTATATGGTTGTTGTACCTGTGAGATTAATGTCTTGAAGTTTATATTAAAGAATTTCACAGTTTCTGGTAAAAAAAGGTAAAAGCCAAATCATCGTGTTGACAACTATAACGAATAAAAACGATTTCACCTGGCAATTTTCGGACACCGAACCCCAGATGCAAAGTGAAGCGGATGCGCTCCAGGCCTCTTCTGCCGGACTTGCCCTCCCCTTTGCCAGAGGGGGTAGAGCGAGCGTCGATGGGAGCATTCAATTTTCCAATTTAAAGGAGCGTAAAGAGCACCCGGTGCCATTCATACGCGGCGGTAGAACGTATCAAACTGAATTGGAAAAAACGTGTTCTCGGCTCATACTAATCTACCAGGAAGATGCAATCTATTGTGCAGTAGCTCATCCGCGGTCTTCATTTTAAGCTGATATTGATTCCGGCGTCATATCGGACTCTGAGCGGTCTTTAAATGTCGGCAATTAGGGTCGGCTAACTCAGGTGAGTTTCATTAATAAGTAAGTCTTACTTGTGAACGAAGACGTCTCATATTCTTGGCAATGATTTTAATAAATACAGTAATTAAACCGATTTCTTCAAGACTCTAAAAGGTACCGGTGAAACTAATCTATTTAAAATTAAAAATAGTACCAACCAGCTACAATCTAGACAGTTGGTACTTTTTTGTATTTTTGTATACATAGACGTTTATTTATTCATTTTTTTTATAAATTATGGGCCAGCGTTTGACCACAATCTTGCCTGATGGTAAGCGATGATGCACATGCAGTCTACGATGGTATACATGCTTGCCTATTCACTATATAAGCACACAATACTATAACATAGAACATACAAAGAAGAAATACAATAATAAAAATTTCATGGACATAAAATAAGCAAATGGCCCACATTAAATGGTAACCATCGCTTATTATTATTGCTAAATACAACATTACCGTGCTCTGCGTCCATCTACTTGAGATATACAGGTGTAAAATCATGTGCTCATGATTTTGTGCCTCATGTGCCTGTAACTTCACTGGCGCTCAAATCGAAATACACAATGCTGCTTGGTGGCAGAAATAGGTATGGCGGTAGAACTTCTCCAGGCGAGCCCTTTCTTAAAGAACTCTACGACTACGAAACTGTAGGCAATCCTACCATTCAAGTATTAACAGACTAAGCCAAGACGTTATATGGGCTAAAAATACGCTTACACTACTCTGACTTATTTATAAATATTTACACAAAATATGACAAAGCGATATAAATTCTCTGTTATAGGCGATGGTTACCACTTAACATCAGGTGGACCATAAGCTGGTTCCATTTTCGGTAGCATAAAAAAAATAACATAAAAATTAAAAAAAAAAACAAAAGACTCCAGCCCTTTTTGCGTCGGGGAATAAAAACCGATATAGCTAAGAACCACCCCAGGTAGCTCTTTAAAAAAACCGCATCCGAATCAGTCCATCCTTTTGGGAACTACAATGCCATAGACAGGCAGACACACACACATCCAGATAGATGTGAATCTTATAACAACTCTCTTATTGGGCAACCCAGGTTAAAAGTGTTTTTTTATTATACTTAGGTTTAGTAATCATTTATTCTCAAAAAGATAATAAAAAATATTGTAGTGGTAGGTAGTTTCTCAATAAACGCATTCAGATAACTAGTTCGTTACTTATGTATATATTAATTACATACAGTGCTCCCGTACGCAAGGACAATGAGATATTTCGGATCATCCTGTGTATTGTGTCAGTAAAGCTGAAACGTACAGAAAGCCCTAGCGTGCAAGTTACCTAGTATCGTATTGCAATGATATTTCTGTTCCAATCGTCCTCCACTCATATCCGGCAGAGGGCGCTGGAGAGCGCAGGTGGCGCCTTCTAACGCCAATTATGCAATATTGCTTTGTATGCAATGCTATTGTACATAAATAAATGCAGTTTTGGTATGAGTGCAGTTGTTATTTTAGGGTCATTCTATCCGATACAGATTGTTTTAAATCCCTGTGCAACATTGTAATACATTTAAAACCATTGTTCGTATTTTTGTATATCTGCCCGTGGCATTGTAGTTCCATTTGAGATACGGAATCTATCTTACCAATGTAAAACACGTCAACTTGCGATGAATATAAAAATACCCCCCCATATAACAGACGATGTTGAAGAAACAGATACAGAATACTCTTCAACTTGTGAACAAAACTAGTCGATCTTGGCTGAGCACCTGTCCTCGCAACTTCACCTACTCCGAGTGTTGCAGGTACGCGCGTCCTTTGTGCAAAGTTCCGCGTACTTCGCGTTGATGGACCGCCTCTATCAGCACTTTTATGTGCCCGAAGAATAGCACACTTGCTGCAACTAGTGCGGTTGAGGGTAAAGCTCACTATTCACATGGAGAATGTGTTCCAGTACATGTATCAACCACGATATTACCACATTTAGTAAAAGTCCACAGAAATTTGATACTATACGCTAGACGGCTAGAGGAATGGCGCTGAGGTAGACTAAAATTATCATACTAATATTGGAATGTCTCTTAAAAAGATAAATCTTGTCTCAAGTCTGGTCTCCATTCTATGTGCATGTGAAGAATAGAAAGAATCCAAATAAAATTCTTGTTCAACCTCTCATATAGTACTGGCAAATCTTGTTGAGTTCATATAAAGAACGATTAGAACATTTCTATATAACACCACTTCAACATAGGCGAACTTATGAATGACTTTATTTGACTGCCGTGAACTTCTCACCAGAGTCAACAGTTCTGCTGCAGGCCTATTCCTCGCTTCTGTAATTTTAAACTGCTTAGACAACCTTAGCACAATACTAACTTTAATTGTAATTCTCCTCTTACGCGTATGTTTAGAGCATATAAATATCTTTCTAAATCTCTAAATAGCGACATATTTAATGTCAATCTAAGCAATTCTAAGAAAAACTAAAACAGATAAACTGAGTAATACCCTCAGTATTTCAGTAGACAAGTTGAATTTAAATGATTTGGGGAGGTATTTATCAGATAAAATAAAGAAAAGTAATTGTGTTATATTATGAAGTAAGAGTTCATTGTTTGTTTCGTCTTTATTATACAAGTTGACTGTGAATGACCCCGTAATTGTTACTTGAACGAGCGAAGCGAGATACCTAAATCAACTTATTCGGCAAATGAAACTAAACGGCAAATCGGCGTTGAATGTATGTATATACATATGTATGTATGTACATATTACCCGTGCCCGATAAGTTGGGACCTGAGCGCGGTGACGTCATATTGGCGTGTTTGTACCGCCCGCAAAAAAACGAACATAACAAGCAGCCGCCCGCGGCTTCGTCTTCGTTTAACCTAATTTATTATGTTACTCAGGGAGGACGCTGCTTTTTATCTAATCTTTTTTACACTATTTGAATAAAATAAAAATACAATGTTTAAGTTTATACATTTATTTTATCTGTTATTTACATTATCTCATCTTCGTCACTACTTAGTGGATTTATGCCTTCTAGAGGTTGTTCTTCGTCCTCAGTCTCACTATAATCACTTGACGAAGAGGTATCCGATAAATTTACAATTAATTGCGATTCATTCGTCTCTTGTAAGAGGTCATCGTCCCAATACTTTTCTACTTTTGACAGGCTTCGCTGTTTAAAAAAACTCTAACACTTTTAGCACGAGGTTTCTTTTTCCGCTATGCAAAGGTTTACCCTTCATAATGATAACAAAAACACTTAACAAGAACTATAACAACAAAAACTACAACAACAAAACAATAACACAAACGAAAACTAAAAGAATTCCAGAGCGCGTCGTTACGTGACGTAGGCCAGTACGAGACTAAAAACCCTAGTAAAAAATAGTGATGCGAACGGTTCAATACGGGCGCCATCGGGGAAGTGCAGGGAAAGCGGTCGGGGAGTCGCATTCCTAGCAGGTCCCAAGTTATCGCGCACGAGTAATATATATGTATTTGTCCGAGGATAACTATCGAAGCGTTTATCCGATCATCTTGAAATTTGGTGCGACTAAATAAGCTAAAAATGTCGGGGGTTGTTGGGATATTGGGGTTCAAGAGGGGTAAAAAAAAAAACAAAATGCGACTATCACGTATAATAAAAGGTCTTAATAGAAGGAAATGTTTACCATATAAATTTAGTTTGGCTTGTCAAACCAAACACTTTATTAAACTTATGTTGTGCTATTGCATAATGCTTGACATCTAACCAGAGATATTGTATTAGTGACGTCTCGAGATATCTCTTGTTGTCCCTTTCTAACCCAAAGCAGTCATTTTGGAAAAATATATAAAATCGACCCTTATTTCTGGATGTCGATTGCAAGAGTAGGCAGTAAGTTTTATATCGAATTATTCACTTAAACTTAGTCGATTTTCGAACAAGTAGTTTTCCGAGACGCTTTTTCTTTGTTTTGAGAAACCCTCACTTGAATATCGTCGGTATATTACTAAACACCCTGTATAAGTATCTGTAGTGTAGTCTGCTTTTATTCAAGTTTTCACTTCTGTCGGCACTCCCGGAGCGCCACTATTTTATTATTAAACTATTATTGCTTTATAGTATTGCTTTAATATACATCATCATCAACAGTCCACTGCTGGACGTAAGGTCTGCCCCAGGGTGCGCCATTGCGCCCGATCCTCCCTCTCATCTCATTTAGCCACAGCGCGCAAATCGTCACTCCATCTAGACCGTAGCGCGTCCAACACTTCGCTTGCCTAGACGTGGCACTCCAAAACACGTGTCATAAGTGTCTTATCATTATTATACATATCAAAGTCTCTACGTACCTACGTAAGTGAAATATTAGATCAATTTATTACATCACTGTCTCTAATATAAGTTTATATTTGGACTGATAGTGTTGAAATGTATAACCTACGGCTTACAAAATATGCTCTTGTGACAGAAAAACAGATCCTGCAGGCATAAAAATTTACTCTGCGGAGTACCCCTAAAATATTCACAATTATTTAAAGTTTAAATCTATAACCATCATCGCACGAAGTAAATGACGACTAGAGTCTCGCAACATTTATCCCATCGTGAATACAAGGCTTTACTCCTTGTTGTTGTGAGTGGAACTTGCGCTTTGTTTATTGTTGTGAGTACACGTCACATAACATGTGAGAATGTAAGAATGACGTACTAAGTGTACTTTGTATGTTTGTGCTTTGCGGGCTTCGTATTCATATGGTCATACGTTATTAAAACGATGCGGGGTATTTTGGTATAGGTTTAGGTTTTCTGAAAGCATTATTTTTTCTTTACTAGCGTTTTACACTTGCGTTTGACAACAACCTACGATAGACCATGCTTGCCTTGAAAAAACCTGTTTACTCGCGATTTAAAGTCACTCATTATGAAAACAGATTTCCTTCATAAAACTCGTACGAAATCCACGGTTTTATTAGTTATACTACAGACCAATATAATTTAAATAGACTGACAGTCTCGAACAAGTTAATGTAACTCGATATTTGATTACCTGCTAGGACGCGAGATGTCGCTAAGAGTTACAAATCGTTAAATATATGCCAATCTTTAGCTTACTATCGCTCATAATGGTACGAAGAAAAATAGATGGCGCTATTTCCAATTACACGTGCGCGATAATATTATTGCGACGTTGTGACCTTTACGTTGTGCGAGGTTGCCGCTTTTCAGTTTCGTTAAAACTTTAGTCTCTAGCAATTTTTAGAGGTTTGCGCACATTTTCTCAGAATTGCCAGAACATGAAAGTTTCCGTCAAAATAGGGAGTTTTTTTAGGAAAGGAAAGGATAGATATCTTTTATTCATTACATACGTCTATGATCGTACCATTATCACTTAAATGCGGAAATACCTACATATTTGTAAAATAAGAATACATATTTATAGTGATATACAGAGAAGTAGAACACTTTTTGAAAGAAAATAAAATTAATTTGTAAGTACCCGGCAAATGCATACCTACTACAAGATAATACGTTCTATTAATTTGAACTGGAAACATAACTACTAAAATAATGAACTCAATATGTACACAATATGTAAATACATTATGTACAACAAAATATCGAGTTACTAGTCGCGACTTTTGAGAAGTGAGGTTTGGCAACACAGCATGTAATAAAATTAGGTACAAAAAGCGTGACTTTGCTTGCTTCCCGGCTGTCAATGTCAGTCAGTTCACGGTTCTCTTTCGTTCCCTTTGTTTCGGACTTTGTGTTAATTTTGTGTTAAACGCCATCTAGGTAAAAACGATGTGCTACCTTCCCACGCCATCAGTGATTATGCATATGAAAATGGTAAATCATCAATATAAATTAAAATCGTTAAATCTTATTTTATTGACAATATTACTTATTCTAAAAAATATTGAAATATTGAAATATTTTGGTGTGTTTTAGTGGAAGTTTATTTTTATTTGTTGCGTGCAATGGCCGCTATGAAAGTTTGCAGGCGATGAGACAGCGCCATCTACAAATAATAGGGGATTTTGAGCTTTTTGCGGGCTAAGATTTCTTATATGGACATTGACAGTCTATTGATATTACTAGTCTCTGGTTATACGTATTCATTATGTCTTAAACATTAATCGCGGAGTCCAGGCCCAGGCCAGACTGCCTTTTAAATAATTACGGTAAATATATAAGGGGCTATTTGAAAATACTATTAACGAGGAGGCGGACCCGTGCTTCACCTAGGTTCTCCACCTGGGTGTAGCACGGGGACTATATAGGGTCCTGTATATAATCAAAGGGTCCTGTGCTCCAACTGATGTCGTTATTTTACAGAGCTTCGACACGGTGTACATTTGAAATATCACGTTTAGTGGTAAATCCTAGTTACTAGACAAAATAACTGGCATTATTCGTAGTTAGAATGAATTGCCGTCGCATTCAGCTCACGCGCGGTTATTGATTCCTGCGAGTTCGTGCAATAACATCTATTAATTCCGGCACGGCTTATTCCGCAGTTGCTGAGGCATGGGACACGATAAGGCTTGCGCCAATTCTCCTTCAATTATGTCTTTCTTATGGAAATAGATTGTTTGTAAGATTCTTAATTGTCCCGTCTAGTATTAAAAGTCTAGTATGAGCCTTTGTACATGTCCTCTATTTTTGTACTTTATAATGTATTTTCTTGTGTACAATAAAGAATAAAGAATAAAATTTTTGAAATGGTTTTAAAAAATCTTGGAATTTTCCGTATGGTTTCTGATAACACTATAAAAATAAAAATGCTAGATTGTTTGTATGCCCTAGAGCCAAAATATCGAAAGCCACCGGCTAGTATTGTAATAAGAGGTGATGGGTTTGTGACCTATCACGTGAATAACTACTTTGCATACAGTGGGTAGGTATATATGTATATCAACTGGACTTGTCTTTAAGTATTTTTTTGTAAAATACATTGAATAGTTTGTAAATTCAATGAAGTTTATCACCAAATATTTAATCTTTAGTTATAGTAGGGTAAATCTTAATAAATAAATAAATATTGCCGGATATTTCACACAGCGCTATCTAGCTCCAAACTAAGTAGAGCTTGTACTATGGGAACCAGATAACTGATAGAAAACTTATTTACTTTTTTTGTAAATACATACGTATAATATATAGAAAACCATTCAGACCCAAAACAAATATCTGTAGGTCTAGCAAACATTTGTTCTGCGGTGGGAATCGAACCCGCTACCTCCTGCGTCCTATCCGGCTATTCACCCACTGCGCCACGAAGGTAAATAAATACTAACTTTTACCCAACTGCAAAGGGTGATCTATTTTAATTATTTTATGGTTTGTACTCGTAACTTGCTGGTTATTGTGCGAAGTTTCCCCGCGTTCCATCGCGCGATACTTGAAGAGGTGAACTCGTCTGTTGTTGTATTAGTGCCAAGTTGTCCGGGTTTTAGCTTACCAAGGACTCTGGGATTTACGAATTGAGTTCAACATTACTCTCAACAGATTGTCGGTAGTACACCGGTTAACATATAGTTTGTATGAATTACGATAAAATATTAATTTATTAGTTTGGCGGAGGGCATTAGTACGCCGTAACACAGGTGAACCCTGTTAGGGTAGTAATGTTATTAAACTAGAAACAACATTGTAAGCGACCTCATTCTATGATTATAACGATTATTTAATTTTCCATTTGTTATTTCAATAAAATGTAATATAACTTCAGTTCAATTACTACTTCCACTCATTTCTGAACTGTCTACTGCGAACTTTAATGAACTTTAATCTATCGCCTATGGGAAACAAAGTAATAGATTGTCTGTTGCCTGTGGAGACCAAAATATGATGATCAAGCCCAAGACTAATTTGCATCAAGACGAGTTAGCTCCAGGTTATATTTGCGCACATATCCACAGCTTGCACCATTCTCTATCATTTATAACTTTCAGTACAACAAACGATACTATTGTATTGTCGTAATGATTGGTGGGCAAAGTTCATTAAGGATTGGGCGGCGTTTAACGAAGCTCTTCCTGAGACCCTGAGTGAGGCTCCTACGGCGAAACTGAGAACGGAGCCTTCACTAAACTCACTTCATTTTTAGGGCTCTAGTTGCTGTTCGCATAGGATATCGATGGTGAATGTATGAACTTAGTTCTGTGAGTGTCTATTATGAAGATAACTTTATAATACAGAAAAAAAATATTACACAATTCACGATTCATACTCTGAAATAAATCATGCACTCTAAAAACATCCACAATAGTTTTATTGCAGTTAAAACATCATAAAATAAGTAGGTACACTGGAGATATTCGTACAGGAAGAGACCGCTCCTTGGTCGTGGTCCACCTGTTCAGTCATCATAGGCACTTTTTATTGCATTTAGTACACCTTAGTCTACTCCGGTGAATCAAACGTATGCAGGCGACATAATGTCTTCGCTTTCGTCTTACGTGCGGATATCGCCTTAGGATACAAGAAAAGAAAGCAAAAAAAAAAAATGAAAGTGTGGCTTCTCAGTAGAGCCATTAGGGTTTGGTAGATATGAGAGCAATTAAAACGGGCATAAAGCGAGACGGCCGCGTCCCAGAGTTCAGGCCGGATAATTAATGATACCCGCTGGAAGTACCTACCCCTACCACAGCACTGTCAGGGAAAAAATATTATCCTGCTTTCTACTAGAAACTGATTTTTTATTAAGGGGGCCTGACTTTTAAGACTCCATCATACTTTGTCCCTGGTTGCCACCTCCTACAAAATACAGTTTAACTACTCATTCTTCAACAACTAACCTGGTACTAAGGTGTAAGCAAGCAATATCTTTGCCAGTATGGCATACTCGTAGATACTAAGTCATTTTTTATCCAACGTAGTCCTCGATGAGGGTGATGTCGACCTCATTCTTACATACTTCTTTCAGGGTAAAAAGTTAAAGAAGTTTTGTCGCTACCAGTCCTCAGACCGCGGGACCTGCGTCGTCGGTTCATTTCAGATGAATTCGACAGCGGTCGGGATTCTTGCGGAGGAGCTCTAAATTGGACACAATTTCGTAATGACGAGGCTCAATGGCGACAACCCAATCATTAAGAAACGTGATGAAATGACAATGGCCTAAATAATTTGATAATTTGTTAAGATAGGAACCAACCGTGACACAATTGTTGTTCCTTCGAGATCATGTCGAACAAGACATTTCACTTCCGCCTGGTGTCTGGAGTAGTTAAGATATCTAAAGATCGTTTGCAACGGTCTTTAGATGATTAAACTGTTTATTATGTTATTTGTAATTGGTTTTGTTATTTAATCTGTTAATAAATTGCACTAAAACACTAAATGCCGATGCATAGTTCTATTAGTGTTGATAGATACTGTATAGAAGCTCTAGTTATATCAGTTATGTTAAACTTAAATAGTTATATCAGTATACGTTTTAGTAAATAGGTGTCTAGTTACTTACACGTACTGGTATCTACTTAGTGGTAAATGCTACTTTACTTTTTTTTAAGCTTTCGTCAATTTATATTACTCCGACAAAAATCTCACTGCAAAACTAAAAGCTATTCTTCAAAGTGGAAGAACGTTTAAAAGTGGCTCTGAGCGATAGTCGCAGGAAATTTAATTTTCTAAATGCATTGTGTAGGCTTCAAGGCGTGTACCCTAGATGAAGAGACCTCTTTATTGTAAAGTAAACTGAACTAGAAATGGCTACAGTCATGGCTCGGATTGAGGTCCAGATCAGTCATTGCACATGAATGAAACGAAAAGATAGGTGAAAATTAGTTCTGTTTTAGAAGAGACTCCTTGAGACAAAAAGTAAAAAAATAGATTGAATGATGCCCTGCAAGTAGCATGCGTAATTACTTAAGCTAGATGAAATACCTAAAAGCTGTAATGAAGGACTGTACATGTTGGCAATAACTTACTTATTTCTTTGTTTGTTACTCAATCACGTCGTAACGGCTGAACTAATTTCAATGATATTTGTAATATTCGTAGATTACAACCTGGATTACCATATAGGCTACCTTTTATTCCATTAATCAGTTTCCATAGGATAAAAATGGGGTGTCAAGTCATGTTGCAACAGCGAGTTTAGTTTTATTTCTAGGTTACCTACACATTTAATAGTGTAACGCGTACCTACTGTTAAACGAGGGATATTAGAGGGTGTTTTAAAAAAGATGGATTTACGAGTTAAGGTTTAATAAAGGATTTGAAATACATTTAAGGATATTATTATTTTATACCCCCGAACGAGACCGCCTTTACGAAATATCTGACCATGACTGCCCCTGTATCACTGCTAAGAAATACACAAAGAATATAATATGCTGGATAAGACTACCGGATGGCCATGTAAGCATAGCTGCTTACAATGTAGGGATATAACAGTACGAAGTCGCGGGAAACGTTACTGAATAAATCAAGTAATCTTTGTAGGTAGTTGGTACCAAAAGTGGCGAAAACTAATCGCCATTGGCGTGAACACGAAATGACAAACTGAAACCATTAACACATTTACAGAATAAATCAAGTTTTCTAAGTTCTTTTTGTACGGTTTGTAGCAACAAAAGTGCCGCTAAACTAATTATCTCAGACATGAAGTCAATGCAATGTTCATTATACCTACAGTGTGAATATGTAATAGTCGACAAATATTTAGAAACGGCTTTGCCGTAAGTATATGCTTACTTCAATACATTATTGAAGTTATAAATATAACGTTCCATATCGATGGCACTGTCTGAAGACGCTGTCTGAAGACGCTGTCTGAAGACGCTGTCTGAAGACGCTGTCTGAAGACGCTGTCTGAAGACGCTGTCTGAAGACGCTGTCTGAAGACGCTGTCTGAAGACGCTGTCTGAAGACGCTGTCTGAAGACGCTGTCTGAAGACGCTGTCTGAAGACGCTGTCTGAAGACGCTGTCTGAAGACGCTGTCTGAAGACGCTGTCTGAAGACGCTGTCTGAAGACGCTGTCTGAAGACGCTGTCTGAAGACGCTGTCTGAAGACGCTGTAATGTAGAAGAAACATCACTAAAGTACTTAAGAAGAATAAATTAATTTAGTAGACAACTGTACTTGTGTTGTCCTAGATTAGGAGCAGAGTTATTTCTTAATATTTGTTTTTTTTTATAAATTATAGACTAGCGTTTGAGCACGATCTCGCCTGATGATAAGCGGTGCTGCAGTCTACGTTGGTACACGCTTGCCTAAAAGAAACCTGTTCACTCGCGACCTGAAGACCCCTAGGTTATAGTCATTATGAAACACTGACTCAGGCAAAGTATTCCGCTCCTTGGCGGTGCGCATAATAAAGATGGAAAAGTACTGCTTTGTGCGTATGGGAGGTATGTCTACCATGTGGCGGTTGTCCGATGATAGAATATTCAACCCGTATTGAGAGAGCCTAATGAACTTTAAATATTCTGCCGGATTATTTAACTTGTGTTTTATACTGAAAGTTCTGTGTCAAGTCAACATTGAAAGCTGCCGTTTACTACCGACCGATTTAAGTTAGGAGCAGCGATTTTCCGGAATCAGTTCAAATGAGTAATTAAAGAATTCCTCGTGTTCTCTGCTCCCCCGTGCCCGACGGCCCGTAAGTCCGGCTAACGATGTGTGTTCCACTAACGAACTCGCCAATGGACTGCAATATTTTAAACTTTTAGCCTTAACGCGCCGGCGAACCCTGAGCGCAACTTCAATTCGGCCGCGTCAAAAACTTCGGCCTGAATATCGCTATCCCTGTTTAGTGACGAAGTTTAGCCAAGCAGAGCGACAGTGATAACAATAGAACGATTCTAAATTTGATTAGATTTTGACCGTGTTCCGTAATACCAAAAATTATGACTGAAAACTTGTTGTATTTTTCTCATTGTGTTGTTATTCTGTAACTAGACGATATAATCTATGTTCCCATGACTAGGATACGTAAGATGTTGTTGTTTCTAATACGAAACAATTAGGTTGAAAACAGGTCTTTTATGACGTAAAAACATGCAGAATGCGATACGCTTCTATTTCATTTTAGGTAAGTATTTCGATCTAATATATGTTTGGGAACCTAGATAAATACTATTAAAATTAAAATAAAACCTTATTAAAGACGAAATATGCTCCAATTAGAAATGATCTTGGTAGTACGTGTTGTATGGGCGATTGTCCCTCCGGTGTCCCCTTAAGTACTATATGAGCCCTTTAACCTTTATTAGGGTACTGGGCGAAAATATTAAGAACTAAAACTTATGTGCGACTTAACGATGTAAAATTACAAAAACAAATACTGTAAATAATGTATAGTGTGCTTCCACTTTTCACATAAAATTTTTTCATTTAACATTACTGAATGTTTTACTAAGAAAACTTTCCTGGTTTATTTCAATCATTAAAATATTATCTAACAAAATCTGACCGGTTGAACGTGAGAAATGTGAGCTTGCAATGTGAGAAAGCTTAAAGCCCATTTTCAATGTTATATATTATAGATACTTTAAATTTTGAGGTATTGACTTGTCTTTTAATATAAATATTTAATTTAATTGTTTCGAATTGTTATTTTAGTTTTTAAGGATAATAATTTAAATAAATAAATAATTAAATAAAATTGTAAATAGTTTTTATGTTTTTTATTTATTTCAGTGTATTTTTTTTGTAGTAACATTTAGCTGGTAAAAATATTAATTGATTTGTTATGATGTGTTAATGTATATTATGTTGGTGTTCAAATAAATAAATAAATAATTATGAATTCCGTATTTATAATATGTCTTTTATTTAGAATAAGTATTATCTTGTATTTTTACGAAAATATTGAGAAAGTTGCAACAGCCACCAGTCTTTGAAGTCTTTTGAGCAAACATTGTTATACACTTTTCGCTATGCCTAAAATTGGTATGGTTTATATTAAGATGCGATGTTGTTTAAATGTTTCCGTCCGGTAGCAGAACAGTCCAAGACATCTCTCTTGGTCAATTAATTGAATTCACATCGTACAGTAGCTTGCATCGAAACTAGGAACGAGGAAAATAGACAACATTTTTTTCTAATCCGGTAAACCACCTCAATAAACGGTTTCCTAATAGTCAATAGTTAATATTCATTTATTAATTAAAACCACAAGGATCACGTTAAAACGTCAATTATACCGCCTGTTCCTCCGCGACCAAGCCAGGAAAGAATCAGGCAAGAAATAAGGCTGGTTATTTTTTTTTGTTGATCTTTTACGCAATATAGCAAAAGACATAATAATACAAAAATAAAAGTAGGTATTACTCGTGCGCGATAACTTGGGACCTGCTAGGAATGCGACTCCCCGACCGCTTCCCCTGCACTTCCCCGATGGCGCCCGTATTGTACCGTTCGCATCACTATTTTTTACTAGAGTTTTTAGTCTCGTACTGGCCTACGTCACGTAACGACGCGCACTGAAATTCTTTTAGTTTTCGTTTGTATTATTGTTTTGTTGTCTGGAAAAAAGAAGTCAACCATGTGGACAGGCTTCGACAAAAGTATTGGGACGATGACCTCTTACAAGAGACGAATGAATCGCAATTAATTGTAAATTTATCGGATACCTCTTCGTCAAGTGATTATAGTGAGACTGAGGACGAAGAACAACCTCTAGAAGGCATAAATCCACTAAGTAGTGACGAAGATGAGATAATGTAAATAATAGATAAAATAAATGTATAAACTATATAATGTAACATTGTATTTTTATTTTATTCAAATAGTGTAAAAAAGATTAGATAAAAAGCAGCGTCCTCTCTGAGTAACATAATAAATTAGGTTAAAAAAAAACAAAGACGAAGCCGCGGGCGGCTGCTTGTTATGTTTGCTTTTTTGCGGGCGGTACAAACACGCCAATATGACGTCACCGCGCTCAGGTCCCACCTTATCGCGCACGGGTAATAGTATAAATCAATTGTAAAACAAAAGAAAATGTGTACTGAAAATTGCAAAATTGAGATAATATCAGGTGTCGAGAGGCGGAGCGACATCGGCCCGCGGAATTTTATCATCAATATAGTGTTGTACTAGTGACCCGCCCCGGCTTCGCATGCTTGAAATTTCTCGCTTCCGTGGAAACTTCGGGATATAAACTATCCGATCAAAAACATAAATGTGAAATGAGAGCCAAGTTCAATATTATGATAGATGCCTTGGTTGTTGACTTCAGCGACAAAAGAAGTGAGATCTAAATAGGTGCCAAGTTCAATGGTCAGCCCTGAAATTCATTTATAACAACATAAAATATTTTATAACATCTTAAAATATCATTTCTTATAACTTGGGGTAATATATTGAAGCCTAAACTTTGACTTGGCTAGCGGATGAACGAACAGACGGACGGACAAAGTCGCACCATAAGGATTCAGCTTTTAGCATTTTGGTCCGAAACCCTAAAAATGACGTCTGAATCGTCACCAAAACTGGACACCGAAAAGTATCAGATTATACAAATACAATCTGAAAAAGCACTCTAACACGGAAATAATGCGGTTTGTTTTAGTCTTTAGAATTGAACATTTTAGAGAGAACATTGATGTGGAAATGTGCTGAGCGGATAATCGTGCACAAACCGTCTAAAGCACTAGGTAACTATCGCTGCACCTGAACACTATTTCGACTTGAATATATCAGAATACTTATTTGAAGATGCCATCGGAACAGAGATTTAGGCCAGCTTGCACAACGATCACTAAACATATTTAGCGCCTAAACATGTATAAATTTGAGGTATTTGTATGAATTGACAACTCTACTTAGAAAACTTTCGTGATTGATTTCAATCATTACTATAAATACGAGATTTATCACGTACCGTCTTATCGGTGTTTCGACCGACAATGTTTCGGTTCAATTCGTGAACCTTCATCAGGGTGAGTGCGATCCGCTCCGAATAACGTCTCGCCTCGCACTTGACGACTTGAGTGCGAGGCGAGACGTTATTCGGAGCGGATCGCACTCACCCTGATGAAGGTTCACGAATTGAACCGAAACATTGTCGGTCGAAACACCGATAAGACGGTACGTGATAAATCCCGTATTTATAACAATGATTTGACAACTCCTTAAATCATATTAAGCCACTAAATACGTTTAGATATAGTTGCACAAGTCGCCCTAAATAAAGCATTAGTTAGGGTTGCGAATTAAAAACCTTTATTTCTTCTCAACAAATTAATCAACTTAAATTGAATTGACTTATCATTGCATGTTTGGATAATTGGTATTATGATTATTTAACAGTGATTAAGTGTCGTTAATGATTATTCACGATCTTTTGCTTGAAAGTTTGTTGATTTAAGATAAAAGACGTTTAATTGGTCGCTAATACAAGAAAATATGCAGTTCTTGCTTTTTATAATTACTGAATAAAACGTGTATTTATCGCGTATCTACCTTTTATATTTGTTATCCTGACGTTTCGGCTGTGTTGCAACAGCTGTAGTCACGGGCAGACTGGAGTACTTGGAGCTACCATCGAGAAGTGATGGCAGCTGCAGAAACTACCCTCACTTGGTCTTCAGAATTAGAAATGTCCTCGTTCATATTACGATACACTGCACTAACCGTATCTACGCACTGAGACATACGCGATAAATACTTGTTTTAATCAGTAATTATGTATGGTGATAGCGAAAGTTTCAAAAATACTAGCTGTTGCCAGCGGCTTTGTTCGCGTTGTTCTAGGTTGTAAAAATATATATAGAATGTTTGACATCCTATTTTTATCCCACGAGAACTGATTTATGGGATAAAAAGTAACCTATGTGTTAGTCCAGGTTATAATCTACGTACATACCAAATTTTATAAAAATCAGTTTAGCCATTTGAACGTGATCGAGTAACAAACAAACAAACATCCAAACTTCGCATTTATAATATTAGTGTAATAATTTGCAGTTTAGTTTAACTGAGTTTGACATTTTCTAATTTATCTGACCTGTTTCAACACCAGCTCGTAATGTTTTGTCATGTTATGAACATATGTTTTGAAGTGTCACCTAGCTCATAACGCCTTAGCTCTGTAAGTCCTGTCTAACATTGATTGTTTTGTGTGCCTTCTTAAATAATTATTTATTAAATAGTATTTAGTTTTGAGGCCATGATACAATCAGATATAATTGATTACCATCACGGGGGCAATTGCACTAACTTTGAACGATAATTTTGACAAATACCAAAACAAAAACGTTGCAATTATTCACATTTCGTATCCCGCTGACACGCGTGACATCAGTCAAACCAACGTGAGTTCCAACGTTAGACACGTTCAAAATTAGCGCGATTGTCCTCCTAGTGTACCATGAACTTGTACCATTATTTTACTTTAAAAAAACTCAAGATAAATACTTGTATTCTCTTCTTTTCGATAACTTCGCTGTATCTAATAAAAGTAAGCGTGAAACCACGTGCGTTATAAAATTAAATTTTGTTCCCGAGTTTATATTAAAGATATTTAGAAGTTTCATGGGCCAACTAATATTTAATTTTCAAAAAGGCTGTTCCGAATAGAATCTCATTTATTAAAAGCGTTTACGTAGCGGGCGAAGGGAGAGCGGAAATGAATGGCGCAAAACGTGCAAAAAATAAATAAAACCGTGTCGCAATAAGCCACCTAGCGAAACTATGGAGCTGCCTCTTCCGGGACACACACCGAGGCCAACTCCCTCCGAGTGATAACAGTGCTCACATCGACAAATGGGACAAAATGAGCCGAGATTTAATGAGATGGGGCTGACCCGAGAAGGGGCAAACCATGATAAGTGGACGAAACATGAGTCCAATGATTATGAGAGGAGATTTAAGAGTTGACATATTCTAGTAGGAGAGGATGATTTATTAGGGTTCCATACACAAAGGGTAAAATGGCACTGAGGCTCCGCTGTTTGTCTGTCTGTCTGTTCGTCTGTCACCAGGCTGTATCTTATGAACCGTGATAGTTAGACAATTTAAATTTTCACAGATGATGTATTTATGTTGCCGATATAACAAAACAATGCTAAAAACCGAATAAAATAAATATTTAAGGAGGGCTCCCATAAAACAAACGTGATTTTTTGCTCGTTTTTGCTCGATATTGATAACGGCAACAGGTAGAAACTTGAAATATTCACAGAATATTTATTTACATATTCACTTTAAAAATAAATAATTAAATTAAAATAAAACTAATATTTAAGGGGGCTCCCATACAACAAACGTGTTTTTTTTTGCCGTTTTTATAGATAATGGTACAAAACCCTTCGTGCGCGAGTCCGACTCGCACTTGGCCGGTTTATGATGGTATTTTGTATTATTTAGTAGCTGTTCCGGATTCGCGCGGATTTTTATGTAAATAAATACAGCCAAAAGCACTCAAGGATAATTTAGGTTATTATCAGTTAAATAATTTTATATTAAAGGTTATTATTTAGAATAGTTTATATCGCAAAAAAATAATTAAAAATTAATATATTTTGTATCTACAAAAAACTTAAACCCAACTTTAAAGTTGAAAACCTTGAATATTGAAAATATGATTCAAATAAAAATGCAGCTGTATTACCAAACTATTACGCATTCTAAAACTGTCCTCAACTTTAAATCGAGCATAGCTTTCAATGAAAAACTGTCTGCCTTCGATTCATTTTTCATTTTAATCTTAGCATGGGCCTTAAAGTGGTAATTTTCTTTAGGTGTATCTCCACCCCGGACGCCGTGTCCGTCGCGGCGCCGCGCCGGCCACGCCGCGCTGATTAAACTTGTCTAGTGTCTGTACCGCACTAATTGTTATTTGCGTAAAACCTGCAGCGGCCGCAGATGGCTGAGGGAGAGGCTATAAGCAGAGGGGGAAAATATAAAAAAAAGTACTGATATTTATGTCAACACTCTAGAGACGTAGCACATTCTAATTAACAGACATATATTTAAAATGTGTTGTTTGTACAGCCCTTTTTATTAAAACCATTCGAGTGTTTGACCCCAAACGGTGGTAAGTGATGGTAATACGTACTGAATTCATACATCTTGATGGTCCATTACTAACAGCCTCATAGCTCTTTTTAGGGTTACCTTGACCTTTACTCGGATTATTTTCGAAATCTCTGATTGAATTTAAGTAAATTTTGACGCGAGTTTCTAGGAACTGCAAATGTTGTATTGATCGCATTGATAGGCATTGCGACCGCGAAACACAATGCAAAAGTGTAAACTGCTACGCTCGTAG
Source organism: Philereme vetulata (assembly GCA_918857605.2). Lineage (NCBI taxonomy): Eukaryota > Metazoa > Arthropoda > Insecta > Lepidoptera > Geometridae > Philereme > Philereme vetulata. The sequence continues at coordinate 4,957,144 of OU975484.1, forward strand.
CACATCTACGACGTAGCACTATGCGTAGCTTTCGTAGCTTCCTTTATCTACGATTTCTAACAATCTACTATTCATAGGTGATCGTTATTGTCGTTTGCCACTAATAGAACAAACTGTTGAAGGCAGCGTAGTGCACCGTATATTAGCTAGGTTAGTCGATGTCGCGCGTGCTCACTATTCGGATGAGAGACCGCTAGTAGTATTTATACCTAAGCGTTTCCATGTTTTAAGGGGCACGTTAAAATGTCGAGCAAGCCATACAGGATGACGTTAGGTGGCACAAAGCTCCAACAGCAGAGTTGGCCACTAAGCTCATACAAAATTGAGGTATTTAGTTTGTATCAGCATAATCTGTGTTATGATTTGTTTCGTAAAATGTTAAAAGCATTGAAATAAGGGTAAATAATCTTTATATTTTCCCCGTCTGCGGATTATCCGAGCGATATTTTTGTTTAAGTAAGCTTATCTTTTAATCTGTAGATACAATTTCCACGATGTTTTGTTAGATAGTGACACGAATAACACTGTTCTGAGATGGTATTTTTAATATTATTTATGGTTATTCTTCGATAAAGGAAAGCAAATAATAAATAAACAGATTTAGTTCATATATTTTAGAGATAACTAAGACTAAAATACAGTTGTCAATCATCTAAAGACCGTTGCAAACGATCTATAGATAGCTCAACTGCTCCAGATCACTACCAGGCGGAAGTGTCCCCAAGACACGGGCTGCATTGCCCCGCTGAATTGCAATGCTTATGCGTTGTAAATTCAGATCACACGTCGCATAGACCAGACGCCCAGAATTTTGAAAAGGCGAAGGGCCCCGATACCCCATGGAGTACAAAATATGTATCTATTGTATCTATGTATTGTATGTATATACGGTATCAAAATGTTTATTATTTTTTTAGTATCTATGATTGTTTTATTAATAAGATGCTTTCAATATACAAGCCCATGGTCCACCTTATGTTATGTGATTAACACTGCATTCAAAATCTGTTAGGTAACGTTTATTTTAATTATTTAGGTAAATAGCACTTGGAGACTATTGAGTTGTTTAAGTTATGGCCATTTACGCCTTGGTTTACATACTTGGCATAGCATTGCATCCTGAGACGTACAGGGAAAAAGTATCATATTATCTGACATATTATCTCTTAAAAAGTCTGCAATTTCAATTAACCTAAACGAGCTGGCTCGGCTAAGCTATAATGTCTGTTAAAATTTGTCGAAAAATCAATTTGGCGATGTTCATGCAGTGTTGATCGCCAATTCTGCGCTGAAACACTAGAATATGCATGAAGTGGAGTGTGTTGAGAGTGTCCCCCCAGTGACCTAGCGGCTACACTCCAAGCCTCCACAGAATAAATACTCCAAAGAACAGAAGGTATACTCAAAAAATGTTTAAGTATAACAATTCAACATCTGTGGCACATTTTATATATTATGTCTCTATCTAGAATAGCATTTGAGAAATCTGCCTTTTAAGTTTACTTGGTTTCCGAGTCATCTAACTAGATGGCGCTGCGAAATTATCATAATTATAACATTGAATAGAATAGAATAATTCTTTATTGTACACCAGGAATACTTAAAAAAAATTAATTAATGCTAAACAATGGGCAGCCCTATCACTGAAAGCACAAGTAGGTACGGAGCTTTCGGTGCGCGACTTTTACTCGAACTTGACCAGTCTTGTTTTTCAATACTTGCTCCAGAATATCCACTCTTACAGGAACCTGACGTCATAACATGTATACATAAAGCAAGCGTCAAGCCTCTCACTACAATGTTTTATTCATATCGCGACACGACGGCGACGCAACGTTTAAAAATTAAACAAACTTCGCCATAACAAACGATTTTAAAGTGAGCCCCGGGCAGCACGGTGCCTGACACTTGGGTGCGTTAAAACCAACTGTGCTCGGAATTTTAATCACGGCCTCATCTCTTCGGGCTCAAACTTTGATAATGTCTCTTATTTCTAATGTGTTTTGAGTTAACTACAACGCGGTCACATTAACTAGACGCTTGACCATGTGACGTCATTTTGGCGCTGAAGTACGGTGTGGAAAAAAACCTGCTCTTTTCGCCTGCTTTGCCTATTTTATTATTGGATACAATTCCCTTATTCTCATATTTGCTGACCGTACTGACATTAGCCGGGCGAGAAAAGGGAATGCGGGTGGAAGCAGGCAGGGACCCGCATTCCAGCGATGCGTCGAGTTAATGTGACCGCGTGGTAACATCTGTTTACGAATTATTTAATGGGAACAATAGAATTAAAGTTATATAAGAATATCTTTGTACCCTACCTATTGTATTTTTATGTCTATTTTCCGAATTATATTGGTCAATAGAGATCACAGTATCCAAGTCCAGATTGAACAGCAAGCTTGCCATTAGCAGTTATATTAATTAGTCAGTTATAAAACAATTTTACGTACCTATTTTTGCCACCAAGCAGCATTGCCGTGTTTTGGGTTGAAGGGTATGGTAATAAATAGGAATGAGTTCGTTTTGGCTTGCGTCGTCTGAAGAGAAAAACTAAATATCGCAATAGACATGGATTTACTTATATATCCTAGACTGTTGATTTGTATGTTTTTACGTTATTGTAACAGTCTAAAATTTACGTAAATACCACTTTAAAATATCTAGTATTTTTAAACATATTTAAATCTAATTACCAATTTATTAGGAAACTGCTACTGAAAAACCTACCTAAGTGTTTTAAACATAGAACCTATTATAAATTAGCTTCGTAACCACAATTAGCAATCTCCCCAAGTGGGAAGGCGCAGGAGTAAGAAGGACGGGGGACGCGGTCACTGAAGGTGACACGAGCGACGAGCGAGCCATGGTCGTGTGAGGCGAGCTACAATAACTGCCTGTACGCGGAACAATATTTTATACCTGTTCGGTACCTACCTACCTTGTGCTACATAATCCTTACATAAACCTATAGTACAACCTAAAATCAGTGCCGTGTGTACCCCATATTGGGGTTCCTTCTACCGGGCTGAGGCCAGACTATCTGCTTTGGAGTTCCTCTACTACGCCGTTGCGCGAGCTCCACTATCTACCTACACCGTTGCGCAAGCTCCACTAGCTACACCGTTGCGGGAGCTGAAGACCCGATACCCGTACCTACTTCCTGACTACGGCGGATTTCCTGCATCTTCTACAGCTAAGGCCAGTGGCTTACTACATTTTAAGTTAAAGGTGCTGGCGGTTACGGAAAGTGAAGGTTTGAATGAAATGTACTTGTGAATGTTGAACTGACCACGCTGATCCGCGTGATCAAAATCTTCAAACGGCCGCACCCAACTCCTGGATAATCTGGAGTTCAAGCCAGATAGAACGCTGCCACACTAAACTACATATGTTGTTTCTTGTTCCTATCTAAGGGTTCAATATAATAAACATATAATGCCTTATTGCTTATTAAAATAATGTATAGTATGAATTGTAGGCGAGTATAGACGGGAAATAGAGCAGTTAGAACTGTGTAACAAGGAAAATATAACACGGAGCTATCGCTAGTCGATCATGCATGATGTGTGAAAGCGCTTTGAAGTTCCCACTGTGTATACGTGTTTACGACGATTTACGACGGTTTTTGAATAAAGTATAACTAGTGGTTCGCCCCGAACTGAGATCTCGCGAGTTTCAAATATATTAATCATAATTTTTGATTAATAAAATAGTGCCACGAAATGCACACCCACATTTTTGGACCTATAGTTTCATATATAGTATAGGAGTTAAAAGTAACGGTATTTCACGTAAATTGGTTTTTAGTGGTAGATATTGCTTGCTAGCTACACGCATACCAAATTTCAGTTCCGTGGGGTCACTGGTGTATCCTGTGCATAAATAAATAAATAAATAAATATTGCTGGACATTTCACACAGCGCTATCTAGCCCCAAACTAAGCATAGCTTGTACTATGGGAACCAGATAACTGATAGAATACTTATATACTTTTTTTGTTTTTGTAAATACATACTTATAATACATAGAGAAACAACCAGACCCGGAACAAATATCTGTAGATCATGCAAACATTTGTTCCGCAGCGGGAATCGAACCCGCTACCCCCTGCGTCTCAGCCGGGTATTCGCCCACTGCGCCACGGAGGTCGTCGAATTAAATGAAAGTTCAGTTTGTATTAATTTAATAACTCAAAAACGACAAATTTTAAACTAAGAAGTAACTTTTTAAATAATATAACGTCTTCAGATAACAGAACAAACAAACTAGTGATCCAATTTCGATGAAATTTCTATGGGACTAATTTGAAAGTATACCCTTTCAAATAAAAAAATAATTTTGAAAATTTGTCCACAATTGATGGAGAAATCAGTGAACACATATAAAAAAAAATATACAGTCGAACAAACCTCCTCCTTTTTTGAAGTCGGTTTAAAATAAAAGCGGGATCAAAATGTCTCATTTTGTTTTTTTTACTCCTGTTGAACCCCAATATTTCAACAACCCCGTTTAGCTCATATAATCAAGCGTAGCTGGATGTCAATGGATGAGACTCGCCAGGGACCGGAAAGAATGGCGTAATAAAGAGGAGGCTTAAACCCAACAGTAAGTGCAGACGGGTTGAGATGATGATGATAGTCACACCAGTATTGTGCTATCACTACCTACCTGTATATATACCTGTATATCAAATTGCACGATGATCGGACGCTTCGAAAGTTATCTTCGGACAAACAAACATACATACGAGTAAATGCATACAACGCTGATTCGTCCAAGTTAAATTGGAGATCTCGCTTCTCTCGTTTAACTATTTGAGGCACAAATTATTCATACACACGAAACAAATATCGATAGTTTCCATAGTCCGCCACAAATCAATAGTGTCCATAGTCATATCGATAGTATCGGTACTAGCTAAGCAGCAATCTGTCAAACTATCGATAATATTAAACGAAGTCGATAGCTATGACTTCGTTTAATATTATTGATAGTATTGCACATCTTAAGTGACTATGGTATTGATAGATAAAGTTATATAAAAACGAGTGTGCTTCCACACGGCTGAAGTAAAACTTCGTTTTCAAAATATTAATTTATAAAATTGTCCTCAAGTCTGTAGGTCGATCAGTCTATGTTCATTCTGGACAGAGGAAACTCGCACTTGCACATTAACGTTTAAAAATATACGAAACGTAACTCTCTCTCTTTCTATCTTCACTAACTTATATCTCCCTCTCAACTTCCGTTCGCACTTTTTAATTCACCAGCTTACTCTTCAAGTCAAGCGTTAAGAAGTTTTACTTCAAAAAGATAAAATGCGTTTATTTTATCATTAATACAAAGAATATAAATTGTGTTGATATCAATTTCGATATCGATAGACGATAGTCCTATCATCAAAAGTGTCAATTGGGACACTGTGTCCTAATAAATTGTGTCCGAATCGTCAGCAACTCCAATATTCTAACTGACAAGGTACACAAGAATATATATAGGTAATATGTAGTTCTTCTATTTTGTTTGAGTCATAAAAGTATCGTCTCGATGTATTGGTGTTTAAACATCCGAGGATGTTGGAGTAGATTAACAAGAAATATTGTTTATTACTAACCGTTTGTTTTATGATTTACTGTGTCGCAGTCACAAGTAATGGTGGATGCTTTACGTAATCTCTATCTATATAATAAATCCCTATTTCCCTTGGTCACGCCATCACGCGTGAACGGCTGGACCGATTTCGCTAATTCTTTTTTAGGTTGTATTTCTTATTGTCAGGAGAAGGTTATTATGAATGAAAAAGTTAAGAAAATTGCGCGCAAAATTAGAAAATTTAAGAATACTTAACCACCATATAAAATTATTTACTTAAAATCTAACCTTACGGATTAGCACGTTTAAGTGGCAATGGGCAGGCCATATAGCACGCAGAACGGATGGTCGATGGGGCCGGAAAGTTATCGAATGGAGGCCACGGACCGGCAAGCGCAGCGTAGGACGTCCACCTACAAGATGGGCAGACGACTTGGTAAGAACCGCAGGTTGGCGTTGGATGCAGGCCGCTTCCAACCGCAGTTGCTGGAGATCAATGAGGGGGGCCTTTGTCCAGCAGTGGACGTCCTACGGCTGATATCATGATGATGATGATGATGAACCTAAGCGCTTTTATAATGTAACCTTATGACGTTTGACATAGAATTGACAGAATGCGTGCTGCAAATATCGTCAAAGAGGATGTAAAAAAAATGAATATCGTTTGAAACAGATGCTTCGGTAGGAGTTATCCCGAGATATATTGTCTATATATATAAAAATGAATTGCTGTTCGTTAGTCTCGCTAAAACTCGAGAACGGGTGGAGCGATTTGGCTAATTTTGGTATTGAATTATTTGTGGAAGTCATTCATTTTCTCATATAATAATGGCCGAGGACAACAATTGACAATTCTACCAGGGTGACGTATATTGACAGCCCGCGTTATACGTATGTCAAGGCAGTACGAAGTTCGGCGGGTCCACTAGTCTAATATACAAAAACTAATCAACTATGGACAAAGACGAACCTTTCAGAACGCAACTGACCTATTTATTTTTTTAACGTATTAATTTTACTGCGCTTTTTACAATGTCTTTAACAGGCATGTGCCAAAATATTTTACTGTCACTACATAAAAGTGAAATAAACTGATAAATGAAGAAAATGAACAATAAACAAAATATATAAACAATTTAGTAAATTCTAGTAATAGAGCAAAGTAAATAGTTGTTGAACAGCGAACTATCATAATAAACACGATCCCGCCGGAACAACCCGGAACTCGCTCTTGTCTACGCCATAAAACGTCTTCCACGCTGTACGACGTCATAAAACTCGTCCACATTCCCCCACATATTGGACGCTCACAATTTTCAGATGCTTTGTTGCACAAATTTTGTTATTTACTGCGCTGCTGTTCCGTGAACCAGCTTACACGATACCGGGACCTTTTTGCTGGCGGAAGATATATTACGTCTTTTCTACTCCCCAAGTATTTTCAGCACGTTCGGTGTAAACTAACAAAACCGATGTATTTTTCAAACTTTCTCGAGATACTTTAGTTTACTAGTTATTGATGTTAGACGAGTCGGTGCCCCATTTACTGGTCATTATTGCTCCACTAAGATGTTGGCGTCCTTTTTTGTTTTTTTTTTTAACTTATTATCATAAATAAGACTATCATAAGACCAGTCTTAACGTATGGAAGCGAAACTTGGGCCGTAACGCAGAAGAACATACATAACATCCAAGTCGCCGAAATGAAGATGCTGAGGTGGATGTGCGGCGTCACCAGGCTCGATAAAATCCGTAACGAGTAAGTGCGAGGAAGCCTGGGGGTGCGCGACATCGCTGACAAGATGCAGGAGAGTTGGCTGCGATGGTACGGTCACGTGAAGAGGAGGCCACCTGACTACGTACGGAATTTGGCACTACAACTTTCCATCCCTGTTCGAAGACCCCACCACCATGTGGGATACATAGCTGGGAAGAGAGAAAGATTATCCTTAACTATTATTGCAAGTATAATAAAGATTCTGGAGTGGAGAACACACTCTGGAAAGCGCAGCGTAGGAGCCGAACTAAATGACAAGAAGGAAAGGTAAGGATTGCTAGGAGCCGTTGAGTGCAAGTCGCGTCGCTGCGGAAATCTAAGGGCCTATGTTTAAAAGTCGCTGATATGATAATGATTATTATTCTAAGCAATAAAATCTTTAGCAAACATCTTTTAAAATCATAATCATCATTGTCAGCTTGTATCCGCCCACTGCGGTGTAAGAGGCACTTTGTGTCACGCGTCTTGTGCTGATTGTATCCAGTTCTTTAAATTTACCAGGACTGTGTTTGTCTGCCTGTAAAATTGAAAAACAATAATTTAAAACATGGTTTTAACAGTTATTTGGTTCCCATTTGTTTGGGACTAGATTGCACTGTGTTCAGTGTTATACAAATTATATATTTTAATGGAAATTATATGTTGGTAAATTCATTGTTGTTTCTAACAGCCATTAAACTGAAGCGTTTGTGATGGTGCACAACAGATAACGCTATGCGACTAACTCTGGGGACTACAAAGAGACGACGAGTATCTGAATATAATATTGTTAGAGCACGTCTGTGTCGTCTATGTCCGTCCGTCGGCGCTCTGCATCTCAATAGCACAATACTTCGGCGAGGGAATAATGCCGAGGACGACTATTGACGTCTCACTCCGAAGATACTAAAACAGTATGTGTTTACAATATCGGAATACTCTAATCTGATTAAATTGTGGACGGAGACATTCATACGAGTATATCTTCGGTACTAATCATATAGCGTCTACGCATTTGGAGGTTTTTGAAATTAGGACGCATTAAGCTGACAAAAAACTGATGACAAATTTCAATATTTTTTGTCATTTGAATCAGAATCAGAACTTTTATTTGCCAAAATACAGGCACATACATTTCGATGTTACATTTTGTTGATCCTTATTATTCTAACATCCAGATGGTGTGCAAATATGAATTATTCTATAAATTAAATTTAAATTATGTGAACATTCTTCCTGACAATCTTTAAGCGACGATTGACCATCGAGCATAATTGGCCGCCACGCCGCTATTGTAATCAGGTGTGACGACGGCGCAGGCGGCCACTTCCAAGTGCCGACCGCATTTGGCGACCGCAAATACGACGTTTACACTTCTGTTAGACACGTTGACACAACCTTGGTTACTACACCGATAGGTATCGCTGCGTGAGCCTGTTTTCGGTTAATACGGATGGATGTCAAAAGTGACCCCTGAGGCACTGAAGAGTACATCCTTGTTTGAAGGCAGTTTTTGTCACAATACCAGTTTGATATTTTTAAACTGGAATCGAACGCTTTTATTTTTATAGGTTTGAGCACTTTATATGAATAAGACTTTCAGTCGAATTACTTTATGATATTACTTTGATGCACCGATCGAATGTTAGGGAATTTATTTCATAAATGGTTTGTCAAGTACTGGCCAAGGTTCATATTAATATAAGAAAAAAAAAACCAAAAAAAACTCTATAATAAACTAAGAAAATGTTTATTCATATGGCCTTAAACCGTTTTATAAAATCTCTGTGTAAGAGCTTGCATTAGAGTATGCGATGCAGTGAGCTCGCGTGAATGCAGCGCGCAATGGGAGCAATCCCTGCGTATATTCAATTATTATTGGCATTCGAGTATTCTACGGATATGGATTTACTTAATTTCTTTAAATATCTATACATACCATTTATATGTATCATTTTTACATCTACCTACTAAATATTGTCAGTGTATGCTATGTTGATGATTCCTACTAATAAAAACAAATATAATATATATATATATATATATATATAAATATATTATATTTGTTTTTATTAGTAGGAATCATCAACATAGCATACACTGACAATATTTAGTAAACGAGTGTGCTTTAGACCACAGTACTGAAGTAACACTCCTTTAGCTCCATATATATGTATATCTTATATATATAAAAGAAAGTCGTGTTAGTTACACTATTTATAACTCAAGAACGGCTGAACCGATTTGGCTGAAAATTGGTAGGGAGGTAGCTTAGAACCAAAAGACGGACATATGATACTTTTTATCCCGTTCGACCGCGTTCCCGTGTGACGTGACATAAAACGTCACAGAGAATACAAGTCACTATAAAACGTGGTATAACAAAAACGATCTGACATGGAATAACAGTACGCAAATGACAGTTATACGTGATTTATTGTTAAGTATGGTTGTAAAATGATGGCCGGGGACAACAAATGACGATTCTACTATGGTAACGTAAATTGACAGCCCGCGTTATCTGCATGTCAAGGCGGTACGAAGTTCGGCGGGTCAAATAGTATTATATATGTATAAAATAATGTTTCAAGGAATTTCAACCTTATTTCGAGGCGCATACAGTAAGTACATAAGTTATTTTCTGCTGCTGCTTGCCGTTTATTGTGGAATAGCTGAACTTTTTCGTAAATCAAAGCTGGTACATTCAAAATATGAAACTTCGAAAATACTTTTTTTTATCTATAGCAAAATGAACTCTATTATACAGCATGAAGGAGTGTTTTGTTTTTGCAGTTTGTATAATTTAGGCTAATTTGAGATAGGAGATATGCGACAAATCAACTGACTATGAGAGAAAGAGAGAAAGAAAATGTGTGCTCGCACCTCTCTCTTTTGCCCCTACGGTAATATACAAAACGTAACTCTCTCTTTCTATCATCACTAACTTATATCTCCCTCTCAATTTTCGTTCGCACTTTTCGTAACGCATTCACCAGCTTACTCCCCAATTCAAGCGTGCGTAAAAAAGTTTTACTTCAGTAAGAGGCGGATAGGGTCACCAATTCGGTTTTTTTGTACTAAAGAGTTTACATAGATCATTTGAATCTGGTGTGAATGAATAAATGAATGAAAATACTTTATTGTACACAAAGAAACAGACTAAAAAATAAAAAAAAAACACAAAGCAACAAGTAAATTGGGCGGTCTTATCGCTTAGAAGCGATTTTTCCAGACAACCTTTGGATGGATAGGACTAGGTGTGTTATGGATCATAGAGATATCATTGTTTTGTTTTAGTAAAAGTGTCTATATGTAATTGTCCATATAGTTGCTGTGTGTTTGTTACTTGTATCGAAATAAATGTATCTATTTATATTTAGTAATTCAGTAAGAGCTAAATAGTAATAGTTTTAAGCTGTTTGAAAGCCGACATAGTTTAACGATATTGAAACCTGTAAGGCACGGTAGCTTGGCAACGTGGATGTCTTGAAGTTGCGAGTGAACAGGTTTCTTCTAGGCAAGCGTACTATCAGGCGCGGTCGTGGTCAAACACAAGCCTATAATGATAAAAATTAGAGTTGCCAGTGTCAAATTTTCATCTATTTGCAACCACACGTAATATTTATAGATACAGGCTACACAAGCACTCATACATTTTTAATAAGTAAAATGAACAATATATTCATGATATTTCATATTCAATTAGGCAATTACCTCGCCAGTACCATTTATTACGTTTTTCGTCGAAATAGAATCACCTGTGGTATGAGTCTCTGTTCCTCGGCTAGCAACTTCTGCCAGGCGTCACTCACCTGCCAGTTATCGGCTACGCGCCGCTACTCAAATGTACCACTTTACTTGAACTGTCTGGTAACGTAACAAGAACCTGTCACTTCAATTCGACTTGCGGTGTAAAGTGAACCTTATTACTTTGGGATTAGATGAGAATATATAATGATGGATAGGTGCTACCGTTTTCTTTATTTATACTAAATATTATTATGCCTGTAATCTCAGAAACTATGAGCCACTTTAGAAAATGATAGAAAGTTACACAATCCCAAAGTAGGCTATATATTTTTGTGATAAAAGTCCGTGTGAAGTCGAGGCGAGTCAGCTAGTTTAAAGTCGAATGTTGAGCCGTGGTGCACCCATTTTTTGTGTACTTGCTTTTAATTTCGTTATTGATCACCAAAAGCATGTACTGAAATCATTTCAATCCGTTCAGTTATATATAAACAAACAAACAATCAAACAAATGTATAAATATTTTCAAAAAGCAAGTTAGTAAATTAAAAACTGTGTTTTTTTAGCTAATAAAGGCCAAATAAGGTTAATCTATGAAATGTTTGCCGCAAAAGAACAGGTGGAGTTAACGTTTCAAAATGATTTGTGATTTTGCGACAATTATTTTTGATCACTAGAAATACAAAATTAACAATGCTGGAAATTTTCCACAGCGCTATCTAGCCTTAAACTAAGCAAAGCTTGTACTATGGGAACCAGACAATTAATAAAATACTTTTCATTTGTTTTTAATAAATACTTATAATATATATATATACAACCAGACCGGTAGCCTTATTACGTAAGCCAATTGCATTCGCGTCGCTATCACTGGATAGGCCGTCCCTTACACACCAACAGTGTGTATCTCACGTATTATAAAGGACGGCCTATCCAGCGATAGCTACGCGAAAGCGATTGGCTTACGTAATAAGTCTTCCGAAATAAATTAGTAATTATTAATTTTATATGTCCTGTAACGTTCTCGTGAAATCCAGTCCACCCAAAGGTTGTCCGGAAGAGATCGCCTTTAGTGATAAAACCGCCAGTTGTATTTCTGCGTGTATTAATATTTGTTTTTTATATTGTTTTTTTATTTTAAGCGTTGATAAACCGTTTTCTATCTATCCATCTATCTAACAAATTCATAATTCGTTAATTGTCTGTAAACCTAGGTACATACGATGTTAAAGCTTAATAAAGAACGATATATGTACTAGGTTTCATCATTTTAGCGTACAAATATTACAATTAGTGACATAAATCACAAAAATAAAATAAATTTAAATCAAATGCATAATCACACTAATATTATATATGTGAAAGTTTGGTTGGTTGTTTGTTTGTTACTCAATCACGTCGTAACGGCTGAACCGATTTCGATGAAGTTTGGTATATACGTATACTATAACCTGGATTACCACAGAGGCTACCTTTTATCTCATGAATCACTTCCCATGGGCTAAAAATGGGGTGTCAAGTGCAACAGCTAGTTTAGCTTTATTTCTAGGTTACCTACACATTTAGTAGTGTAACGCGTACGAAGTCGCGGGCAACGGCTAGTTAAATATAAATGTCAAAGATTTTCGATATTTTAAATAAAATTGTTAAAATAATAATAGTAATGCCAAAATTAAGAAATATGTCAGAAGTCATAGTCACAATAATACATAGTTAAATACAAAAATACCTAAAGTGAATACAATAAAAATAATCAAGAATAGAACCTGAATTAATTTAGAATTAATTTAGAATGTCACATTCGTACAATAATAATAAGGAGGAAGTATGCTTCAATTAAGTCTACTTTTTGCGTATTTGACAATGCCATGATAGGACAAATAAGATGATGCAATGACTGATATAAAAGTCCGACAGGTGCAAGAACCATGTTCGAAATTCAAAATTGTTCTGAAATACGAAATGTTTTTGAATTGCTCATGAGAGCATGGAGTTCCTAAACTTCTTAATCGCTACAGTATTAATACTTCTATGTGTATTAATTCTTTCTTGATGAAGGTACCTATAGGTAATTTTGATGTTACACCAGTTATCCTGTCTACAGAGTGGGACTTCTATAAACAATACTATCATTGGTTCTGTGTAAGGGTAGGTAGAGATAGTCACAAAATTGCGCAAATTGCGAAAATATAGATCGCGACAGATTAACGAGGGCTGCAAGCGAACCAAGCATTGACACATTTAGTTCCTTCCAGAATAGGGTAAAAGCTTGTGGAATAAAATAAGTTAGGAGCTTGAGTTACGCTGTCTGCAGCTTACTTTAGAATATTAAATTGAATATTTTATCCTCACTATGACATCTCAATGTGATAAAAGGCTTTGACGAAAGTTGAATAAAGCTAGTGACCACGCGGAGACTAGATTAGCCGACAGGCCACCACATAGGCTGATAGGTTGTAGGTCGGATGATATCATGAAAATACTGAAATGTCACTGGATACGATTTTTATCATTGACGACCGCAGCAGCGTGGTAGGTGAATAGATCCCTAAGTCGCAACAAGTTGAGGGTTCAGTCCCTACCGTGGAATAACAATTGCGGCATCTACAAAGAAATGAAAAAAAACGTCCTGAGTATTTCCTACAACCTAGGGTCGTGAGTGAACAGGTTTATTCTAGGCAAGCGTGTTCTATTGTAGATTGCATCATCTCTTAACATCGCGCAATCGAGATCATGAGAGCCTTAAAATTAAAAAAAGCGCCACTCCGGGAGTGCTGACAGAAGTGAAAACTTGATTAAAAGCAGACTTGACAGTGACAGGTGTCAACAGTCACTGTCAGGAGTCAGTGACAGGTGTCAACAGTCAGTGTCAGTAGTCAGTGACAGGTGTCGGTAACAGTGTCGCGAGTTCAATGATTTTTTTTCATCTCAAAAAATGCTAAACGCGCCTAAAAAGTTTTCACTTCAAAAATAAATTGGGTATTTCAAATTTGGTTAGGTAACAGAAGAAAGTTTTTGGTCTTGTACATAACGATTTCAGTTAAATACTTTTGTGTCCCATCTTGAACATCACCTTGTTTGTCCTTCCAGTTATTTATCGTGGTTTAGTATTAAACACGATAATCCCAATTCTACTTGAGGAACTCTTTCTCCATTACAAGATCATAGTGCAAGATCAACGTCAATCTGCTAGTTCCTTCTCAATTTTTTTTATTAAATTAGAACATACCTACTCTCATGAATATTTCCATTTTTAAGAGCTCCATCTTGAATCTCCTTCTACAACTATTAATCTGTAGGTATTATTAGCCGATTGACATTCGATTCTCACTACCCACTTATTCCGTTTTTTACTTTATAAATGTATTGTTTGATAAATAATTAATAATGAAGCATAAAACTACTTGAATTAATCTGTGGATGATGTCGCGGATCATGCATTTATTAATGTAACTACTAACACTATGTTTAACTTCATAATGTACGACTTATACTCATATCTTCCCAAATATAATAAAATAATAAAAGTGTGTCGCTTTCAATTCGATAGAGTCGCTTCACAACTCAATGGAAGAAGTTGACAGCCCTGAAGAAAGGTGGAGACTTGTGAACGTGCGCGGCGCATTCTATGTAACTATGAAACAATAGCGTGGTGCGTGCCGTCAACAGCACACAGTGTAGCCGAACTCAGTAGATAATCACTACCTCAAACCGCGGTATTTTAGAATTATAGTTCAGCGTTCTGCAATCAACCAATAGAACCTAGTAAAACAAAACAAATGTTTTCAGATCAAATTATGCCATTCTCTATTGATGGTATTTTCATGATTCAATTATAACCTAAGAAAATATTTTTATTTTACAAAAACAATCCAAATCAGAATGATGGTTGGCCGATGGGGACAAGTAGTTATTAATGACGGTCATATTTTTAAAATTAAATGAGTATTCGTAGATAACGAACTAGATAACAATAGCAATTGGCATCAGCATTTGCTGACGCATATGGAAGGCCGCGGTACACCCTACGACGCTACATGGAAAAATAATATCCTCATCAGCATTGTTATCCATAAAACGTGTGAGTTTTGTATCAGATGTTGCCAGAATCAGTGCGATAAAATCTGTATCTGTTTGTTAACTTATCTTCTCCTCATTAGAAACATATCTTCCCTGTTCAGATTTTTTTCATCTGATATAATAAAATGATCCTTACAAAAGACTGCACCGATTGGCATCAAAAAAATTTTTTACCAACTTGTTTCAATTTAAGACGAAAACGAAAACGAGCTGATGTTTTAAAAGAAACTGCACCTGTATCTCCTCTGGTTATGGGTGCTGCCGTACTGTTACAGGTAAAAAAACACTGTATTTTTGTGTAAAGCTAATCCATAAGTGTATTACAGGGACATTTACCTGCACAAATTGCGGTCGTAGCTGTCTGTGTGTGTAGGCCTTATAATATATGAATGTAAGTGTCTAATTACCAAATGACTGACATTGCTTAATCATCTCTCGTAGATGTTAGAGATAAATGATGATGATTTCTAAATGTTGTTAGAAATGTGTAAACCTTTGGATACTGACGTTGCTAGTAAGAATGTAAAATGTGAAGTTCACCTACTGTGATTGAGCACACTGTGACATTAGTTTGATTTATACAACTGGCATCGTTCCTTTGCGCACGTCGGCGATATTTTCGCCGAGATTCAAGACTTGGCGACCTCCACCGCGCGCCGTCTCCACTTTAAATTTGTTACGATCCACGTTAAACTTGTTTCGGCGCTGGCAACTCCCGTGACGTACTTGCAAATGTAAAAGTACGTACGTGTCTCGGAGGCTGTTACTATTCTTTATTATTTCTTTAAAACCTTGTAGGTAAGATTTTAAGAGTAGAACAGTTCCTTGTGAAAGGCCCGTGGAAGTACTACCACGCTACCTTCTGCCGCCATGCAGCATTGCTGTGTTTCAGTTTAAAGGTTTGGTTGCCGATTAAATTACAGGCACATTAGGCTTTACAACTGTATGCCTAAATTTTATAGACACAGAGCAGTGGATCATAGGGCACGTATCTAAGGTGCTTGACCTACGAGGCAATACTTGGTCTTTGCCTTTGCAATGGTTACCACTTAACATCGGCTGGCCCATAAGTTTGGTCCAACTCCAGGTCCTGGTATAAAAAACTGCTTTATTGTAGGTTATAAATAACTTATGAAAGAGAACATAATGTACCTATAAACAAATTAAGATTAGCTTATGAAAAATCAATAATGGCGTTCTTCAAATCACCAGTGAATAGATCGATTTTAGACGGCATTAACTTCAATGTCTACTGAAAGCAATGCCCTCGACCGTGCATATAATAATTCTAACCGAGACATGGATACGATCAGAACAAGATGCAAAAATTTACAGCTTACCAATCTATGCACACGTATAGACTCTAAATGGGGAGGCGTATCAATTTATATACACAGCAGTATCAACTACGAGCTTACAGAGGAAAGGTATAAGGATGGTAATAACTATCTCTGGGTGTATTTATCCAAGTTCTCTCTAAATATCGGAGGCATCTACAAACCAGGAAAAATAAACGTTAATAACTTTTTGAACACATTCTCAAAATTTAAAATTTATATATCTGTTTCTACTTAACGTCTGCTTGATTTGTAAGTTATTACTACGCACATGTGTTGATGTTGCAATCCATATGAAAACAGCATTTTTGTTACCTTTAATTGTAAGTGATTGAAATGTGTTTTGTGAGTTTAATAAATAAAAGTAAAAAGAACAACTGGAAAGAAGATCAAGATCGTTGGTTTTCGGAGATTTTAATTTGGATTTACTTACCACTAATAACTATACCAAACGATATCTGGATGTGCTAGATGAAATAGGATATACAATTTTGAATGAAATAGATAAATGTTACTCTACACGCCAAACTAACACAACCACAGACAGAACACAAAAAACAAAACTAATACTATCTTAGATCACGTCTCATCGGACTTAAATAAGAATAATTTTCAATTTGCTCTGATGGAGTCCTCACTATCCGATCATAAACAGATCTAACTTGCAAAATACAAAACGCAAACAAAACAGCGAATCCAGTACGAGACCGTCAACTACGAAAGCTTACAAAAAAGTATTAATGAAACTACTTACTCGTAGACAAATGAGGAAAACCAGTATTTTATTGTTTTTTTATGTATTACTTTAGAACTTTTTGTAAAAACACAGCTAATAGAAAATAAAATATTTATAACGAAAATAACAAATCTACCGTAAGATGATGGGATTAATAAAGATGTGATAGATATAATTAACAAAAGAAATAGCTACAACAAATTAAGACCGATAAAGAAAATGAAGAATTGAAAAATAAATTTATAGAAAAAAGAAATAGAGTAAGTAGGAAGATAAAAATGGACGAAAGTAGCTTCTATATGAAAGAGTTTAAAATATGTGAAAAGAGTACGAAAAAATTGTGTCATCTCATTAATACTTTAGCCATAAATAAAATCAAGTCGAATAGTGTCCCACCCAAAATTTTATTAAACACTCAAGTTATTACCGACGGAACACGAAATAATAATTTTGCACGGAGCACAAAATTATGTGGAATTCTGCAAGGTTCTATCTTAGGCCAATTGCTTTTTCTCATCTATGTCAACAATATAAACAATATAGGACTAACAGGTAGTTTGATGTTGTACGCGGATGCTACTAGTCTTTTTTATGTTGGTTAATCTATACAAAATATATAGTCAATGAAGCTCAAAAAAGACCTACATAACCTTCTTACAATAAATATATCGAAAACCTCTTTAATGATCGTTGCCGCGAAAAATAAATTGATTCCTTGATTAATTGAATTAATTGATAAAGGTTGCCTGGAAGAAATCGCTTTCAGCGATAAGGCCGCCCATTGTACTTTATTTAACATAAATTAGTTTTTTTAAGTATTCCTGGTGTACAATAAAGAATTATTGTATTGTATTCTATTCTATTCTATTCTATTCCTTATTAAACCCCACATAAAGTAAATGATACTATAATTTGCAAATCGAACCAAGAAAAATATCTAGGGCTCTTATAAGATGATCTTGGAGACCACATACTGACCACATCAGATAAAAATTGATTTCTCTAACTGGAGCTCTACGCAAAATAAGTGGCTGTTTACCCCCAAAGGTCAGAAATACAGTATACAACTCTCTTGTAAAGCCCCATATCTAATTGAGATATGGGGATCAGCATATAAAACCGTTATTCAAGATTTACAAATATGACAAAATAAATTAATTAAAAGACTTTATAGCTACGATTACTTAACACCTACCAAAATACTTTACGAAACAACAAAACTATTAAATGTGACGCAAATATACACACTAAATATTTGTGTCCTAATAAAAAGGTTTTGAATAAAACCATAAAAAACCAATTTAACCCTAACTAAAAAAACGTACAAATATAATTAAGGAAATCAAAATGAAATCTTTATGTTCGCCCACCTAGCACGGAAAATACGGAAGAAATAATATATTATAAGAAGGGTTAACCATGTATAATAAATTGTCGAATGAAAGAAAAGAATGCAAAAGTTTTCCAACGTACAAAAAGAATATCAAACACTACATTATCAGAGACAAATCACTTTAGTTAAATCATTAATTCATTACTTTTATCTATAAAATATTACATTATTATTTTTCATTAATATACCTAGTCAGGTCATAAGTATTGTCACACAGTAAAAACTTTTCTTTTAGAATGCTGGCCACAAAAAAGTTTATAGAATTCGAATTTCGAATTGTTCATGAAAATAAAAATGTATACTTTTTAGAAATTTACTCATTTTTAAATATGGAGTGGACGCTTAAAGGAGACCGTGTTGCAGTTATTGCGTTGCATCGTTGCGGTACCGCGCCAATTTAAATTTTGACATACTGAAAAATTTGAATATAACCAAAATATTCGTTTATCGCACCATCAAACGATACAATGAAGACTCTAGTGTAGATGACAGGTCAAGAAGTGGTCGCCCTCGGTCTGTTAGGACTCCAGCAGTGATAAAAGCTGTGAAGACGCGAATTCAAAGAAATCCCAAACGTAATCAGAAACTATTGGCCCTTCAGATGGGGTTAAGCAGAACCACGGTGAAAAGGGTGTTAAATGAAGACTTAGGGCTTCGGGCATATCGAAGAAAAACAGGACATCGTTTGAATGCTCGTCTAATGGACCTGAGACTGAAGAGATGCCGCGCTTTGTTGAAGCGGTACGCGGGAAAAAAATATCGGGAAATTCTTTTTTCGGATGAAAAAATTTTTACCGTAGAAGAGAGCTACAACAAAGAAAATGATAAGGTGTACGCACACAGTAGTGAAAAAGCAAGCAACCGTATTCCGCGTGTCCAACGAGGTCATTTTCCATCCTCGCTCATGGTATGGTTGGGAGTTTCTTATTGGGGCTTAACAGAGGTACATTTTTGTGAGAAAGGTGTAAAAACGAATGCAGTTGTGTATCAAAATACAGTCCTGACGAACCTTGTGGAACCTGTTTCTCATACCATGTTCAATAACAGGCACTGGGTATTCCAACAAGATTCGGCGCCAGCTCATAGAGCGAAGAGCACACAAGACTGGCTGGCGGCGCGTGAAATCGACTTCATCGGGCACGAAGACTGGCTTTCCTCTAGTCCAGATTTGAATCCGTTAGATTACAAGATATGGCAACACTTGGAGGAAAAGGCGTGCTCAAAGCCTCATCCAAATTTGGAGTCACTCAAGACATCCTTGATTAAGGCAGCCGCCGATATTGACATGGACCTCGTTCGTGCTGCGATAGACGACTGGCCGCGCAGATTGAAGGCCCAGATTCAAAATCACGGTGGTCATTTTGAATAAACTTTACTTATTAACTTTACGTTTTGTTAAGTTCATTTTGGTATATAAATGGTTTTCGCTCGCGTGTTTTTCTGTTTGTAGAAGAAACAATCAACGAGAATATCGATGTGAAAGAAGTCCCCAAACAGGATATCGAAGAAGACAAAGCAATGAAAGAGGTTATCAAAGTGGAAGAATCTATCACAGAAGATATCAAATTAGAAAAAGCAAACAAAGATGATAACAAAGTAGAAGAAGCAATCAAGGGAATTGTCACAAGTGATTGCTCTCTACGAGACAACTGGTCCCATCTACCGGTGAGAGGAGAAATCAATTCAAGAAACGCCTCCAAGGTGACCTTCATAAATCACAAAAGCGCCATCTATCAACAAGTAGATAGAAAGGATACTGGACAGGTCATCAAAAAGCGAAGGCGCACACGGAAATTCAGTTTCTTCGAGAAGGAAAAGAGGTCCGACTGAAATCCAGCATCCTTACAAAAAAAAAAACAGGCAATGAGGCACTCAACTCAATCAGAAAAACTAAAGAAACGATAACCGGACGGAACGCCATCTAGTGATGTCGGGAAGAACGTGGTGTCCACAAAGAATCACGCACAAAACCATGAAAAAAAAAAAAACCGTTTACTTCCGTAGTCGTTGAGTGAGAAATAATGAGAATATGTAAGTGAAGAAAACCGCGAAAACTGTTTATAAGCAAGTTCGAAATGAAAACGAAAAATGGAATTAAAATTTAGGTCCGGCGGGGTCGGTTTCATTGACTAAAAGAAATAACGTCGCGCAAATGATACGAGTTTCCGGAGTCCCTGGTGTCGAGTAGCGTAAGAAAAAACGAGTGTTGACTTCTAGAATGTTCGATAACAAAATCATATAAATTGACCCACCCGAGATGGGAGTGGATAGATTCTGGAGAAACTTTTGAGAGGAAAACGTTTGTCGGTGCGGGGTCAAGATTGTCAAAGCGAAGTCGTCCTGCCCAGCCAGCCGTAAATTTCGAAAATCTCTGGAGCTGCCACCCGCGAAGTCTTTGCCGCATATCGAAGCAGCGAGACAAGGGAAGAGTCGGCGGGAAGAGAAGAACCAAGGATTGACGAGCGTTGGTGAGGGAGCGACGACGTCAGCCGGGACGGGACCCCACGCATTGGAGAGAGCATCGAGAAACTGCGAATACAGGAAACAAGAAAGGATCGAAGATCCCAGGAGCGCACGAGCATCGGCTGAGGCGCGGCGAGGCCAACTCTCAGGCAAGGGTGCTTGGCAAGAGGAGTACTCCCGGTCGTAGCGTCGAGCACGTGGCACGTGAACACCAGCGTACAGGAGCAGAGTCCGGATCGCGAAGGGCGACGGTGTCGTCGGACAGCCGGCGGCGACGCGTGTTCGAGAATCAAGGTGTGTCCTTTCCAGTTGATAGGGGACCGGTTTCCCCCCTCGTTTTTCCAGAATCCTAGGGTGTGTTTGTATTGGTCATATATTGTTTTTCTTTCGGTGTGTTCCTTAAAATTGGTTCAGTTGTTGATTTAGGGATCATATTTGGCTAAACTGGTGGTTATCTCTGTGGAAATATCTCTTTTTATTGTGCTAGGAAAAATTAAGGTAGGGGAAACTTAAATGCTACCAGTGAAGGCTTTGGCAGGAGAGGTTAGATATAACAAGTGATTTTCAAACGGATTAATTTAATAACATTAGCATTAGGACACTAAACCATTTTTGTAATTTTGTGTGGCCCGAAGTGGGGTTAGCTGGCCCCAAATCTCAAGTAAATCCGCCTGCCCAACTGAGTCGGACCTAATCTATATCTGTGGGTCACGCTAGCTTATCCTAGGTGCTTAAGTAAAATAGAACAAATACTCCTGTGAGTAGAACCTAAAGTTGTAAAGTATCGGATCGAACATCCATAATTGTGAGCGAGTAAACCCCAGTGATCATCACCGTTACGGACCCCGGAACTTAAGACTCTGTATTATTTCACTGTAATAGAATATTCTAAACGCCAGGTACGCAACGGTGATAACCATTGAGCGGGAGTTACATTTCAGGAAGATCCAATATTTATGGAAACCAAGAGGCAGTTTCAGGTTTCAAATAAAATCTAATTTACATGATTATTAGAGGAATAGTTAAGCCAAGTTGTTTATAGATTTTTTGAGGTAGTTGGCGGCTTAATTATAGTAGGTTTTTTTCTAGTTAAAATGTGATGGTACAGTTTATAAAATTGTGATACTGTGTAAAAGTTTATTTGATGTTTTTTTTTTAATATAAGGTATCCGTCCGAGCAAGAAGTATTTTCATTTCTAGTGATAGTTCCCTGGTAGGTAGGAGAGAAAAACTTATCCCGGATTCCCGCTCGAATCTAATGCTAGCCTGGCAGAGTGGGAACCCGTGACAGAATATGAAAGTGGAAGTAGAAATTGAAAAGGGTATC
Source organism: Philereme vetulata (assembly GCA_918857605.2). Classification (NCBI taxonomy): domain Eukaryota; kingdom Metazoa; phylum Arthropoda; class Insecta; order Lepidoptera; family Geometridae; genus Philereme; species Philereme vetulata. Next base: position 4,979,582 of record OU975484.1, read on the forward strand.
GAAATGGAAGAAGTAATCAAAGAGGCCATCGAAGTGGAAGACGCAATAAAAGACAATATAGAAGTAGAATAAGCATTCAAAGAGGATATAGATGTAGAAAACACGATCAAACAAGATACCGAAGTGAAAGAAGACATCAAAAAAGATACCTATCAAGGTCGATGATAACAATAAAAAAATAATTCCTTTAAAAGCTTGCACTACCATTTTTGAAAGTCTACTATGTCTATCTGCTTCCGTTTCGAAGATACGAGCGATTAATATTTTTTTTAAGAGAAATCATAATTTTGTTAAGAGTATATCGTAGTCGACGAAACAATGAACGAAGATATCGAAGTGGAAGAATCTATCAAATAAGATATCGAAGTTAACGAAGCAATCGAATAGGATATTAAATTTCATAAAAGCAATCAAAGAGGATATCCAAGTGAAAAAAGCAATCAAAGAGGTTATCAAAATTGAAAAAACAAACAAAGAGGATATCGAAGTAGAAGAAGCAATCAAGGAGGATATCGAAGTTAAAGAAGCAATCAAAGAAATAAACATGAAAATTTACTAAGAAAGTTGCCTCTCAAAACAAAAAAAAAATTTTGACGTTTCAAAATGATTCTTGTAGATGTCGCATAAACTTGAAAATTTACTAAGAAATGTTAGATTTATATCGAAATCAGATATAAGTAATCTATTGTTTCTCTTTGGTAATAGTATTGCAATGTACGTTTGAATGATGTATTGAGTTTCATTTCTAAATAAATTCATTCGTTCGTCAGTCGCCACACAACTTGTTTTATTCAGAGGTTATGGACTCAGTGCCCTTAGTTATTTGTCCAAATTATATAGTTTTTCTCAATGTAAAAGTGGTGAAACATAGTTAGTGACGTGCGTGTGTGTTATTCTGATAATAGAATGGCAAAAATGGCATCGAACTATCTGGTAAATGTTCCCAAGCTTAGAGGCCGGGAAAATTATAACGAGTGGGTCTTCGCCGCGGAGAATTTTCTAATCCTAGAAGATATGCTGCACTGCATCAAGCCTGGGAAGACATTAGAAGCCGCAGATGACGCGAGAACAAAGGCTAAATTAACCATGACGATTGATAGCTCGTTGTACGTACACATAAAAGATGACGTACCTAAAGACCACGTTGGATTTATGGAAGAAATTGAAGGCATTATTCGACGATTCGGGATTTACGCGAAGAATAAACCTTTTACGCAATTTGATCTCAGTTCGCCTTCTAAAATTGTACTTCCATGCAGTCGTACGTAACGCAAATAGTCGAAACGGGACAAAAGTTGAGTGGGACAGGATTTAGTATCAATGACGAGTGGATCTTATTGCTGGCTGGATTGACAGTAAAGTTTATGCCCATGTTAATGGCGATTGAGCATTCTGGCATCAAAATAACAACGGACGCCATTAGAACGAAACTCATGGACATGGAAACGGAAGTGAGCGGCAGTGATCACTCAAATGAAGTTAGCAGTGCATTTGCAAGCGGTACGCAGAAATGGCAACATAAGAAAAACAATAAGTTTTCTGTGGCCAGCGTGCAAGGAAGCCAAACGGAACAAAATGTCAATGTCAACGCTACAAGTCATGTCAAATGTTATCGGTGTAAACAACCAGGACATTACAAGAGTCAGTGTCCAAATAAAAATAGTGAAAACTCGAATGGATCGCAACGTAAACAAACTAATGCATTCAGTGTGGTGTTTTTTAACAGACAATTTAACAAATACGACTAGTACATTGACTCTGGCGCGAGTATGCACTTGACTGCTAATAAACAGTGGATCAAGAATGCTAAATATGAAAACTTGAAAGATATCTGTGTTGCTAATAGTAAGAGAATGCAGGTATTATGTTCCGGCGATGTGACCATTGTAACAAAAATTGATCAATGTGAATTTGATGTTCTAGTCAAGGATGTATTATGTGCTCCAGGATTGACTACCAACCTGTTGTCAGTGAGCCAGTTAATAAAATCCGGAAACAAAGTTCAGCTTACGGCAGGTGGCTGTGAAGTATTCAATGAATTGGTGGCTACAGCTGTGCTAAACAATGGAGTATACAAGTTGAGAGTACCTGACAGTGTAGTGGCTAATATAACTGTATCAGGCAATACTTGGCATCGCAGATTTGGTCATGCCAATAGTCAATACCTGAATAAAATGACAACTGCTGTTGAAGGAATGAACATGCAAGAGAAAGTTGATATAAACAAGTCATCATGCACAGTTTGTTGTGAGGGTAAACAGAGTCGTCTGCCATTCACAAATGAGGGTTCAAGAAGCAAAGACTTACTTCATTTAGTCCACACTGACATATGTGGACCTATGGAGCATGAATCAGTTGGTGGTTCCATGTATTTCATACTATTTATTGATGACTATAGTCGTATGATATTTGTGTATTTTATCAAACATAAGAATGAAGCTCTAAGATGTTTTGCAGAATTTAAAGTAAAAGTAGAGAAACAAACAAGTAAGAAGATAAAAATAATAAGAAGCGATAATGGATGTGAATACTGTAACAAAGAATTCAACTCATATCTCAAGAAAGAAGGTATCATACACCAAAGAAGTAACCCATATACCCCTGAGCAGAATGGATTATCAGAACGGAATAATCGCACAATTGTGGAGAAAGCTAGATGCTTGTTATTTGATAAGAATATAGGCAAGGAGTTCTGGGCAGAGGCGACTAATACTGCGGTTTATTTACAAAATCGTACTGTGCTTCCTGCTTTGAATGAAAAGACTCCTTATGAAGTCTGGACTGGTCGTAAACCAGACATAAGTCACTTAAGAATATTTGGTAGTAATGTCATGGTTCACGTGGCTAAAGAGAAGTGCAAGAAATGGGATAGAAAGTCCGAGAAGCAGATACTTGTGGGCTATCCAGATGACATCAAAGGTTACCAATTATATAGGTATAAACCTAGAACAAAATGTGTGACAACAAGCAGAGATGTCATTATCATGGAAGATGAGAAGGACCCAGAAATCAGTATACCAGTTATTGAAAAAGGCGAAAACTCATGTTCAGTGGGGGACTTAACCGACAAGGATACACCAGGTTCAGGAAAAATAACCAAAGATGAGGATACACTGGATGGAGAGACATCGGGTCACTTAGATGAGTCTTATATTCCTAGTGAAGATGATTATGATTCACCCGATCAGCGTGCTAGGTCCATCAAAATCAGAAAGAAGCCAGAACGGTTTGGGATATCAAACATGTGTATTCCTGAGGAAGTGTTTGATGATGCTAGTGGACTGTCTCTAGAAGAAGCGTTACAGGGAGCAAAAAAAGAACAGTGGTTATTGCCAGTGAATAATGAACTTGAATGTTTTGAGGACAATAAAGCGTGGGAGCTTGTGGATAAAACAAGTTGTGCGGAGATTGACGAACGAATGAATTTATTTAGAAATGAAACCCAATACATCATTCAAACGTACATTCCAATACTAGTACCAAAGAGAAACAATAGATGGGGTTACTTGTATCTGATTTTGATATAAATCTAACACTCCCGCTGATCAAAATAATATAGGTATACAGCAATTTACATAGAATCTGAATTACACACAAATTTTACTAGTTTTTTACATCCTGTATACCTAACAAATGTATAAAATAATAATGCTTGACACTACCTAAACCTTTTGTAAACAGGTCGGCTGGTATTTCAGTTGTTTCCAAATATTTCAGTTCTACTATTCCATCATTAACACATTCTTTACAAAAATGATAACGTACATCTATATGTTTAGTTCTTTTATTAAAACTATTATTTGAAGACAACTTAAGTGCACCCTGATTATCATTAAATATACTTATGGTGTACGACTCATCAATTATTTCCTTTGACAAATTAAGCAAGTAAATAGCTTCCCTACAAGCTTCTGCAATACCCATGTACTCAGCTTCTGTGCTTGAGAGGGCAACTGTTTTTAGCTTTTTTGCTTCCCATGAAATAACACTTCCCGCTAGCATAAAACACATACCTGTGTAAGACCTTCTGTCTATTACATTATTCCCCCAGTCTGCATCGACAAACCCTTCTAATTTTGAATTACCACATCTAGTATATTTAATTCCAAAATGTTTAGTCTTCTTAAGATATTTCAAAACTCGTTTAACATATGCCCAAGTTTCGTTGTTATAGCAATTATTAAATTGATTTAGAAAACTTACTGAAAATGCTATATCTGGTCTAGTTAACACTGCCAAATACATAAGTCCGCCAATAAGTTGCTGATAAGGTATTTGACTTTCACAATTCTCATTTTCTGAGTTAATATTCAATTTAGTCTCTAAAGGTGTATCTGCTACTTTACAATCTGCCATGTTAAACCTTTTTAACAACTGATTTACATAATTTTCTTGGCTTAATGTTACTGAGCCACTCACTTTATCAATATTAACATAAAACAATATGCCCTTCCAAAAACTAAAAAAAAATATTGGACGTTTCGAAGTGATCTTTGTAGATGTCGCATAAACTTTAAAATTTACTAAGAAAGTTGCCTTATTATGTCCATATTAGCAAAGGAAACGCATTAATTCGATAGGAATCGTTTATTCAGCTAGGGAGCTGTGTGTAAAAGTAAAGATGGCTACATGATCAATATCTACCCACATGTATCCACTTTATTATGACATCAACAAAGTAGAACAGTGACCATAGATTATACATCTCCGTATATGACATACCTCCCCTCTAAGTAAGTATAAAGATACAACACATATTTTAATGATTTACAATAAACAAAAAAACATAACTACTATGTGACTCTCATTAAACAAAATTATAAATTCTTCTAAAATTACACACTACACATAGCTCATAGTAACTTACATAAATACAGATTATCTCTAGAATGATGTGGCCTCTGATATGGAGATTTGGCATGTTCTGTTAATTTATTATTAATCTTTCCTTATGCCTCATGGGGTGTCTCCGTTCTTGGTATCCCCAGCATATCTGCCCACTGATCTGCATCAGGAATCTCTATGATTCTACCAGATTGTTGGTTATCTTGCAACTCCATATCTTGCTCCATTCTGTCTGTATCTTCAGGTTGTACCGTATCATCCGGTGTTGGAACTGTCCCTATTCTTTCTCCCTCCTCATGCCTGGATTTTACCGAAGTTTTTTTAATTATTTGGTCCATATGACGATTAACCACTGAACCATCATCGGTTTCAATTCTGTAACTTGATGGCCCCTTTTTAGTAATGAATTTTCCTGGTAACCATCTTGGACCCAAATTACTGTAATTTCGGTACATTATATTCTGACCCACATCAGTCTCTCTCGTTTTTTTCTGACTGTTGTTGTCTATCTGATCTTCAGTCTTTTTGTGTTGTAGATTATCTGGGCGTATGGTGTCTAATAAGGTACGCAAACGTCTTCTCATCAACAGCTCTGCTGGAGTTTTATTTGTTGAAGTACAAGGGATTGTTCGAAGACCTAGTAGGAGGTTTGGAATTCAAATGTCCCATGATAAATCATCCATTTTACGCAATTTGTCCTTGATGGTCTGGACCATTCTTTCGGCTAACCCGTTAGTAGCTGGGTAGTACGGTGCTGTAGTAATTTTTCCAATATTGTTAGCTTTGAAAAACTGCTTCGTCTCATTTGATACAAATGAAGTACCATTATCGGACACTAACATCTCGCATAGTCCACGTGTAGCGAAAACTGTTCTCAAAAGTCGTATGACTGTGGTCGAAGTCGTATTGTTCACCATGAATAATTCGGGCCAAAGTGAGTACGCGTCTACGATTATCAAAAAAAATTGTTATGGAACGGTCCCGCAAAATCGATGTGGATTCTTGACCAAGGTCTTGTCGGTGTTATCCACTCATGGCTTGTCTTAGGAGGCATGTGCCTGTGCTCCAGACATTTAGTGCAACCGCTTACTAAAGACTCGATTTCTTCATTTAGATGCGGCTACCAAATGTAGCTCCTGGCTAGCGCTTTGGTTTGCACCATTCCTGAATGTGTTTTGTGTAACATTTTCAACACAGCCTGGCGTAATGAATTTGGCACAACTACCCGACAACCTAGTAGTAGGCAGTCGTCTTGCAGCGATAGTTCCAAACGATTCAACCAAAACGGGCGTATGTCATTATCGTTAACTTTTGCAGGCCAACCGCGTTGTACGTAATGAGTGACTTGAGATAATATTCTGTCTCGTTTTGTTTCCGAAGCAATATTCTCAACGTCGTACGGAAAATCTTCAGGTGTTTCAGCCATCAACACAATTTCACCAATCTGTAGCTTGGGCTGATCTGGAACTGGTTGTGGCCAACGACTTAAGCTGTCTGCATTCCCCAGTATAGCTCCCGGTTTATAAGTTATTTCGTAACTGTGGGAAGTCAACGCAATAGCAATTCTCGTCAGTCGTGGTGGTAGCATGTTAGGCATAGGTTTTTTTGGATCAAAAATTCCCAGCAGAGGCTGGTGATCTGTCACAATGCGAAAGTGTCGTCCCATAAGATAATTATGAAACTTTGTGATGCCGAACATAATAGACGCTGCCTCTTTGTCAAGTTGTGAATAACGTCTTTCATGGGTATGTAGTGTCCTTGAAGCCATGGCTATTGGACGTTCCTGGTCGTCATTTGTCTCATGCGATAATACTGCTCCAACTCCATATTCCGAACTGTCACAAGTCAGTACTAACGGCTTTTTCAAGTCATAATGTATCAACGTCAAGTCAAACGTTATCAGTCGTTTAGCCGTATCAAATGCGTTTTGTTTACATTCCGTCCATTTCCATGTCTGAGCTGTCTCTAACAATCTATGCAGCGGTTCTAGTAATGTTACCTTGTGCGGCACAAACCTCTCATAAAAGCATCTCGCCTGCAGTTCTCGTTTATTCTTTGGCTCCGGAGTGTTCACAATAGATTCCACTTTACTTGGTGCGGGATGAATTCCCTCAGAATCAATGACAAATCCTAGAAACTCGACTTGTTCTTTGGCAAACTTGCATTTGCATTTATTCAGTCGAAGTCCTGCATGGTTGATACGGTCTAGTACTGAATCTAGTCTTTCCTGCATTTCTGGCAACGTACAGCCACTTACAATAATGTCGTCAATCAGTTCAGCGACTCCACGAATGCCCGCCAGTAAAGAACTCATTAGGCGTTGGAAAATTCCAGGACTCGCTTTTACTCCAAAAGCCAATCGATGTACCGTGTACAGTCCCTTACAGGTATTCAAGGTCAGCAGTCTCGACGTGTTGTCATCTACTACTACCTGTGTATATGCTCGTTCTAAATCCAAAGTCGTGAAAAATCTTCCTCTGGCGACGGTAGCGAAGACTTCATTTGCCGTCGGCATAGGATAGGTATCTGATTCGGTCGCTTCATTGACTGTACTTCGGTAGTCGCCGCACAACCTTACGTTGCCTGTCTTTTTTATGATGGGCATAACTGGTGTGGCCCACTCTGAGTATGAAGTGGGGCGCAGGACCCCTTTGCCTTCAAGTCTATCTATCTTCTTTTCCATCCTCTCTCTAATAGCATATGGAATAGGCCGTGCTTTCAGAAATTTCGGTTTTGCTCCTATCTTGAGATGTATTGCCACTGCGTGTCCTCGGTAGGTACCTAGTCCATCCCTGAATACTTGTTCGTGTCTCGCTATCGCTCGATCCATCTCAAGATCACCAGTATTCGAAACAAAATTAATGTTCATCGTTATTTTGAGTGGCGCTAACCAATCTCGACCCAATAGGTTAGGGCCGGTTCCCTTAGCGACAATAACACAAAGCTCTCGACATATGTGCTTGTATCGCATGGGCAGCGTGGCCTGCCCGAGGATCTGAACCGGCGTCACGGTCCAGGTGCGTAGTGTCAGTTGGGCGGGCCGCAGCGCGTCGCACGGCAAGCAAGCGCGCAGCGACCGTCACGTGCACTCGTTGACGATGGAGTAACTGGCGCCCGTGTCCACCTTCATGCGGATCGGCATGCCCGCCAGCGACGCCTCCACTTCGTACGGTGGAACGCGACTGGTGCTCTGAACGCAGTAGACTCCGTTTAACCTATTTTCCTGCTCATTGGCGAAATTGACGTTACGATTTTCGTTTCTTCTTTTGCTTATGCAAATCTTTTCTATGTGCCCCTTTTTCTTACAATATCGACCCATGCTGGCCACAAATCGACATTCTCCAGCATGTCGATCACCACAACGGTAACACAATCGAACAATGGATTTTGATTGTACCGCATTGATGTCCATTGGTTCGACGCCGAGCGACGCCGACTGCGACGGTGACAGCGATGCCGCGGTGCTCATTGTTGATGCGCCGGAGTCTAGAATCATACGTACGTCCTTCCTCGAACTTTCGGATGCGAACATCGCGTCCACCACATCCTGATAGCTTAATTTATCTTTCGTCGATAGTTCGTATTGTAACTTTGTATCACTCACACCACATACCAGTCTGTCCCGTAACATACGCTCTAAATCGGTAAAATTGCACAAAAAACTCAGTTTTCTCAGATTAGCAATATAGTCCGCCACTGTTTCGTCCCGTTTTTGATCGCATTTGTAAAACTTGAACGACACCGATATTTCATTGGGTTTCGGGCTAAAATGTTTGGTTAGGATTGTTTGTATTTCCTCAAAAGTCACATCACTAGCTTTTTTTGGCGTAATTAACGCAAGTAAAGTCTCAAACACTCGCGCACCGTAAATTGAAATGAAATTTGCTCGTTTTGATGCATCTTCCGTCACGCCATTAGCCTCGAAACAAAACTTTAACCAATCGAGATAAATCTCCCAATTGTCTGTCTGCTGGTTGAACTGTTCAAATTTCACTGCTTTAGAGCTAATTTTTAACACTTTTCACCAAACGTCGCCACTATTATGTTCATATTAGCAAAGGAAACACATTAATTCGATAGGAATCGTTTATTCAGCTAGGGAGCTGTGTGTAAAAGTAAAGATGGCTGCATGATCAATATCTACCCACATGTATCCACTTTATTATGACATCAACAAAGTAGAACAGTGACCATAGATTATACATTTCTGTATATGACACCCCTCCAAACACTAAAAAAATATTGGACTTTTCAAAGTGATCCTTGTAGATGTCGTATAAACTTGAAAATTTACTAAGAAAGTTGCCTTACGCCCCGCCAAAAAATAAAAAAAAATATTGGACGTTTCAAAGTGATCCTTGTAGATAAAAGAAAGAAAGAAGAAAGAAAATAGATTTATTTGACACACACATAGGACAGACCATTCAGAACAGAACAAATACAAAAAACATACCTACTTACCTAAAGAATATAAAAGTAAAAAGAAAAATTATTTAAGTACTGAATTAAAGAAAAAACACAAGATAAAAATTTAGTTCTTAAGTATACATAGGTAGGTGGTAGGTACAGATAATATGGTCTTCCGTGCTGTGTGGGCCAAACAGGTTCCATCTCAGCGTATTGCTGCCTACCTGCCTACCGGAAGATAAGCGGCGCTGGTTTTCAGATGGGAACCATGGGTAGCCTCACGAGCGCAGAAAAATAAATGATTAAACATATATATAGACATACATGGATACACATACGTAAATAATAAAATAAACTTGAAAGAATAAAATAGTTATATAAAGGCGCACGGAAAGTGAACAGGAGTGAAAGTTCAAGAAAAATACTGGAGGCAACAGCCAGGACCAGAAGACGATTGAGCAGAGAGTGTGGAGTAGTGTTTGTGGGCAGTGCAACAAGTAGGAGAAAAATATACTACCTACACTGTTTCCTGTGTGACTGAAAGGCCAGCGCTCTATGCCCACGTAAAGTAAGGTAAGCTATGAGCGCTTTTGTAGCGTTAGTAATTCTTTCTTCAGTGCAAATTTAAAAGAAGTTACTGTTTTCAGGGCACGTAAAGGTGGCGGCAGGTCGTTCCAGCACTGAGAAGCTGCAAACCTAAAGGACCCACGAAATGCGACAGATTTGTGTCTAGGTGTCAAAAACACATGAGTACAGACTCGCTTTTGGTAGCGAAACCATTCTTGAACCCATTTGAGCTTATCGTAAAGGTAAACAGGTATTTTATTAGAAACAATACCAAAGAGCAGAGATGCGAGGTGCAAAAGCCTGCGCGCTTTCATTTTTAGCATGTTTGAAGAATTTAGGTAAGGAGTGACATGTGTGCGGGGGGGAATGTGGAAACAAAAACGCGCACAGGCGTTTTGAACCCGTTGTATTAACCTTTCAGTCCGAGCCAACGAGCACGCCCCATAAACCACGTCACAATAATTCAATCTATAAGCACTAAAGATTCACATAAGGTGATCCTAACATCCTCACTTAAATAGGGTCGTATTTTGTAGAGAAGCTTTAATCTGTAAAAACTATTACGAACCCCATCAGCCACATGCCTTTCAAAACGGAGATGAGGGTCAAGAGTCAGTCCAAGACTTTTTGCTTCCTTTACATATTCAACGGATTCCCCGTTAACCGAAATATTAATGTGATAATCTGATAGTTTTTGCAAATTAGCTTTAGTACCGGTCATTATATACTTTGATTTTTTGGGGTTAAGGACTAAGGAGTTAGACTCTGACCATTGATATACCTGGGCTAAATCATCATTTATCATATTTACCGCGTTGGCGCAGTCAGTAGGTAGAAAAGAATAGTACAGCTGCAAATCATCCGCATATAGATGAAATTGGCAGTGTAAAATGTCCTTGACTATGTCCGCACTAAAAAGAATGAAAAGAATCGGCCCAAGTATAGATCCTTGGGGGACACCTCTAGGAACAGAACAAAAAGAGGATCTTGAGGAAATTCCATTAGATAATCGAAGTTCAACACACTGCTGTCTCCCTGTAAGGTAACTAGAGAACCAATTAATGGTATTAGGATCAAATCCATAAAAGGCAAGCTTTGAAAAAAGATGGGAAATATTTAAAGAGTCAAAAGCACGTGAGAAGTCAAGAAGAACCAGGATACTGCATTTTCCATGATCTTGAGCTGCCAAAAGGTTATCCACAATATCTATTAGAGCAGTTGATGTACTGTGATTTCGACGAAATCCAGATTGAAATTGAGGGAGGATATGGTTATCTTCCAGAAACTTAATCAGCTGCATGCAAACTATCTTTTCTAATATTTTAGAAAGACATGGAAGCAGACTAATAGGCCTCAAGTCACCCATAGTGGAAGGCTGACTATTTTTTGGTATTGGCTTAATTACTGAGACTTTCCAGCATTCCAGAAACAACCCACTAGACACTGACCCATTTATTATGTTGGTGATGGCCGGTAGAGATTGAGGCAAGGTCATAAGCAGCATATCTAAAGTGATGCTGTCAAAACCTTGAGCATTTGATTTAAAGCTCTGAATGACCTAAAGCACTGTGTACTCACTCACTGAATGAAAAGAAAAGACCTCGGAGCCAAATTTGTGGTATTCATAGTAAGTGATCAGTGAGATTTCCACACTGCTGCTACCAGATATATTAAGAAAATGGGAGTTCATATGATCAGGATTTTCAAAATGAGGAGGGAGTTCCGAAACCTGCTTTTTATTTGATAAGATATTATTCTTCAAATTCTTCCAAAGTTGTTTTGAGTTACTTATATTTTTATTAATATTCTCTTTAAAAAAAACCACTTTTTCACTCTCTATTGCTGCAATGACTATTTGTTTCATGTCTTTATAACAATTTTTAAGTGCCTCTGTTTTATGTATTTTATACCTATCATGACAGTCATCCTTAATTTTGATCATTGTTTTTACAGTGTCTGTAATCCAAGGGTGGGGTGGACCTTTGAATTTTGTTGTTTTAATTGGTGCATGTAGGTCAAATAAATTCACGATTGTACAAGTTAGTGCTGATGCTAATTCATTTACGTCATGTGCTGATTGAAAATAATCCCAGTCAATAGCATTTAGGTCAGAAGCAAATAATTCCAAACTTATACTCTTTAGGGGCCTGTAAGTTACTAACCGAGGTAATATCTTTTCCTTTTTTATATTAAATTCAACCACTATCATGGCATGGTGCCCCAGATCTGGAGTCTGTTTCACAGTCACCTTCCGTACCCTTGTGTCAGTGCAGACTACATCGATCAAAGTCTGACTGTGATCAGTGAAGTGTGTTGGCTCAGCGACAACTTGATTTAGGTTTAGGGATTCCAAGAGTTGATTAAGTAAAGGTAGTTTGCTATTTCCTGGGTCAAGCATATCTATATTGAAATCTCCCAACAGGATAAGATGGTCACACCTAGGAAAGGAAGAAATGGAATCTGTCAGAGCATCAAAAAATGTGATGACATTTTGCCAGGGTGCCCGGTAGGCAGTCCCAACAATAAAACTTTTACCAAGTACAGTTAAGCGCAACCACATCTGCTCTACTTGAGGCACTATGGGGTAGGGACAGATTTGCACATTTATACCTCTTCGTACATAAAAACCAATCCCACCACCACGCCCTCCTTTGATACACGCAGGCCTAGGAGTATACATTATACGGTACCCAGCTATTTTAGGTGCCTTGTCATCTTGTCCCGCCTGCATCATTTATTGCTAAAATGTCAGGGTTTTGTTCCGCCATAGCTGCAATAAATTCATCCTGACCAGTATTGAGTGAGCCTGAATTGAAAAGACCAACTTTTATGTGGGGTAAGGTAACCATAATGATTTGCGCTAATTTTATATCTAAACAGTATTTCACAAACATTGTAAACATAATGGTCTTTATGTGCATATAGTGCAGCAAAAATTTGGATCCTTCTGGTTTCAAAGTGATCCTTGTAGATGTCGCATATACTTGAAAATTTACTAAGAATGGTGCCTTACGCCAATGCAAAAACTAAAAAAAAAATATTGGACGTTTTAAACTGATCCTTGTAGATGTCACATATACTTGAAAATGTACTTAGAAAGTTGCTTTATGCCCTTCCAAAAACTAAAAAAAAAATATTGGACGTTTCAAAGTGTTCCTTGTAAATGTCGCATATACTTGAAAATTTACTAAGAAAGTTGCCTTACGCCCCGCCAAAAACTAAAAAAAAATATTGGACGTTTCAAAGTGATCCTTGTAGATGTCGCATATACTTGAAAATTTACTAAGAAAGGTGCCTTACGCCCATCCAAAAACTAAAAAAAAAATATTGGACGTTTCAAAGTGATCCATGTAGATGTCGCATAAACTTGAAAATTTACTAAGAAAGATGCCTTATGCTACTCCAAACACTAAAAAACAAAAATTTGGACTTTTCAAAGTAATCCTTGTAGATGTCGCATATACTTGAAAATTTACTAAGAATGGTGCCTTACGCCAATGCAAAAACTAAAAAAAAAATATTGGACGTTTTCAACTGATCCTTGTAGATGTCGCATATACTTGAAAATTTACTAAGAAAGTTGCCTTATGCCCCTCCAAAATCTAAAAATAACATGGGACGTCTCTAAGTGATCCTTGTAGATGTCGCATATACTTGAAAATTTACTAAGAAAGTTGCCTTATGACCCTCCAAAAACTAAAAAAAAAATATTGGACGTTTCAAAGTGATCCTTGTAGATGTCGCATATACTTGAAAATTTACTAAGAAAGTTGACTTATGCTCCTCCAAACACTAAAAAACAAAAATTTGGACGTTTCAAAGTGATCCTTGTAGATGTCGCATATACTTGAAAATTTACTAAGAATGGTGCCTTACGCCAATGCAAAAACTAAAAAAAATATTGGACGTTTCAAAGTGATCCTTGTAGATGTCGCATATACTTGAAAATTTACTTAGAAAGTTGCCTTATGCCCCTCCAAAAACTAAAAAAAAATATTGGACGTTTCAAAGTGATCCTTGTAGATGTCGCATAAACTTGAAAATTTACTAAGAAAGGTGCCTTACGCCCATCAAAAAACTAAAAAAAAATAGGACGGTTCAAAGTGATCCTTGTAGATGTCGCATATACTTGAAAATTTACTATGAAAGTTGCTTTATGCCCTTTCAAAAAATAAAAAAAAATATTGGACGTTTTAAAGTGATCCTTGTAGATGTCGCATATACTTGAAAATTTACTAAGAAAGTTGCCTTACGCCCCTCCAAAAACTAAAAAAAAATATTGGACGTTTCAAAGTGATCCTTGTAGATGTAGCATAAACTTGAAAATTTACTAAGAAAGGTGCCTTACGCCCATCCAAAAACTAAAAAAAAATATGGGACGTTTCAAAGTGATCCTTGTGGATGTCGCATATACTTTAAAATTTACCAAGAAAGTTGCCTTATGCCCCTCCAAAATCTAAAAAAACATAGGACGTCTCAAAGTGATCCTTGTAGATGTCGCATATACTTGAAAATTTACTAAGAAAGTTGCCTTATGACCTTACAAAAACTAAAAAAAAAAAATTTTAACGTTCAAAATGATGATGATGATAAATGTCGAATAAACTTGAAAATTTAGTTATCTCATGCCCCTCCACCAATAAATAAAATTACAGTAATATAAATTTTATAGTACCCACAAGCCGTTTGGCTCCCTACAAAAACGGTATAAATGTTACGGGAAACGAAATATACGGTGTACGGTATTTGCACAAAATATTTTGTATGAGACAATATTTTTTTGTATGAAAGTCAATTTTTTTTAATGGATCCGGATATAAATTTTGTTTTGTTTTGTTCATTAGTTTTGGCGCTAATGCTCTAAGTCTTTTACTTTCCGAGATACGATGTGGATGGGAGCGAATGAGGGACAAAAGGGGGACTTTAGGATTTATTCCTAACTCACCGAAACTCCCTCTATACGACCTCACTAAAAATTTCTACCCTACGAGGGGGCATCTGGGAGAACAATGATGTCAATGAATCAGTGGTAATAACCACCTACCTAAGTCGGCACTGGATGCTCCAGTCTCAGTGTGTTTGAGTGAAACTTGAAACAAATATTAATAGAAAAAGTATATTACGATATAAACTAATTTCTTAGCGTTAAACCTCTTGAATAATTTTATTACATCTGACATTTTAGTATATTTTATTTATTTTAAGGTAAGAGCTGACATGTTGAATATTGGAAAAAACTTACATTAAATATTTTATCTGTAATAGAACGCTGATTTAAAATGCATACAATAAACTGCTGGGTGCGAATATGCGATGGACGAATTCAAATTAAATAACTAACCACCTATTACTAACCCATATTCACAATAAATAAAATGATTGATTGATCATTTAATTGGCTCTTGGCGGCCGTTCAGAGAAAAGTATGACCAGCAACAAAATCATACTACCTAAGATAGAGTTTCATTCAGACGCACCTCATTTTGGAGTCGCGTTCAAGTGTGTCGCGAACGTGTGGTCAATACTGACGACATTACAGCCACATCACAGCCACAACGCAACTTCCCGCACTTCATAGTTCCCATTCACACTAGCTACTGCCCAGCCACTTTTTTGGCGCTGTGGTGTGGTTGTGGCCCATCTGCATAGACGCTAAATGTAAGTATTATCTACCAACCATTGAAAAGGAGCGAAAAGGTTATATCTTTTAGGCAGAGCAACGGAGAGCAACTTTGCGGGCAAAGCTAGACTTCATTTAGGTTTGGCACCACTTAAATGACAACTATCACCATCTGTGCATATAAATAACCTAAATTTTGTCTAGTCTATGCCAACGGTATTGCCATAGTTTCTCACTTTACCTACACAAACATTTTCACTTATGCGATCTTACAGATAAAAGTAACAACTCATTCCAGTTCAGCCAAATAGCAAGAAAACTTCTATTCAGCAATTTCCCAATTTAATTTGGTAAAACGCACAAATAGAGCAATAAAGCGGATAAGAAAACTTTTATTCTCTATAGAAAGTTCTTTACGAGCTGAGCGCGGGCCTTCGGTAGTCGGCCGCCGGGCTCTGAGGGCGTACTCAGTTCAGAGTACAGATTCAAAAAATCTAGCGTAGCTTTAGTAACAGAAATATAGGCAAAAGTCTAAAATTCAAAATAACTGCAATTTGTACCCCAAAAAAATTTTACCACTTTACATAAACTCCCGTTACCTATAATTTGAATGAAACTGTGGGTCAAATAATTTGGTTTGTTTTTCGTGGCACTATTTTATTAGCCAAAGAATAAGGCCGCCTTGCACAACGATCTCTAAACGTTTTTAGCAACTAAGTTTTACGTATTTGTATGATTTGACAACTCCCTAGATCATATTTAGCCACTAAGTACGTTTAGGCATCGTTGCGCGAGTCGCACTAAGAATATTTTTTTTGTCTTTTGGGAGACTCGCGAGATCTCAGTTCGGGGCGAACCACTAGTTTAGTAATTTGACACCTATGTACCTTTACAGCTTATATAATAAAGAGTATTTATTCCTACACAGCGTGCATACCTATCAGAATACTTACCTGCAAGTAAAACCCAATCACACAATATTATTTCTAAATCTACTGTAACTTGTCCTAATTGAGATACTCTCATAAACTATACTCAATAAAATATCAGTTTTCTGGTTTTATAATAAATTTATTATCTAAGAAAAAAAATTGGACATAGTTTAGTACCGCTCTAACACAGATTTGTGTAGTGCATAATGAACTACGCCCCTAACTGACATTATAAGAAGTGTTTCAATACATTAGTCTGCTAGAACAGTAAACATTTAGGATCTTAAACTCAGGCTAGGCCTCTGTGGAGTGATCGCCGCAAGATCGCTTTTATTGCACTTTATCTTAAGATTAGCACCCAGCGTCCGCTTAATAGGTTGTCCTGCCCTGCCTCATGGGCATAAACACACAGAAGTGTTTTTATTATGATACATGGAGATAGAAGAAGCTTATGGCCCACCTGATGTTAAGAGGTAACCATCGCCTATAACAGAGAACTGCCTCGTAGATCACGCACCTTAGAAATGTGCCCTACAGGCATATATGGGTAAAACCTCATGTGCCTGTAATTTCACCAGCAACCTTCAAACCGATACACAGAAATGCTGCTTGGCGGCAGAAATAGGTATGCTGGTAGTACTTCCCCAGGCAAGCCCTTTCTTATGTAACTCTATTACTCAAATATACTTACTTCCCTAGCTTTAAAGATAGCATAGATACCTATTTGGAATAGTACGATACAGAATAGTACTAGGAAATATACTAGATTTTTTTTTGTATTACTTAGCCCGTAATCATTGTTTATTTATAAGTAGTTTTTAACATAAAATAAATGAGAATAATTTGGCTGGCAATGACGAAAATTTCGTCATGCCTTGCCTAGAAAGAACCTATTCAGTCTGGACTTGAAGACTTGGAAAAACATACGCCGTAAGTGAGTTCCACTCGTTGTGCTAACAAGAAAAGTTCCTCGTTTGTTACCTAGTGAGTATCCACAATAGTAGCATTAAATACTATATTTTGTAAAAATAATTATCAATGCTGAGTAGACTGTAGAGTCTAAAGTAGTAAATTGGTCGACTACTAGTTACCTAGTTGTAGATTACCAGCAGCAGTCGACCGATTTACGTCTGCAGTTGGGTTTGTAAACAGCTCCTACATTAATAGAAATGTGCATGTAAACTCGATGATGAATTAGTGTAATGTGCATTAGACCTGCATTAGAGGCAGAGCTGGGCAAAATACTCGTTCATGCTTTGGGCCCATTAAAATACAAATTACAAAGTAATATCTCAAAGGTATTTACAATAAAAATAAAACATATTTTTAAGTCGTATATTTTAAATATAAAATACGAAATACAGTATTTTAACAATTTTTATTTACATTACAAAATACAAATTACAAAATACAGTCAAGTGCTCTAGGTACTTGACAATTTGACGTACAGTACAGGTGCAGTGTTGCCAACTTTAAAGATTGACATATTTAGCGATCGCCATTTTGCTTACGAATAGTTACAAAAACTATCAAGCGCTTTTTACAAGCTTTTATTTAACTTGCAATGTATGTATGTTTGTCCGAGGTGGAATCATGCAACTGCATTTTAAATCAGTTATCTATAACCGATTGAGCTGAAATTTGGTATACACCCTTATTTTGGATGACAATGCGTGCTTAGCTATGTGACGTCATTCTAATTCCAATATGGCGGATCATCGAAGATGGCGGACTAGTTATTTTTCAGCACTACCACAGTATGGGTATCAAATGAAACGGATTGCTGAGGAGAACACGAAAACTAATACAACGTCACATTAATGTAAATCGGATGGCAATGCAATATTATTATGATATGGAGCTGATCTGTAGATGGAACCGGAAGGTGGCAATGGGAACTCTAATAAAACGACGCAAACAAATCGAGTTCGGGCTCGTTTGATTCTTCTTGACTCTGGTCCTAGATGATATTCAGGGTATAATGATGGAAGCGGAAGGTGGCCATGGGAACTCTGTAATACAATCACGCAACTAGTGTTTGGACTCATTTGAATCTGCTTGCGATTCTGATTAAACATTTTATAAAAGTTTGTTTTGAAAAAGTGTTTTTTGTATGAAAATACTTATTTTGTAGAATATACCATTAATAAGATCACTAATGGTATTTGAAAATATCTTGAATGTATCTTTTGAAATATATCTTCAGATGTATTTTGAAGCCATGCGTATTTTAAATACTAACTACAAAATACCTCAGCGTCAGACATTTATATTTTTTATAAAAATTTCATTTTTACGAAATAATTTAATTACATATTTTATTTACAAGTAATTCAAACACTGCCCCACCCCTGATTAGAACTGTATTTATAAAGCGACTAGCTGACCAATCCACAGCTCCGCACGCGTAGTTTTTCAATAAAAACATTACCCTCCTACTGCGCAGTTAGGTAAAAAGTAGCCTATGTCACCCGGGGATAGTGTAGCTTTCTAACAGTGAAAGATTTTTTTAAATTGGTCCAGTAGTTTCGGCGCCTATTCAATACAAACAAACAAACAAATTTTTCTCGTTATAATATTAGTACAGATTAAAAAGAGTGTCAATTACAAGTATTTACATTCGCTGATTTTAGGTATCAGATTTCTCGAGCGAACAAGCTTTCGGTGTGACTGAGATAGATGGACATGGTACATAGATAGACTGAGATGGTATTTTTGTTAGGCTATAGCCGTGAAAATAACACAATCGATTGCATTGATTGAAAACAAAATGTAGTCAGACCTAACTAGTTTTGCTTAGAAAACTGTGTAGATATTAGACATCCTAACATCGCAGAAAACAAATCACTTAAATGCGAAATAAAAAAAATTAAAAAAATTCAAACAAGATTTTTGATGATGATGATATTCAGTTAAGTAGAGAGCAAATGTTCAAATTTGTTTTTGTTTTCCTGCCGTTGCTGTATTTTGGTCGTCATAAGACAACCACCGTTTTTTACGAAGCCAGAGCTTTAGATGCAGTCTCCATCAGCACTTACTGTCTGCCACTCACCTGAAGGAATAGCTCGCGGAAGCTTTTAGGGCGTTTTGCGGAAAGCGTTATTGCCTTCCGTCTTCAGGCCGCTATACACCATCTACTCGCTAGAGGCTAACTCCGCGCCTTTAAATTTTTTTACGCAATGAAACCACTCAAAGCTAACTCAACTAACTAAGCCTTTGGAGATAAGACCGTTGTCATGACAAACAAGGATAAGCTGAGTGATTAAAAAACAAATCCAATAAAATAAGAAACTTTTAATTAAGTCACATTTTAACTTTAATTTGCCTATATTGACATGAATTACTTACCTTCAGGTCTTAGTTTCATTTTATGACATTTTTGACTGATTTAAACTAAACTTTTGCCTCAAGTTTAAGCTTGAGTCTTCAGTTTGTTCGATCGTATGAAATGTCTCAATTGGACCGGAACCGCAGACAAATAATTAGTTTATAGAGTGATGCTATGCCAAAATACTTGGTTTGGACTGTTAGTTTAACGAGAACTTCGTTTTAAAGTTAGTCCTTGGTTGGTCTGTGGAATGTTCCCATAATATTTATAGTAAATTGCAGTAGTTTTGTTTTATGTTTTACAGTAGTATGTTTTAGATAAATGCGATGATAAAAGAATACTCGTTGTGGCATTCGTTTTGATGGGTAACTTTAATATACGTTTTCCTGTTCAAATATAAATGACAATTATGTTTTTAGTGGTTTGTTAGGTCAGTTTTTTAAACGCGGCAAGCTATTTAAAATCTAGCTTTATTTTTAGCTATGCGTTTAGCTATTCTCAGTAATTATATTAAAAATAAAGAAGCTTAGCGATCGTCTAGAGACGTGGAACCCAGGAAAATCACAATTGACAAAATATTTTAAAACGTTTCCTGAAACGCATATTAACATTACTTAAATATCTTTATTTTTAAAAAACAATAGATAAAATAGAGAAACAAAATACTACGTTATTCTAATAACATTTTGTATGGCTATGATCATAAACGGTTATTATATAGCTTGGAACAAACCTCACCAATTTTCTTTACATTTTAGTTTTTTGTATCTTTCTATTAACAAAAGTAACAGAAACAATAAACAATTATTTACAGGACTATAAAATACATAAGAATCAGTTGAATCATCTAAAGACCATTGCATTATATTATTAGTAGAAATTATATTTGATCAAAATTTGAAAAACTGTTCGTAGCTAAATTTCTTTTATTTATTTAGGCCTTGAATATATTTATGCCCAACGCAAGAAATTCAATCTCTGTACTGAAATACACGCGTACGTTTTTATGAGTTTCCAATACTTTTTCCCCTCGTTATTTCAGTGATATTTCACACGAGTCTGTAACGGCCGACCGCGGGATGAACTCTTTTCGAATCGACATCGACAGTAAACAATAGCGCGCGTGTTTGCGTCCAAAAATGTCACGAACATTTTTGGACGCAAACACGACTCAAAACTTTAATGTGTGCAATAATTAGTTCACTGTACGTACACACGGTTACACATCAATATTGATGCAACAGATTTGATATTAACGTTTTTGGACGCAAACACGACTCAAAACTTTAATGTGTGCAATAATTAGTTCACTGTACGTACACACGGCTACACATCAATATTGATGCAACAGATTTGATATTAACGTTTTTGGACGCAAACACGACTCAAAACTTTAATGTGTGCAATAATTAGTTCACTGTACGTACACACGGCTACACATCAATATTGATGCAACAGATTTGATATTAACATTTTTGGACGCAAACACGACTCAAAACTTTAATGTATGCAATAATTAGTTCACTGTACGTACACACGGCTACACGTCAATATTGATGTGTCGTGTTTGCGTCCAAAAATGTTCGTGACATTTTTGGACGCAAACACGCGCGCTATTGTTTACTGTCGATGTCGATTCGAAAAGGTCGGTGTAAGTAATTCCAGTGTAAGCTGACCTCGCATTGTGTGGGCTTTTCGTAGAATGAGAGGTCAGCTTATACTGGAAAATTATAGCTTGATGTGTAGCCGTGTGTACTGTGGAGGCGCTGATCAAAATTATATGCGTAGCCACGATGCGTGCGCATCTGATTTGATTACGCTGATTTGAACACACGTGGCCTGCCCAGAGGCTTCCCCCACGCAACTCAACGTGCCACACGCTATACATGCGACACACGGCGACCTAGCTTCACTAACGTGCACGACGTGGGCATGGATTGTTATTTTATGTTGGTGGACTCCCTTTTCCACATTTGAACTCTTAAGTGGTCCATTATGCGTGAGAGAGTTGACTATATGGATAGCCAGCCTAACTCCGACCAGAAGCGCAGAAGTTTCCTGGGGTCTTCGCAGACTTCACGAAGTGACCTTGGATTGTCCAGGATTTCTGCACGTTGTGCGGTTACCCCCACGCATTCCAAGACTACGTGGTCTGCTAATTCTTCTTCGGTGAGACATCCCCTGCAGAGTGGGCTGTCTGTTGTTCCCATGATGTAGAGGTGTTTGTTGAGGGGACAATGTCCTGTAAGGGTCCCCACAATGATTCGAAGGTCCAGTCTCTGAAGGTTGAGCAGTTGACGTGTCAGTCGTGTTGAGACGGCCCGCAGAGCCGCCCTCGACTGTCTCCAGTCCATGGTCTGTGCTTAACGTTCGTTGTGTAGGTTTACAGTACGACGTCGTATCCGTCGTAACGTGTTCGTAGTTGTGTGAAAGGTAGAGGGAGGAATGGATGTGGGCCTATAGCCGTGGTTTCCGATCCTCTTTTAGCTAGTTCATCTGCAGCATTGTTGCCCAGTGATCCGCTATACCCCTTAATCCATTGTAAGATCACCTTGTTTTTCGTAGCGATTCTTTCTAGGGCTAAGTGGCATTCGTAAACGAGCTTGGAGTTACAGCTGTGTCTTTCCAGAGCTCTGAGTGTTGCTATACTGTCGGAGAGGATTCGTAAATTGTAGTCTTTGATCTGCCTCCTGTTTATTGCGGTAGCTGTTTCGATAATGGCCATACATTCACATTGGAAGATGGAACTGTATGTGCGCATGGATTAACATCCGTAAGCTGGAGTGGAAAGGTAGATACACGCAGCCAGACATATGTATACATACAGCTAAAGTGCGTAGTCTCTGAGTGCATATCTTACGCAGTATTGGAACTGTGCTTAGTTAAGAGAAACCAAATATTTACGATATTACTTGTGGTCAGTTTTGTTAAAACGAAATAAGCTAATCTCTCGCATTTGTTGGCTTAAAACCAAGTTTAAAATTGTATATTGCTGATACGTGTGCAAAGAGTTTATTACAACGAAGTACTCCACTCGTTGCAATAAACTATCTTAGTTACATATGCTGCTCTGACCATAACATAACTAAAAATAATTACGGACAAAAATCTTTTTCAAAGTCAATGTCTAAATCTTTTATTCATTCAAATCACAAGGGTCACTTTGAAACGTCAATTTTACTGCCTGTTCCTTTGTGACCAAGCCAGGAAAGAAACGCAATAAAACAGGGCTGGTTGCATTTTTTAATGATCCTTTTAAAATACTTAACAATACAGGAAATAACTTACGTCTAAATTGTAACATTTTGAACGACTTGGAGCAATTTCCATCCCAAGCTTCTCTATCATCTAAATAATCCGATATTTTATAGTAGGCTTTTTATAAAGATTTTGTTTAATTGCGTTTTGAAATTTGTTAATTGTTAATTTTTGTACGTCACTTGGTAGTTTGTTATAAAAGCGAACACCTTGCCCTTTAAACGATTTACTAACTTTATGGAGTCTATAAGTGGCAACAGCGAGTTGATCTTTATTTCTAGTTTTAAAATTATGATTACCGCTATTTTTCTTAAACAAATTAATATTTTTGTGAACATACATCAGATTTTCATAGATGTATTGACAAGGGAATATCATAATATTTATCTTAGTTAATCTTAATAATAATATGAATTGAAAAATCTTTTTTGACACAAAAATCAACCAAGAAATATGCATGAATGAAAACACCGACATCTGCGTGTAAATTTTATGGTTCGCGGTTCCGCATTCAACATTCACACGTAGACTTGTCCGTGGACATATCACCAGCGAGAAATACAGCGAATAGGCTCGTGTAGTGAACAGTGGGCTTTAGTATTCCTTGAGCCAGAGATGATGATCGACATTGTAGATGCTGGTATAAGTTAGCTAGATAAGTTTGTCAACTTTGACTACGCTATACTACAGCTAAGATTTTAGTAAATATAACAGTAAATAGTGTTTCGAGCGAGGTGTCGTTCGCATATTCATAAAGAATAATCGCAGTGCAAGTGATCGCGCATGAATATTTAAAGTTATGCAGTCGCCCGTCAATGCGAGTCGTGGCGGTCGCCGGCTCGCCAGCTCGCCATTTCACTACCCGCACACTACTTATCGTATCAGTAGTGCACGTACAGAGCTAACCAACAAAAGAACGATAAACTGATCGATCCTAAAAAAACTAAGCTCAAAAGCGTAGTAGCATTATAAGTACAGCAATTGTAGATCGAAAAATTGACGTATAAATTCGACAAATACTTGGATTTCCAAACTTTTAATGTTAATGAATTTGTCAAGAAGTGATCAGGGCAGCCAGTCCGCAGAACTGCAACACAAAAGTTGACTAGCTTATACAAACTTGTGTGCGTCTTTGCTAGTTAAGACCGGTCAAGTACGAGTACCTTATATTTATGTTAACTTAGCATCGTCATCTAGTGATTTAACTCAGAAACCAAGTAAACCTTGAAAATACATTTCTATAAAAACTATTCTAGATAGAGACATAGTTCCATTTTGACAAAAAACAGGAGGAGGTTCTCAAGTCAACGCGTATTATATTTTTTCTCTGTAATCGTTGAATATATTTTTATCAACGAATTTTTAAGATTGTTCGCTTTGCAAACACCGGAGACTTAAAGAAACAGAAGAAGAGGGACCAGTATTTATTTTTATGAAATTTTTACATTTAAAAAAATTACACGACACAAAAACGAAATGTTTTTAAAATGTGTAAGTTATGTTAAGTTATTATCTCTATTTTAATATTTTGACCCCACCTTTTTGGACCAAGTCGTACCATGACGGTTCCATTTTTCACATTTTGGTACGGAACCCTAAAAATAACAGTTCTTTGCTGTAAACTACAATGTTATATACAGATATAAAATACTAATTCACAAAACAACATAGTGCAACCTAATTCCTAAGACAGTAGAGACGGAATTGCCACCATCTATGATGTATATCCAAGCATATAGAACTCATACATACATAGACTTATATATATTGGTCCCCCGCGAGCTTCCGGCAGTTAATAATAAACGAACAGCCTCCGATAACGATTTGTTTGCCTTCCATTACAGGTTGTATCATAAGGCTCCGTTCGCACGAGCTCGCAACTATAGTATAGTAACATAAAGCTATACACATATTAGTTTTAGTACTAACTCAAATATGAGTATCGTTATGGAGGCTCTGTACGTGTAAGTAACTATATTAATATTCAGGGCTCTGCTGAAATAATAAATAGCTCTCATGCCGTTGGGACGGAAAGGTTCTCGACCAAGGTTCTCGAGGGGCCCCCCACAAGATGGAAAGATGCCCTATCAAAGGTTACTGGAAGCAAGTCGCTGCGGAACTGTCTTCCATAGTTCCGCAGCGACTGCTTTTATGCCATAATGCTACTGTGATGATGATGTTATGTAAGTTAAAACTCGCTGTATCTTTGTAATAATAGGTTGGGGAAAAGTCTTTTCGCATTATAGTACGTATGAACTTGTAATAAAATCTCTTTGGTTATACTATTTGTATCTGGCTGGTTTTGGTATCATTCAAAGTTGAAATTTTGTGTGTGTGTGAACTGAGTGACCACATAATTTTTTGTAGTTTTTTTAACTAAAAGGTTTAGTAATAGTTCTAAAACATTTGTAAAACGAATATTGGAGTTTGTAAAGAATTTAATAAAAAGGTATACTACCTAATGTGTGGTCTCTCAGTTCACACACTCGCCCTTCCAAATCTGGGTAAGTATATCGTTTACTGGCATGTTTGGTACCCAAATGTTTAGTAAAACATGAATAAACGTATTTACAAGACAACAAAACATAATGCGGCTTAGATATATGGAATTACAAACTAATTTATGTGGTCACTCAGAGACCACATATAAATCACGTATAACTTATTAATTATATCATAAAAACTGTAGTATTTCTTTGCTAATGTTTAGTAAAAGTTACAATGGTGTTTGTAAAAGTTAAAAACGGGCAAAAATTCATATTTAATTGTGGTCTCTCAGTCCACACAAAGGAAAAACTTTATATGGTAAAATATCATCAATTATAAGAAATACTGATATATTGGGCCTTATAACGTTTAGTAAAAATGTTTGACTATAAAATTGTATGTTTTTATCCCTGATTCATTGCTAATTAAAAAAAATATTTGCATATCAATATTTTCTATGCAATGTATGAAATAGGGTGTCCATGTCAAGCTTTTTCTATGGTGTCAAAAAACTGTTAGGGCCTGTTGTCATAGTAACGAGGCTTACAAATAAATGTCAAGAAGTGGTAATTTATTTACATGTAATGCGCACGCGCACAAACTATTGTAAAGGTTGATTGAGATGTTTTTTTAGTAAAACAATGACAATCCAAAAAACCAGAGAAAATTTAAATTCAGTTTTTTCAAGTCTTCTATTTTTTTCTCAATCATAGTGGTTTTCCCCGAAATCAATCAAAAGATGACAGATGTAAATAAAATACGAATCTAATTTGGTACAATATTTCGTTATAATGTGAGTAGACCCATACACAGATTTCTTAAAATTCACTTATTTGTCAACTGCAATTTCCAAGAAAATTTAATCAAATGCAAGTATTTATTAAATATTAAACAAAATGTAATGCATTTAATCGTAGGATGAGACTCAAAAGAAAGTAATAATAACATGTTTAAGTCAGACAGTTACGAATTTACTTAAATTTGCGGGTAAATTTGAAGTCAAAATTTAATTTTTTATAACTTCTCTATTTGTGCTACCTGAAAATAAAGTCTTTGGCTTTTGATTTTTTGAACGAATAAAGCTTTCCAATAGGTCATCGATAACAATACAGGAGATGTTTAAAAAGAAAAGTCTCTACATAATATATAGTAATTGTTATTTTAATTATTGTGCTTTTTTATTAAGTAAGTTAAGGTTATAAATTTAAAAATAGAACAAGTTCTTATTGAATAAAAAATAATATAATTTTGATAAACCTTTAGATCGTAAGGCATCTATAACTTTCGTTTTTCGTCTAATCTGTTCGCTTTTTACTCTGTGTATCCTTCTTAGTTTTAGTGCCTTACAATATGCTCTAAAATTAAAATGGCGGTGGACAGGGCATATAGTGAGACGCACAGATAAAAGATGGACACTAGAGACAACTACATGGGAAGGACCAATAGGAAAAAGAAAAACAGGACGTCCTAAAAAAAGATGGATAGACGATATAAAATCTATTGCAGGAAGTCAATGGAGAAAGAGAGCAACAGACAGAGAGGCCTGGAGCAAGCTGGAGGAGGCCTATACCCAAGAAGGGGTTCCAATCACTGGTGATTAAAACAGCAGCGGTAGTGATTAAAATAAAAAAAAAATAATACTATTAATTATTCTTTATTATATCTGTATAAAGAATTATTAATTACTATCATATTAGAAGCGATATGTATAAATTTATTAATAATCATTGTAAAGAATTTAATTTAAGAAATGCATGTATATGTAATTGAAGATTGGAAATAAATGGGCTTTATTATTATTATTATTACAAACCTTTAGATCACCTTGTGCAATTGTCTCAGTCACCCCATGCGAAGATACCCGCAGTGCGAGGACTAATTCGAGGCGCGAGAGCGAAAACCAAATGAAATTGCATAAAATAATGATTAAGGTACAATACAACTATTAGTTAATGTGAAAAATCGAAACACAGGTGCTATGAATCATATTAATATCGATAAGTATGTAAAGTTGCACGAACTCATTTGTAGCATTTATTGCATACTATGACTTTATTATAAGTTTTAACATGATTTTAGAATTATTTTTTACAGTAATTCTATAAAATTTTAATGATTATTGTTTTTGCTACAAATAATCACTAGTATATATTCTCAACTTTTACATATATTGATTACAAAGTAAATGATGCAGTATTACAGGTAAAATATATGATCATATGCAACTATCTCAGGTAGGTACATTGGACTCATAAGATAATTTATTAATTAGTAAAAACAAAGAGCGTAACGTTTTAAAGTGACATGTATTCTCTTTGAAGTTTTATGTCACGTCACACGGGAACGCGATCCAACGGAAATAAAAGTATTCTATGTCCGTCTCCTGGTTCTAAGCTACCTCCCCACCAATTTTCAGCCAAATCGGTTCAGCCGTTCTTGAGTTATAAGTAGTGTAACTAACATGACTTTCTTTTATATATACCTATATAGATTAATCGAGATAAATCACTTATAAAATGTTTATCAGTGCCGTTTATTGATCAAAATAGGTTATATTAACTTCACTTTTTGTTAGAGGCTACTGTGACTAGGGGAGTACGTTGTATTCTACTCTAATCTAAGTTGGTATGTTCATAAATAAATAATGTTTTTTGTTTTATTCCAAAAACTTTATAATATGAGTGTTTGTGCCTTACATTAAGCTAGTTGTCTTCTTACATTTGGTCGAGCAGCATTTTCTCAACTTTCTCGAGATTTTGATTATGAAATAAGAGCACTTTATAGATACATTTATTTTTTATTATATGTGAAGAAGACGTCCCTTCTATGTAATTATTTATATTGCAACACCATATATAGGACACTGATAATGGTTCAAGTTAACAGTGATGTTTTCATAGTGTGGACACCCTACTTCGTACATTGCATAGAAAATATTAAAATGCATATAATTTTTTTAATTCGCAATGAATCAGGGATAAAAACATTGAATTTTATAGTTGTACATTTTTACTAAACGTTATAAAGCCCAATATATCAGTATTTCTAATAATTAATGATATTTTGTCTACTTAAAGTTTTTTCAGTGTGTGGACTGAGAGATCACAATTAAATATGAATTTTACGAAAATAGGCCGTTCTTTTGTCCGTCCGCAACTTTTACTAAACATTAGCAGAGAAATACTACAGTTTATATGATATAATTAATAAGTTATACGTGATTTATATGTGGTCTCTGAGTGACCACATAAATTAGTTTGTAATTCCATATATCTAAGCCGCATTATGTTTTGTTGTCTTGTAAATACGTTTATTCATGTTTTACTAAACATTTGGGTACCAAACATGCCAGTAAACGATATACTTACCCAGATTTGGAAGGGCAAGTGAGTGAACTGAGAGACCACACATTAGGTAGTATATCTTTTTATTAAATTCTTTACAAACTCTAATATTCGTTTTACAAATGTTTTAGAACTATTACTAAACCTTTTAGTTAAAAAAAAAAAACTAAAAAAAAACCATGTGGTCACTCAGTTCACACACACACGAAATTTTAAAGAAGTTAATTCCAAATTTAAATTAGGAAAATGAGTGATTTTTATTTGTTTTTCGTACTGTAAATATGAGTGATTCTAATAAAGAAATTCGATTCATTTTAAAATTTTACTACAAAAATGGTAAAAGTATGCAACGCAAGCCGCGAAAAAAATTCGAGATGTTTATGGACCTAGTGCAGTGTCTGTGAGAGTAGCATAAATTTGATTTAAGCGTTTTCAATCCGGAAATTTTGATGTCAAAGATGCACGTCGCTCTGGTCGCCCCGCCCTATTACGGATAAAATTGATGCCATTTTTGAAAAAGTGGAGCAAGATCGGCATATCTGTAATTACGACGTAGCTGAAGAACTATGAATTTACCACAAAACAGTTTTAGCGCATTTGAAAAAAACTGGGTACACAAAAAAGCTCGATATTTGGGTACCCCACGAGCTCACTGTAAGAAACCTAATGAACCGTGTACTCATTTGTGATTCTTTAATACGACGTAATGAAACCGAACCATTTTTAAAGAAGCTGATAACTGGTGATGAAAAATGGATCACGTACGAAAAGAACGTGCGAAAAAGGTCATGGTCAAAGGCCGGTCAGGCTTCACAGACTGTGGCGAAATCCGGGTTAACTCGCAACAAGGTGATGCTGTGTGTGTGTGGTGGGATTGGAAGGGCATTATTCATTATGAGCTGTTACCACCAGGCAGGACCATCGATTCTGAACTCTACTGCAAACAACTGATGAGATTAAAACAAGAAGTTGAGAGAAAGCGGCCGGAATTAATCAACAGAAGGGGTGTGGTTTTTCATCATGATAACGCTAGACCTCACACATCTTTAGCCACTCAGCAAAAATTAAGAGAGTTGGCTGGGAGGTGTTAATGCATCCGCCGTATAGTCCTGACCTTGCACCTTCAGATTTCCACCTGTTGCGGTCTCTTCAGAATTATTTAGGCAGTGTCAGGTTAACATCATGAGAGGACTGCCAAAACTACTTGTCGCGGTGTTTTGATCAGAAGCCCCAAAATTTCTATAGCAATGGGATCATATCCCTACCTACAATATGACAAAAAGTTATCGAACAAAATGATACCTACATACTTTAGTAAAATGTAAATAAACTATATTAAAAAATGTTTTGAATTTTCTTAAAAAATGCGAAGAAACTTTTTCCCCAACCTAATAGTTACAGGTGTTCTGTCTTTTGCATTACAATTACCGTTTCTAATACGACGGCGTAACTATTCCACGGGTAATGTTTGACGAGTATATACATATGTGCTGTCGAAAGTTTACAACTTTTAAAGGAGATTGGTGAACGTCTATGGACGTGGTACCCTGAACCATTTTCTAAGTTTCAAACACTCTCTGAGACTAAACTAGAAAAGCAAGCCTTAAAGTGTATTTGAATCATTATTATTAAATATAAATAAATAAATAAATATGGCTGGACATTTCACACAGCGCTACCTAGCCCAGAGCTTGTACTATGGAAACTAGATAACTGATAGAATACTTATATACTTTTTTTTTGAAATAATTATAATATACAGAGAAACAACCAGACACGGAACAAATATCTGTTGATCATACAAACATTTGTTTCGCGGGGGGAATCGAACCCGCTACCTCCTGCGTCTCAGCCGGCTATTCGCCCACTGTACTACGGAGGTCGTTTATATATATCTTACGAGTTTCGTTATAATTGAAACCTGGCGAAATACATAATGATATTTTATATTATTTTTGACTCAAACGTAAACACCTCCACTTCGACTTTCTATGCGTTGGTAAATAATAGTATACAATCTCACACCAAAGTCATTCGTATCGGTCGTAAAATGGTTACAATCAAGCCCTGGATAACGCCTGGTCTAATGCGTTGTATGAAGCATCGTGACAAACTACACCAGGACTGCCAAAATCATCCTATAGACTCTGTAAAACGAGAAATATACAAGAGGTACAGAATTGCAACAAACTTCTACGCAAAATTAAAGCTCAGTACAATAGCCAGCTCATTAACGATAGTAGAAACGATCACAAGAAACTATGGAAGTCTATAAAGAGTATTTGTCAGACTTCAAATCACAATAATGATGCCGAGGAACTCTTAAAATCATGTCCTGATAAGACTTCATCGCTTAATCATTGTAATCAGCACTTCGTCTCCGTCGGTACAAAACTGTCCGATAATATTTTAGGGAAGTTACAAGCAACCGAAGAATCCTTGATACAATCTTACAAATCTCGTAGATCCATTACAGAATCTCTATTTCTCTGCCCTACAGACACCAGTGAAATATTCAACATACTTTTTAACTTAAAACCAGAAAGCTCCCCAGGGCTGGACAACTTTACAGTACCTCTTCTAAGGAAATCTTTCTCGTCCATTGCTGCCCCTCTAGTTTACCTTTTCAATCTTAGCTTGAACACTGGACTTTTTCCGGACTACTGGAAAATGGCAGCCGTCTCGCCTATTTTCAAATGTGGAGCTAAATGCCTACCAGACAACTACAGACCTATTGCCTTACTAAGCATTCTGTCTAAAATATTGGAAAAAGTCGTAAACACCCGCTTTGTGCAATTTTTTGAAATGCATAACGTAATATCCGACAGGCAATTTGGTTTCAGAAAGGGCAAATCGACTGAAGACGCGGTCACTCTTCTTGCCGATCAAGTATCCACCCTCGTTGAAAGCAGAAAGTGTTGCCTGGGTGTGTTCCTTGACTTGGCAAAGGCATTTGACACGGTTTCCGTCGGTTTGCTCTTGAAGAAACTTGAATCAGCTGGTATTAGAGGCGTTGCTCACGATTGGTTTAGGAGCTACCTAACAAACCGTAGCCAGTATGTTAAAGTTGGTAATGATAAAAGCGCACAACTCCCCATAAATTTCGGCGTACCTCAAGGCAGTGTCTTAGGGCCAACACTTTTCACTTTATACATTAATGATATTTTGCAACTTGAATAATGCTGAGTTCATAGCTTACGCAGACGACACTGTGATCTTATTCCACGATGATAAGTGGGACAGAACCTACGCTCTCGCGGAGGAAGGTTTGACTGCTGTAGGTAAAGCACTTAACTGGAACCTACTTACATTAAACGTAAACAAAACGAAACATCTTGCTTTTTCAAAGACCGCAGTTGGAAGACCGTCGGCTTCACTGACTCTTAAACTACATTCATGCACCATAAACAATGCCACTTATTCTCAGAGCTTATGTGATTGCAACTCCATAGAGCGTACTCGCACTTTAAAATATCTAGGTATAACTCTCGACGATCACCTGTCTTACAAAGACCATGTTTTAACACTATCTGGCCGCGTCAAGAAATTAATATATATCATGAAAAGGTTACGCGATTGTAGCTCCGTCGACATTTTAAAAATGGTGTACATTTCATTAAGCCAATCGATACTTCAGTACTGCGTGTCAGTCTGGGGAAGTGCAGGAAAGACCCACTTTATGAAGCTGGAGAGAGCGCAACGTGCTCTTATTAAGGTTTCTCTGAACAAACCCTTTCGCTTTCCTACTGACACGCTGTATCACGAATTTAAGGTTCTTCGCGTACGACAGCTCTTTGTCCATATTGCTGGAATTAAAACTCATCGAAGTGTCAAGTCACGACCAGATTACGTCATCATAGCAAACCAGCGGGTTTATAGGCTTCCTATACCTCAGACCAAATCACTAATGGCAAGACGTAGCCCTGCTTTTTCTCTGCCACACACCTACAACATCTTGTGTAGAAATATCAATAATGTAAAAGGTACTAACCTATTCACATTCAAAAGGATTACTAAAAACTGGCTGTTGACCTTATCATACGATGACACAGAAAATCCTATATAAAACTCTTACACTATAAAAACGATATAATAATACACACACACCCGCACGCGCACACACAGACACGCACGCACGCACACACAAACACATGCACGCGTGCGCGTGCGCACACACACACACACACACAAACACACACACTCACATATGTTTTCACATTACACTTAGATTCCTCTCCCTCTCACTCTTCCAAGCATAATTTCCACTCTGTCTGATCTATCTGATTATCGGTAAAAATATCTCACACCTATTATTTACATGTACTAGATTAGTTTTTAGCTGAAGATAAAGATGAAATCACAAGCAACACATCCCTGTTAGCTATTGTATAATCCATTTTGTAAGTGCTCTCATGACACCCAAGATACAAGCTTTTCGCTTAGTTTGGGTCTCATTGAACTTCTATTGTATTTAGTAACGTTATTTTACTTGGCTTGTCTACTACATAGGCTGCTATTTAAGAATCCGGAACTGGCCACTGCATAAATAATATTTAAAAAGAAATTATCACGTTTGAAAATGGAACTCTTTGGCTGTAGAATGCAAGTTATTTCGTCCGTCTGTCAATTGTTTTCATTGTGTGGCGCGATTTCAAAAATTGCGTGTCATTATCACAATGGATTTATCTCGAGAAAATTTTCGTGCGATGATTTTTTATGATTTTCGACGTGGTCTAACTCAACAGCAGTGTATCGATCAACTCAGTTCGACTTTTGGGGATAAAGCACCATCGAAGACTACTGTGTATCACTGGTTTAGTGAGTTTAATCGTGGACGTCGTATGCTCACGGACGAAATTAAAGATGGTCGGCCTAAATCAGTTGTTGTGCCACGAAACATCGACGCAGTGCGTAAACTAATAATGCAAGATCGTCATGTGACATATCGAGAGATAGAGGCGATCTTGGGCATTAGTATGACGAGTATACATAAGATATTACACGAACACTTGGCTGCAAAAAAAGTTTGTTCGCGTTGGATACCGCACAACTTGACAATAGATCAAAAACAGGCTCGTGTCGATTGGTGCAAAAAAATTAAAACAAAAATTCAATCGTGGTGCATCAAAAGCTGTATATAATATCTACACAGGTGATGAATCCTGGATTTATGCATATGACCCCGAAACTAAGCAACAGTCAACAGTTTGGGTCTTCCAACATGAGCCGAACCCAACAAAAGTTGCTCGTGCGAAAAGCACTTTGAAGCAAATTGTCGCCTGTTTTTTTGGTATAGATGGACACGTGGCTACTGTACCCCTAGAAAATTGTAAATCTGTTAATTCAGAGTGGTACACGACCATTTGTTTGCCAGACCAGAAGTCTTTGCAGAAATCAGGAAGAATAATCCACAACGCAGAATCATTCTCCATCACGACAATGCAAGCTGTCACACTTCGGGTGAAACGACCCGATATTTGGAGGGTGAAACGGTGGAATTAACGGGTCATCCGCCATATAGCCCTGATTTGGCACCCAACGACTTCTTTTTATTCCCAACCGTGAAGAATAAATTACGTGGTCAACGATTTTCAACCCGAGAAGAAGCCGTTGAGGCATTCAAAAATCATGTTTTGGAGATACCGTCTTCCGATTGGAAAAAGTGCTATGAAAACTGGTTTCACCGAATGCAAAAGTGCATTGATCATCATGGCGAATATTTTGAAAAGCAATAAAACCATATTTAACAGTCAATGATAGTTATTTTATTTTATTCCGGATACATAAATAGCAGCCCTCGTACCACTCAATTATGTAAACTAACTAAATATTGTTTTCTTTTTTATTAATAAATATTTTTTACTTATTTTTTTTTACTTTTTTTATTTTATTGTATTGCATTTTTACGTCAAATCAAAAAAGTCTATTATTATTCTCACAATTTAAATTGTAAATAAAAATAACAGTTTTTTGTATTGCTTGGTCATCTCGAACTTATTTAAAAATGCCCTTTTAATCCAATAAATAGGCAGCGAGGCGAACATTTTGATATTAAAGGACATTTGAAGTTTTGTAGATGCGACTTCTGTTTGTGAACAAGGTTTTAGAACTACCTACGGAACGTGTTTTACGAGCGTTTGGATTAACCGATACAGAGGTGGTATAGGTATGTAAAGCCTCCAAAAAAAGGTTGTGGGTTAAGCAGACACAAGAAAGGGGTAAATAAGTAGTTTCCTACCCTTAAGTGATGTGCGAAGTGATGAACTAAGTCTCGGCCAATCTTACATTTAGTAAAGATCCTCAACCAACCGTTCAAAAGTTGTCTGAAAAATATCGCTTGAAGAAAAAAAGAAAGAATGTTCACGGCTATAATAGACTCCATGATAGTAATTTTTGGATGTTTTACTCGGCATGCAATACCCGTGAAGATATTCCACAAAGAGGTGGTCATATCATGTGTTTATTTCATATTATAACGAAACAAATATTAAATAAATATAAATAAATAAATAAATATTGCTGGACATTTCACACAGCGCTATCTAGCCCCAAACTAAGCAGAGCTTGTATTATGGGAACCAGATAACTGATAGAATACTTTATACTTTTTTTTTGTAAATACATACTTATTATATATAGAAAAACATCCAGACCCGGAACAAATATCTGCAGATCATGCAAGCATTTGTTCCGCGGCGGGAATCGAACCCGCTACCTCCTGCGTCTGAGCCGGCTATTCGCCCACTGCGCCACAGAGGTCGTCAGATATTACTTTTACACTTCAAAATAAGTTAAACCATTTCAAAGGAGAGCTTGTTGCTAAGAATAGACCCGTTTATCGCGTAGATGATTGCAAACTCTTTTAAAACTTGCTAAAGTTTAGGTCCACTTTGCCGAACTCAATTAATCCGCCCCCAGACACGGTACAGCTTCCGTTCTAGCGCTCGATGTCTCGTTTCATACATGGATTTTCTACAAAGCCCAGATGGTAAGCAAGTTGAAGAGGCACGAGGGGTATATAGCTCGAAAAACTGACATTCGTTGGGGCTAAAAGGTACTCGAGTGAAGATCGCGCACTGGAAAGCGCAGTGCACGGTGGCCGATTAGATGGAAAGACGACCTAGGGTTGCTGGGAGGCGTTGGATGGAGCACAAGATCGGTTACTCGGAAATTTATGGGGAGGGCTATGTTCAGTAGTGAACGTTTTACAGCTGGTATGATGACAAAAGTAGATTTTATAGCGATCTCGCATGAATAAGTGCGCTTTGACATGACCTAAATTGCCATAATTTTAAGAAAATAACATTATGAGCGATACTTTTTTTTTTAAATCTAATACTTTTTACTCATTTAAATCACAAGGATCACTTTGAAACGTCAATTTTACTGCCTGTTCCTTCACGACCAATCCAGGAAATAAAGGCAAGAAACAAGGCTGGTTGTTTTTTTAATGATCTTTTTGTAGTCTAGAGGGGTGATCCAAAAGTAATGATAATGAATAATAAACACAATGAATAAAATAAAAATTTAAATTTATTTCTCAACATAGTCTCCTAGCAAGTCTATACATTTAGTCCATCTCTTTTCTAAACCTAAAATTCCCTTAAAAAAAAAAATCTTTATCTTGACTCTCAAAAAAGTCCACAACCGCGGCCATCACGTCGCTATCATCGTCAAATTTCTTGCCTCGGAGGTGCTCCTTGAGTCGTGGAAAGAGATAGAAGTCACTAGGGGCTAGATCTGGTGAATAGGGGGGGTGTTCCACCAGCTCGAAACCCGCTTCCTGAATGGCAGCCATGGCAATTGCAGTTTTGTGATCCGGTGCGTTGTCTTGATGGAACAGCACTCCAGCCCGCAGTTTGCCTCGCCTTTTCTCCTTAATAGCCTCCCGCAATCTTCTTATTTGTTCTGCATAGTAAAAGCCTCTAATAGTGGCCCCCTTTTCCAAGTAGTCCACCATGATTATTCCTTTAGCGTCCCAAAAAACAGACGCCATAACCTTCCCTGCTGAGCTTGACACTTTGAATTTCTTCGGCGTCGGTTCATCGGATCGTTTCCATGTCATCGATTGTTGTTTTGTTTCAGGATCAAAATGGTGGATCCAGGTCTCATCCATGGTCACAAAACGTGACAAAAAATTATCTTTGTCTGCCTGAAACTTTTCGAGATTTGCTCTTGACATGTCGACTCGTTTCTTCTTTTGCTCGTCGTTTAACATTTTCGGTACCCAACGCGCGGAGACCTTTCTCATATGCAATTCGTTCGCAAGGATACTTTGAATGCTGCCATATGAGATCCCTGTGACCTCAGCTACATGCCTGATAGTCACTCTTCGATCTTCCAATACAACTTCTTCAACTTTTTTCACATTTTCTTCAGTGAGGGACGTCGATGGGCGTTCTTCGCGGTGTTCGTCTTCTGTCGATGTTCTTCCCAGCTTAAACTCCTTAGCCCAGCGTGCAACTGTGGAATATGGAGGAGAAGAGTCCCTTAATATTTCCACCAAGTCGCTGTGTATGGCTTTGGTACACATTTTTTCAAGCAGAGGTATTTAATGACAGCTCTGATTTCGTGTTTTTCCATTTTTATGTTCACTCCTGCAATATCGCTGCAATAGAGTGTGTAAGGACGCACAACGTCGCCATATCCATGAATCCGTTTCCGATGAAGATCCAGCTAAAGTCTGGAAGTTTCTGAGATCGTTAGGAGTTGGTAAATCTCGCCAGGATTCAATTCCTAGCGATTTAAACATTGACTCCCTTAATCAACATTTTTCTTCATCTTCTTACATTGCTGATGCTGATAAAATCAGTTCAATTAATTTTCTCTCTTCGTTACCAACTCCTGATCATCCTCCTTTTCTATTTAGCCAAATCACCGTTGCTGACGTTAAGAAAAGTATTTTGTCAATTACATCCAATGCTGTTGGGCTTGACGGTATCAGCCGCAATATGCTTATTCCTATCTTTGATATCATTCTACCTACCCTCTGCCATCTCTTGAACCACTCCCTAATGACCGGTACCTTCCCTTTCATTTGGAAGGAAGCCCAAATAATTCCTCTTCCTAAGAAACCTAATCCCAAATCCTTTTCTGAATATCGCCCGATTTCTATCCTTCCTTTTCTCTCCAAAGTTCTCGACCGCTTGGTCCATAATCAATTAAACTCTTTTTTTTCCTCCTATAGTCTCCTTAATCCTCTGCAGTCTGGCTTTCGTAAAGGCCACAGTACTGTCACTGCTCTAGTCAAAATAACGGACGATATACGAGTGGGCATGGAAAATGGGCAACTTACCGTGCTGACTTTACTTGATTTCAGTAATGCGTTCAACACCGTAGATTTTGATATTCTCCTGGCAATACTTAGCTCCTTTAACGTATCTCCAGCTGTGATTGGTTGGTTTTTCAATTACTTGCACGGGCGCCATCAGCGTGTTCGACTCGAGGAGTCTCTCTCTTCGTGGTGTAATACGTCTGCTGGTGTACCTCAAGGTGGCGTTTTATCTCCTCTTCTTTTTGCAATCTTCATAAACTCTATTTCTCTTAATCTTTCTTCATCTTTTCACCTCTACGCAGACGATCTTTAGATTTATAATCAAGCTACGCTCAGTAATATTGCTGATGCTGTTGACGTTACCAATTGCGATTTACGCCGTATTGCAGAGTGGAGCAAGCTCCACGGTTTGAAAGTTAATCCTACCAAAACGCAAACCATTATTGTAGGTAGTTCAAGAACGCTTAGCAAAATTGATTGGTCAACTGTTCCACAAGTTGTCTTTGACGGAATAGCAATCCCATACAGCGAAACCGTTAAGAATTTAGGTATCATCATTGACCGCAACTTTTCATGGAAGGCTCAGCTTGAACTAACCAGCCGGAAGTTGTTTGCGTCAGCTGGTTCACTAAGGAGACTACGAAACTTTTTGCCTACGTCCACCAAGACTGTGCTTGCACAATCGCTTTTACATCCCGTACTAGACTATGCCGATGCTTGTTATCTGGACCTCACTGAGGAACAGCTTAACAAGCTCGAGCGTTTACAAAATTTTTGTATTAGATTTATATTTGGCCTCCGTAAATATGATCATGTGTCTCCCTTCCGTTCAAAGCTTAAATGGCTTCCGATTCGTCTTCGTCGGAATACGCATATCCTTTTTCTTCTCTATTCTATTCTTTTCAATCCCTTCTCTCCTCACTATCTGAAAGATAGATTTGAATTTCTCCATTCTTCAAATTACTATACTCTTAGGTCATCAGAAAACTTGATACTCAGAACTCCTTCGCACAGCACTTCCTTTTACAGCGCTTCTTTTACTGTCCAGGCTGTTCAGCTGTGGAATGCTCTGCCCGAAGAAGTAAGACGGTCATCGTCCTTACACGTCTTCAAATTGAAGGTGAAACATCATTACCTGACGATGTCATCTTCCTAGCGTTATTTATTTACTATTTATGTACTTATTTTATCTGTTAGTATAGTTTGCTATATGTACATACCTATATATTAGTCTATTTTATAAGTATATTAAGTATTAGGATTAAAACTTCATATTATTATTATATCTTAAATATGTAAATGTAATGTAATGTGTAAATGTAATGTATCCGCTAAAGTACACCGCACTCCGTAATTTTTAAAAATTTCGCTCCTTCCAAAGGTTGCCTGGAAGAGATCGCTTTTAGCGATAAGGCCGCCCATTGTATTGCCTTATTTATTTTAACCCAGTACTTATTTTTTTTATTATTTCTGTTTGTGTGGTAATTCAATAAAGAGTTATCTATCTATCTATCTACTCCTTGACAATCCGTATTCAAATGAATGTAGCTCCCGGGAATCGTGGCCTATTTATATGATTTTTTTTCCTGAACTAGTGGGTAACTGAGCAAGTGACTGATATTTCTTTGTATTTTTGTGTGCACTAGAAATAACTGATTATCACTACTTTTGGATTATAAAACAACAAACCCCTAGTACATAACAATAAAGAAAATCAATTACATCTAAATTGTAAGTCGGAGCGATGTCAATCCCAAGCTTCTCTATCATCTAAATAATCCGATATTTGTATAGTAGGCTTTTTTATAAAGATTTTTTTAATTGTGTTTTTAAATTTGATATATTATGTCAATTTTGTACATCACTTGGGAGTTTGTTATAAAAGCGTACACTTTGCCCTTTAAACGATTTACTAAAATTACGATTTTAAAGATCAGATGACTACATAATCTCATGGGCCATCTGATATTAAGCAATTACAGCAGTACTTGAAATACTATAGGTAGTGGATTATAGTATATATATAGTATATCAAGTACTGCATGCGAGAGTAAGTGCTATTTTAAATTTATTTCAATGTTTGCATTGTCCTTATAATATAATATCAAAGTATGAACTTATTACTTACTAACAGTTAGACTAGATAGGTCCTACTTAAAAAGTGCAAGGCACTGTGAATTAGACCTGTGATGCTTGGTTTGTGTTAATTTTTTCCACGATGCCATCACAATTAATTTATATTTTCGGTCCATCAATCCGTACCCGGTAAAATATCCCGAAGGTTCGACCCACGACCAAACCAATCGAATTAATCACCAAACTTAATATAATATAATGCTTAATATTTCATGCTGGAGATGCATAATTACGGAGTTCGCATGTAAATAAACTGCGCTGTAACGATAACGAAGTTTCGTGATTCATTTGCCAAATAAAAATATTATTCTTCGATTTTAGAGGTTTAAATTTTACAAAGCATTTTAATTGACTAGATTATTTGTGTTTCGTGAAAATGTATATGTAATTTATTTTTTGTTAATGGATAAGGATTGCACAGGACGGTTGTATAGATAAGGCAATATACCCAACCCACCACTTCGGCCCCTCGCTAGATGGAAAGAAAACTTGATAAAAGTTGGTGGGAGCCGTCAGGTGCAGGCCGCACAAGATCGGTCGGTCTTGAAATCTATGGGGGAGGCCTTATTTAGCAGAGGACGTCTTTTGGCTGATATGATGATGACGATGATGATGTGAGTGTGACAGTGAGACACCCAGTGAGCGTCAACTGCCTAAATAGATAGATAGGACCTAGAGAGATAGATAGATAGGATTTTTCCATCATACATCTTTAATTCACACGCCACTTTGTTTTTAGGGTTTCGTAGCCAAATGGCAAAAAGGGAACCCTTATGGATTCGTCATGTCTGTCTGTCTGTCTGCCCGTCCGTATGTCACTGCCACTTATGTCCGAAACTATAAGAACTACACTGTTGAAACTTGGTAAGTAGATGTATTCTGTGAACCGCATTAAGATTTTCACACAAAAATAGAAAAGATCAATAAATTTTGGGGGTTCCTAGATCTGAAACTCAAAAAATATTTTTTCATCAAACCCATACGTGTGGGGTATCTATGGATAGATCTTCAAAAATTATATTGAGGTTTTTAATATCATTTTTTTCTAAACCGAACCGAATAGTTTGCGCGAGAGGTACTTCCAAAGTGGTAAAATTTGTCCCCCTCCTGTAACTACTAAAACAAGAGAATGATAAAACTAAAAAAAATATGTGATGTACATTACCATGCAAACTTCCACCGAAAATTGGTTTGAACGAGATCTAGTAAGTAGTTTTTTTAATACGTCACAAATCGTAAAACGCAATTTACCTTTCATTCAATCAACTTAAATATAAAAAAGTTACAACGAACTACAAGAACTTTTATATTATGTTACTTGCTGCTACGGAACCCTTCATGGGAGAGTCCGACTCGCTCTTGGCCGCTTTTTTAAAATAAGTTACAGACTACTTTTATTGTTTCATTAAAATTTTATAAAACTGGCTTCCTTGCTTTTCAATTAAAGTTTTGATATTATAAATATAATAAATAAATCCTCAAAACAGTAAATCCTTATGAAGCTGATCTGATTGAATCCACCTATTCACTTGAAATGACTTCAAACGGCTAGAACCCGATCCAAATAAATGAATCAAACAGAAACCAACCGCGAAGACGATCCGAGCACTATATGAACAGCTAGTTAACTTTATAGACATTATTTTAAATTCATTTTTTTTATTGCAGTTTCTTGTGGGTCATTTTTGATAATTACTCCAAAACTGAACAAAATAAAAGATAAAGGAATGTGTAAATGAATAAATAAATAATGGTGGACATTTCACACAGCGCTATCTAGTCCTAAATTAAGCAGAGCTTGTACTGTGGGAACCAGATAACTGATAGAATACTTATATACTTTATTTTTTGTAAATACATACTTATAATATATAGAAAAACATCAAAACCCAGAACAAATATTTGTAGATCATATAAACATTTGTTCCGCGGCGGGAATCGAACCCGCTACCTCCTGCGTCTCGGCCGGCTATATGCCCACTGCGCCACGGAGGTCGTCAATTAATCAATTTCTTTGATATAGTACTCCACTTGACCTAGTAACCACATTTAAAATGTTGACTACCACAATTTTGGCTCGTTTAGCTATCAAAGTTAATAACTTTGGAATTTTTTGGGGTCTCGATTTTACCATTTTAGTCTGAAACCCTAAAAAGGCCCGATGGGGATGACGATGGAAATTAATACTTACCTGCTAATTGGTTCAAGATTAACGCTCTTTAGCACACAATACTATGTGGTAAGCAGAGGTATGTATGCGCTTACACTAAGCCAATGGAGTTTTATTTCAGGAGCTTTTGCAAATAAGTAAGAACCATAGAGGAGTACTTAACTACTTACTCACGGGTAGAATACATACTTGAATTTACATGTGTTTCGTTACCAAAATAATAGTTTTCAATCCAGCTGCTTACATCATTAAAGCACCTTCCTGGAACACTGGACAAGAACGCACACCGTGCACGTTAGTTTCTCCATAGTTATACATACCTCCCTCGTTGATATATTTATGTTTTTATGCTATTTTTGTGTACATAATTACTTATTTTATTGTTAATACTAAATATGGAATATGTACCCGCTTTGTGTCTAATTGTGTGCTAGTCTGCGATAGAAGCATTACATTGAATCGAATTAAAACAAACATAAGCAGTAAACTAGCTATTTCCTTAAGTAAAGTATAAGTTCTTCAACTCGCAGGGTCGGAGGCAAATCACCACCTCTGCCTCCCGGTGCAATAGAGCCTCCTGCGAAACCGGAAGTGGGATTATACGAGACGCGAGCACAAGACATTCAGGAAACCTCCAGGCGCCCGTAAACGATGCAAACGACACCCATAAACAACCTATTCTCACCTGTGTTTTAACGCAGTAAAGTTTGTTTTTCGGGATAAATGGGCTGTTTTTAAAAGAAAATGTAAAAAGGAAAGTTAGATCTTCGCCTTGAGGGCACTTAAAACCTGCTAGTTTTGTGAGGAAACGTTTTGTTCGCGTAATACGTGGTACATGTGTGTGCGTGACTGCGAGGCTTTTACTTCACGACTCAATCCGCTTTGTAAAAAATACGTCGGTTCAATTCATTACAATATTGCACACAATTAAATATCG
Source organism: Philereme vetulata (assembly GCA_918857605.2). Lineage (NCBI taxonomy): Eukaryota > Metazoa > Arthropoda > Insecta > Lepidoptera > Geometridae > Philereme > Philereme vetulata. The sequence continues at coordinate 5,022,887 of OU975484.1, forward strand.
AATACTTAATTATTAAAACATGGAACCCAATTATTTTATCGTTTATGATCTGGTTATTTTTATAAAACATAAACCCATTGCAATTTCCTGTTAAAATTCCAAATAACAAAAGAGATAAAAATACTTCGTTCAACAAAGGCGCGAGAACAATCCCTTAAAACGGAACAATCGATTTCATTACCAGATTTTTTCAATAACCCGCGGTCGCCCTATCGCTCTCACGAATCAATTAATTCTCTGATTACCCGCGTTTTTCCCATCTTACCCCACCTTCCTCATTCCCGTTATACCCCGCACTCTTCTGGTACCCTGTTTTACATCACAATGGACATTTTAATCGGTTCGTTTAAAAGATAATGGGTTTCGCAGACTACCTGACGAGAGATGGTGTAAAAATGATAGACTGCGACTTACCTGCTATATTATTAGTATTCAGTCTACCAAGTAGTATCATTATTTCTGTTACACCGTTTAACATCTCGACTAAAGTAGATCTCAAATCTTTAACTTCTCCAAAAAAAGTATACCTTAGACAGCTTCTTAGCATCCTTTATTTTATCAATTATATTGCATGTTTTATATTTTTGTTATAAATATGTTGAATGTAAGAGTTTAGTGCGAAAACACGATTCCTAGAAATTTTCATCAGAAATTAGATGCAGCTAAAGTATTATTTAGTGCAGTAAGTCGCCACAAGTAACATACATGTAGATAGGTATTATAATGTACTCGTGTCTAAATAACCTATTTAGTTTAAGTTAACCCGTCGAGGATCACACCTATACATTTTTGTATGGTTGTGGTTTTGGACCGATTTAAATAAGTTGTTGTTAATATTTGTATGTTTGTTTTAACTTTGCTTTGTTTGCTTTGTATTACCCGTGCGCGATAAGTTGGATAACTTCGCGATATCTTCTCGTCCAAAATTCCCCAGAGCCTGAAGACTAAAGTCTTCAACCAGTGTGCGTTGCCAGTGATGACCTATGGCACTGAAACGTGGTCCTTTACTCATGGCCTCATGACCAAGCTCAAGGTCGCTCAACGAGCTAGTGAGAGGGCTATGCTCGGGGTTTCTTTGCGTGACAAAATCCGCAATGAGGAAATCCGCAGAAGAACTAAAGTTGCCGACAGAGCTCTCAAAATTAGCAAGTTGAAGTGGCAATGGGCAGGCCACATCGCTCGTAGAACCGATAACCGTTGGGGAAGAAAGGTTCTCGAGTGGAGACCACGGACTGGAAGACGTAGCGTAGGCCGGCCCCCCACAAGGTGGATCGACGATCTAGTAAGAATCGCGGGGAGCCGTTGGGCGCAAACGGCTACCAACCGCTCGTTGTGGCGATCTAAGGGGGAGGCCTATGTTCAGCAGTGGACGTCTCCGGCTGATGATGATGATGATGATGATGATAAGTTGGGACCTGAGCGCGGTGACGTCATATTGGCGTGTTTGTACCGCCCGCAAAAAAGCGAACATAACAAGCAGCCGCCCGCGGCTTCGTTTTTGTTTTTTTTTAACCTAATTTATTATGTTACTCAGGGAGGACGCTGCTTTTTATCTAATCTTTTTTACACTATTTGAATAAAATAAAAATACAATGGTTAAGTTTATACATTTATTATATCTATTATTTACATTATCTCATCTTCGTCACTACTTAGTGGACAGGTAAACAAAACTGTTTGTTCCGTTTTTCGTTTTCAAAAAACTCTAACACTTTTAGCACGAGGTTTCTTTCTCCGCTATGCAAAGGTTTACCCTTCATAATGATAACAAAAACACTTAACAAGAACTATAACAACAAAAACTACAACAACAAAACAATAACACAAATGAAAACTAAAAGAATTCCATAGCGCGTCGTTACGTGACGTAGGCCAGTACGAGACTAAAAACCCTAGTAAAAAATAGTGATGCGAACGGTACAATACGGGCGTCATCGGGGAACTGCAGGGGAAGCGGTCGGGGAGTCGCATTCCTAGCAGGTCCCAAGTTATCGCGCACGAGTAATACCTTTGATTTAATTAATTTGTACATCCGATAGAACTGACATGTATCTTTATGAAGGTCCTTATAAAAAAAAATGGAATAAAAAAAATGAGATCGTGAAACTTTGTATAATTACTGGAGTTTATAAGACGCAAGTGCGATTCGATTTATATTTCAATTTTTCACATTAACCAATGGTTTTGCTGTAAATCATTATGTTATACAGTTTTATTTGTTTTTCAATATCGCACCTCGAAATAATCCTTCTCGCACTGCACGTATTTTTGTATGGAGTGGCCGATGCAGTTGCACAAGGTTCTGTGAGCTCTTAAGTGGCCACTTCGGGTGTTTCATATTACATTTCAGTTCCCACATAACAATCTCTACTTTTGAAGTGAAAACTTGAGATGGGAAAAAACTATTGAACTCGTTACCGTTACCGACACCTCTGTATATAAGTATCTGTAGTATAATCTGCTTCTTCTTCTTCCTCTTTTATTGTGTCAATGGTTTATGAATTATTTATAGGTTTGAAACTAAATTGAGTTTGAGTAGAACCTGGCCACGTCTATTCCAGTGTTGGTAGCCTTGTTAAGGTCGTCCTTGGTGCAGGTCATAGGGCACAGAAGACAGTCAAGCAAGTGAGGCATGGTCTAGAGGGGGTGCCCACAATCACAGCTTGTTAGTAAAGGGTCGGGCATTCCCCATGTACAGAAGTTTTTCCTGCACCGCCCAACCTGAGTGCGGAGTCACTTGATAGATTTCCAGATCGGTCCGGAAGGTTGTATCCACGGGAGAGGTGTTCGTGAAGTGTAATAAAGCCAGGCGGTGATGGGTGCTTCTTTTTTTACAAATTAACCTTTAGTGCGTAGTCTGCTTTTAAATTTTGAGTATCCAAACATTGAGCGCTAAATTTTTCACTTCTGTCGGCACTCCCGGAGTGCCTCTTTTTTTGTCCCAGCAATAACATTTCTCAAAATGGTTCAGATATTTGCCTTCCAATTAATCTACCATTTATTTTAGCTTTACATATAGTAAATGGAATTTAGTAATAATATGATCTGCATACAAATATTTTAATAAAACCTTAAATGATGTTGCACTTAAAGTGGCGAGTTTTAAATGGTGATATTTATAAGTCAAGCTTTGGTTCAGAACATGGAAATATTTTAATCCCTTGATAACTTAAAATTAAGTCGTAATGCTGGATTTAAATCCAAGTCACTTTAGTAAGCGCTGGCAAACCTCTTCTTCCAACTAAGCCTTATCAATCCAACGAGATATTCATAAATGAAGACGTAGGAAAGCATATCATTGTCAATTTGAGTAGATGTTGACGTTGTATAGTGTTTTCGTGGCTTGGGTTGCTCTGCACAGCTTAAACATGTTGTGGTATGAGCGCACACTTTAGCATTACTAGTGATATCATAGCTTAAACACATAGTTATATATTATTGTATTGTCACAACTCATTACGCCTCGGACTAACAAATACGTCTATCTACATCATGAAAGTCTATCAATAGTGTCGTCAATAGCTGCTGGGTCGGGGCCCTCCAAGTACCCACATTACTTGACGATCCACCTTACAATGTCTCAATACGCATTAAGTCAGTGTTGACTGAGATAAGAAGATGGTATAAATACCAAACACATTTATTTAAAACGTAGGGACACAATAGAACACTTGGTTACGTCAATAACAGTTAAATAAATACATAGTCTTTATCTACCTAGTACCTCATTGCACCATCATTTTGGACGTGCTAGAAACAGACGAGCATTTTATTAGATATCTAAACACTGATTAATAAGTAAGTACATAAGATTACAGCTGCTGTAGATGGGCATTGTCAAATAGCTTATTATACCTAGTCAGGTCATAAATTCTGTCACATGTTTAATATAAAATAATTGAAACAAGTTTATTCATTATGTAACCATTTATATACCAAAATCAACTTAATAAAACATAGATTCTTATGACACAAAAGTTTATTCAAAATGACCTCCGTCATTTTGAATACAAGCCTTCAATCTGCGCGGCCAGTCGTCTATCGCAGCACGAACGAGGTCCATGTCAATATCGGCGGCTGCCTTAATCAAGGATGTCTTGAGTGACTCCAAATTGGGATGAGGTTTTGAGCACGCCTTTTCCTCCAAGTGTTGCCATATCTTGTAATCTAACGGATTCAAATCTGGACTGGAGGAGGGCCAGTCTTCGTGCCGGATGAAGTCGATTTCACGTACCGCCAGCCAGCCTTGTGTGCTCTTCGCTCTATGAGCTGGCGCAGAATCTTGTTGGTATACCCAGTGCCTGTTATTGAATATGGTATGAGAAACAGGTTCCACAAGGTTCGTCAGGACTGTATTTTGATACACAACTGCATTCGTTTTTACACCTTTCTCAAAAAAATGTACCTCTGTTAAGTCCCAATAAGAAACTCCCAACCATACCATGAGCGAGGATGGAAAATGACCTCGTTGGACACGCGGAATACGGTTGCTCGCTTCTTCACTACTGTGTGCGTACACCTTATCATTTTGTTTGTTGTAGCTCTCTTCTACCGTAAAATTTTTTTTATCCGAAAAAAGAATTTCCCGATATTTTTTTTCCGCGTACCGCTTCAACAAAGCGCGGCATCTCTTCAGCCTCAGGTCCATTAGACGAGCATTCAAACGATGTCCTGTTTTTCTTCGATATGCTTGAAGCCCTAAGTCTTCATTTAACACCCTTTTCACCGTGGTTCTGCTTAACCCCATCTGAAGGGTCAACAGTTTCTGCTTACGTTTGGGATTTCTTTGAATTCGCGCCTTCACCGCTTTTATCACTGCTGGAGTCCTAACAGACCGAGGGCGATCACTTCGTGACCTGTCATCTACACTAGAGTCTTCATTGTATCGTTTGATGGTGCGATAAACGAATCTTTTGGTTATATTCAAATTTTTCAGTATGTCAAAAATTTGAATTGGCGCGTAACCGCAACGATGCAACGCAATAACTGCAACACGGTCTTCTTTAAGCGTCCACTCCATATTTAAAAATGAGTAAAATTCTAAAAAGTATGCATTTTTATTTTCATGAACAATTCGAAATTCGAATTCTATAAACTTTTTTGTGGCCAGCATTCTAAAAGAAAAGTTTTTACTGTATGACAATACTTATGACCTGACTAGGTACTTAGGTCACACTAAAAGTTTCCGGAATTGGCCACTTACATAAACAATATTTAAAAAAATATTACGACATTTGAAAATGGAACTCTTTAGCCGTAAAATCAAATTTGTTTCATCTGATTTTCAATTGTTTTCACATTGTGGCGTCATTTTAAAAATTGCGTGATAACAATAAAATAGATTTAACTCGGGAAAATTTTCGTTGCGTGATTTTTTACGATTTTAAGTATAATTTGACAGCTCAGCAGAGCCTAGTTCGGTTTCAATCTGCTTTTAACGAAGGAGCACCATGCAAGATGAATATTTATAACTGATTTGCAGAATTTAAACGCGGTTGTGACAATCTCTATGATGCAATTCGTGAAGGTCGCCCGTGCACCGCTGTGAACAACAAAAACATTGATGCTGTGCACCGTATGATCGAAACAGACAGGCATGTGAAATACCATGAGGTCCGCACATCTTTGGAAATAGGTATGAGTTAAATACAGTCAATTTTACACAAACATTTGGGTGTGAGATATCTGTGTTCTCGATGGATCCCACACAATTTGACTGATGCTCAAAAACGGACTGCATCACTTGGTGCCATGCTATGCTTGCCAGATACAACGAAGGGGCTTCCAATTTAGTGTGGGATATAGTAACAGGTGACGAAACATGGATTTATAGCTATGCTCCCAAAACGAAGCAGCAGTCGAGCGTATGGGTCTTTCGAGATGTGCAGAAACCAACCAAAATGGCGCACGTGAAAAGTGCCTCGAAGTGGATGGTTGCTTCTTTTTTTAATAAAACTGGACACGTGGCTACTGTTGCTATAAAAATTGTCGTACCGTGAATGGTGACTGGTACACCACCATATGTTTACCGGAAATGATTGACAAACTCCGTGAAAATAACGGTAACGCCGTATCATCTTGCACCACGACAATGCAAGTTCCCACACGGCCATACAGGCAAATGAGTTTTTGAAGGCGAAATACGTACAATTTATGAGTCATCCAGCATACAGTCCTGACCTGGCACCATGTGATTTTTTTCTGTTCCAAAAAATCAAGAACCAATTACGCGGTGAACGGTTTTCATCACCAGAAGAGGCTGTCGAAGAGTATGAAAAATCTGACGTCACCACCGGAGGAGTGGCACAAATGTTTTCTAATTTGGTTCAATCGTATGAAAAAGTGCATAGACGCAAAGAGAGAATATTTTGAGAAACCATAAATTCATTTTTGACCATTAATAGTATTTTTTATTATTGATTCCGGAAACTTTTAGTACGCCCCTCTTATAACTAATTTAGATACTAAATTGCTATGTATGTCAATATCTAACAATTATAAACACTTAATTTAATTAGTCAATACATATTGAAGAATATCAAGAAATAGGAACTTAAGATGAATAAATTAAATACCAGATCGTAGCTGCTGCGCAACACAACGGTATTCTCAAACAAGTAATATTGGTGAATGGTCTTATAAATTAATGTCAAGATAATATAATATATGATCTAAATTGCTATTTCATAAAATTATATTGCATTAGAAGAGATGTCAAAATAAATTATGAGTTACAGAAAATGCAAAACGGGTATAAAAACCAGATCTAAAACAAATATTCACAGATCCTACAATCTCTTGCGTCTCAGTGGGTAACTCACCCTAGCCATAGATGTCGCAAAGTATTGTAACAGTCTAAAATTTACGTAAATACCACTTTAAAATATGTAGTATTTTTAAACATATTTAAATCTAATTACCAATTTATTAGGAAACTGCTACTGAAAAACCTACCTAAGTGTTTTAAACATAGAACCTATTATAAATTAGCTTCGTAACCACAATTAGCAATCTCCCCAAGTGGGAAGGCGCAGGAGTAAGAAGTACGGGGGACGCGGTCACTAAAGGTGACACGAGCGACGAGCGAGCCATTGTCGTGTGAGGCGAGATACAATAACTGCCTGTACGCGGAACAATATTTTATACCTGTTCGGTACCTACCTACCTTGTGCTACATAATCCTTACATAAACCTATAGTATAACCTAAAATCAGTGCCGTGTGTACCCCATATTGGGGTTCCTTCTACCGGGCTGAGGCCAGACTATCAGCTTTGGAGTTCCTCTACTACGCCGTTGCGCGAGCTCCACTATCTACCTACACCGTTGCGCAAGCTCCACTAGCTACACCGTTACGGGAGCTGAAGACCCGATACCCGTACCTACTTCCTGACTACGGCGGATTTTCTGCTTCATCTACAGCTAAGGCCAGTGGCTTACTACATTTTAAGCTCAGCGTGGTTCGGACGCAAATATTGTAACTACCCTCACCCTGAGATCTAAATTTGTAAATAAATTCAAGTTAAATTAAACTTGTGTTTAATTAGCGTTAAAGTATGATTTATACCTTACTGATAACTGAGAAGTTCGAATTATCTTCAGAACAGTTACACCATGTTTTGTTTGTTGCATTGACGTAGTTTTAAATCAAATCTAAAAAACTAATGCATATGGTACACGCTTCCCTAGATTAAACTTGTTCAGCCGCGACTTGAAGACCCCTAGGTTGTAGTTATCAGGAAACACAAAGTCAGGCAGGTGCAATGCAGTCCACTCTTTGAAACGCTATTCTAAGGATTTTGTTAATTTAATAATACCCTCCTAATAAATAAAGAAAAAAATGATAGACATTTCACACAATGGAATTAAGTCCCAAACTAAGCAAAGCGTTTACTATAGGAACCAGATAACTGATAGAATACTGATATACGTTTTTTTTGGAAATACATACTTTTAATGTATAGAAAAATATTAAAAAGAGAGAAAATATCTCAGTCGGTTATTCGGCCAGTGCGTCACCAAGGTCGTCCAAATCGATCGTACCTTATAGAACGATCTAGTTATGTACTCTTATTACATTAAACTAATTAAACTCAAACATTAACTAAACATAAACAACAATTAATTACCTCCAGTCAAGTAGCTCCAACACTCCTCTTGAACCCACACTAATTAATTCGTATCATGTAGCAATGTAAGTATCTACTGAGAATGTAACACTCCAGTGGGTGTTACATCTGAGGAATGTGCTTGGCATTACATTGTACATCTACGTACAGATCAATGGCGACTTTCATTTCATTTATTCCTTGCGAAATTGTGTACAGTTACATAGCAACAGATGACAAATATGCAATTAGAATCTCCATAATCAGCCGATTATGAGCATGCAATGTTAAACAATGTTAAATGATAAAAAAACACGAATAATAAATAAAAACTGACAAATGCCAATCTACAAGAAAAACTTAAATAGCGTGCAATATTAAAATGTCAATAATTATTAAATAAAAAACGATTTCCATTATTTTGTTTAGTAAGCTTAACTCCGTGGCACAGTCAGCGAATGGGCGGCTAGGACGCAGGAGGTTGCGGGTTTGATTCCTGCCGCGGAACAAATGTTTCCATGATCAACAAATATATGTTCCGTTTCTGTATATTTTAATGTAAGAAAAATAATGTATACTATTTTACCAGTAATCTGGTTCACATAGTGCACAACACACAGTTAGCTTGGGGCTAAATAGCGATGTGTGAAATGCCCAGCATTATTTATTTATTTAGCATATTTTAAAATAAAATTGAATCATCTTTCACATATTTAAAATCCTTTAGGGTCCATATCACGAGTATTATTGTTTGAATGGTCAACTTTAATATAAGTTTGTTACAAAATTGTATACTCGTATATTATATTATATATTATGACAGCTGCGATATGCTCTTTGACACGCTTGGCTATGGTAAGGTGATAGGTAAAAGGTACGCTACACATGTCCTAAATACCCGTTTTAATCAATAATTATGTACAGTGATCGCGAAAAATTGGAGAATTTTTATGATTATAACAGAACAAAATCGATTTTTTTGAAAGTGTTATTTGTTGATCTTAATAATAAACCGATTCTAAGAACCTTCTTGTTTTCAGTACTCAATACGTTTATAGCTACTAAATACATTTTTGTGGTATACAAAAATACAGCATAAGAATAAAAAAGTTCGCATAATTAAATCCCGTTCATAATGCATTCCAATACCCCAATACCGTTCCTATCGTCGTACGGAGCCAAGAAACAAAACCAATCGTATTAAAACTTTTCAATTTTCGCGTCGGCTTTGCATTGATGGATGCAAATACCTCCTCAATATGTAACAACATTTCTGCGGGAAATAAAATGACAGTAATCCTTTGGGAGGGAGAAATAGGAAGGGAAATAAGAGGGGGACACTGAGGTCAGATAACGAGGGTCAGCAGCTCGAGTCACTGTCTAAACAGCTTCCGGACAGTAAACACTGATCGAATGCCTTATGAATCGTAAATATTGTTCTTTTTGGAAACTATTTTGAAGCAATTGGACAAATAAAACTTCATTATATATACTCCCAACAAAATACATTAGAAATAATTCTCGACTTTATTTTGTGGTTAAAAGTAGCTAATGTTGTCATTAGCAGCCACTGCTGAAGAACTCCCCTCTTAATGTCCAGAGCGACTGATCTTGTGCGTCTTTTCATCTAATGAAGGGCTGACCTACGTACCTTACAGAGATTAAAGTTTTTTGGAAATTAATTATTATGATTATAAAAATAAATAATTTTTGGGTTAATCGTACTGGTTTTCCTTTAGTATTTTGCTCAAAGTATAACTCGGATCATTTGTATGTTACTGCTGGTAAAGGATTTGAAGAGGTTCAAGCGTTTAGCAATGAGCAATAAGTCTTAGGAACATAGCCCCGCTTCTCGTAGAACATGCTACGTCGTAGCCCTCGTAGAGAACGCTACGTCGTAGCATGTTCTACAACTTCACGGGTTATTTTATAGCCATTGGCTCCACTACGTGTCGGATCGTAAAGCCGAATCTTCTGGCCCCAAATACACATTTATAAAGCGAGGTAGTTCCACGCAACGCGACGTTTTCCTTTGGGCTTAGATTGTACAAACATTTGGGTACTCGCACAATTTAGCATCGATTCTGTTTTTGTGAACCTCAAACAATTTTGGAAGTGTAACTTAATCCACAGATACAGTAAATAGGATTAGTTTACAAAGTAGCGGTAGTGACGGTAATGATAATGATAATAAAAAAATTACCCTTCTACGCAGTTAGGTAAAATTTGTGGTCAATAATTTTTTAGTAAGATTTGATTGAAATTCGTGATGAAATCTCAACTGATATATTTAATATTATTTTATCTATAATCTTATTGATGAGATAAAGGTAAGGGTAAATAATGAGGTAAAGTGAGATACGGAAACACATATGGGTAAGAAAAAGTGACTTCTGAGATGACATCTTCTGTGATTTTTGAGAGAGGTACATAAAGAAGAAAAAGAAGCGTTTTGCAATACCAAGACATAGGAGAAGGGATAGAGGGAGGGGGGCAAGACTATGATAAGGAATTACTCGGAGTAGTAAGTCATTCTTGACAAATATACTAAGGTACCGGTACTTCAGAAGGTACATTTAGATGGAAATCCGCTACAAGTCATCAAGCCAAGATCGGCAACTTTTATACAGCCTTCAATACCAACGTTGTCATTGCACTGGCTCATATAAAATTACTGCGTATAGTATTTTTAAATAAGGTAAAAGAGGATCCCATATAAGATCACTCTCCTATCCGTCTGTCTGTCCGTCTGTTCTTAGGAACGGGTGGACCTAACAAGTTGAAATTTATACCAGATACTGAGGTTTATAGTTTTTATTAGTTACATAAAAGTCAAGGTTCTGAGTCAACACCATAAAAAGATATGGGCAAATTTAGATTTTTGCGATTTGTAAGTACGTACCAAAACTTACCATAATTTTCAACTTTTTTCATTTTACGTTATTTTCTTTTTACTTGTGCTGTATATAGTTTCCCTTTACTATACATATATAGTTGACGCCAATTAAGATAGTCCTCTGAGTTGTATGAGCGCTCATACAATTAGGAGGACTAGATTAATCGGCACCAACCTCAAGGTAAATAAATAAAATTATGCTATTGAATAAAATAAATATTTAAGTTGGGCTTCCATACAACATCAACATACAACAACCATCATGGTACGGAACTCTTCTTGCGCGAATCCGACTCCTGCTTGGCTGGTTTTTTTATTTATTTTATATCCCAAAGTGTCCGCTGTGTTGCAACAGCCGTGGTCATGAGTGGACTGGAGTACTTGGGGTTACCGTCTAGTAGTGATGGCAGCTGCAGTAACTACCCTCACTTGGTCTTCAGAATTAGAGATGTCCTCGTTCATATAAGGACACACTACACTAACCGTATCTACGCACTGAGACGACCGATCACGATGCACTGTGAAATTCTTGACGACCTCTGTGGTGCAGTGGGCGAATAGCCGGCTGAGCGCAGGAGGTAGCGGGTTCGATTTCCGCCGCGGAACAAATGTTTGCATGATCTACAGATATTTGTTCGCAGTCTGGTTGTTTCTCTACATAATATAAGTATGTATTTACAAAAAAAATGGATATAAGTATTCTATCATTCATTCATTCATTCATAAAGACGTTTATTTTTTTCTCACAAAAGGTCTATCAGTTATCGGGTTCCCATAGTACAAGCTCTGCTTAGTTTGGGGCTAGATAGCTCTGTGTGAAATGCCCAGCAATATTTGTTTATTTATTTAATTATTCGGTCGTTTTATAACGTTCGCCGCGTTTTCAGACACAGATGTTTACAGAGTTAATTTATTTCGTATTACATTGTGACGTTTGAACATGACACTCGCGACTGAGGGTGGCGGCGGCAGCGGCGTGACACGGAGACGTGTCGAGACGTCACAATAATTGTGTTTTAGATACATGTTGCTAGTACGTGCACTAATAAATATTATTTGTGTGGGTTTCAATGTCAAATTACAAAATGGAACCTTATTTTAATTAACGTATGAGTCAATTGCGGTTCTTAGGGTTCCGTACCTAAAGGGTAAAACGGACCCTATTACTAAGACTCCGCTGTCTGTCTGTCTGTCCGTCTGTCACCAGACTGTAAATCCAGAACCGTGATAGTTAGACAGTTGAAATTTTCACAGATGACGTATTTCTGTTGCCGCTTTAACAACAACACAGAAAAAAAAATATATTTAGGGGGGGCTCTCATACACCAAACGTCATTTTTTTTGCTCGTTTTCGCTCAATGTTGATAACGGCATCAGGTAGATGCTTGAAATATTCACAGAATATTTAGTTATATATTCACTTTAAAAATAAATAATTAAATTAAAATAAAATAAATATTTAAGGAAGGCTCCCATACAACAAACGTGATTTTTTTGCTCGTTTTAATAGATAATGGTACGGAACCCTTCGTGCGCTAGTCCAACTCGCACTTGGCTGGTTTATTAAGGTTTTTCGAAGAAGATATGTTTATAATTTTAATCGTTGGGGTCATTAAATATTTTTACAGTATTTTTAGCAGTATAATATCATAGTAATATCGCCATCATTGTTTGTTAAATGATGTATCAGTTAACTAAATCAAATGAATTATTTCAGGACGATTTACAAAGCTGACAATGCTATTTACGATATAGTGTTAGTTCACAAGTTTGGTTGTTACATACATGGTACAAGCTTTGCTTAGTTTGGGGCTAGATAGCGCTGTGTGAAATATCCAGTAATTTATTTATTTAGTTCCGACTTCTCATTATTAGATGCACTATCTACATAAATAGTTTATCCATGAATGTAAGTACACCCCCGACCATTATCTTAGTTGTAACAAAATCCTCTCCACCCAAAGTTTGTCTGGAAGAGATCGCTTCAAAGAAAAAAGCTCGTCCATTGTTATACTTACTTTTGTTTTCTATTTAGTTTTTATGATGTACCATAAAATCTTTAAATCCTTCATTGGTTCATCCACACTAGGATTCCATATAAAGTTTATTCAGTACATTATTTTTTTCTGATTTCTTATAAAATGAAAAGCTTACAAAAAGATTTATGTAAGGGAAATTTAATCCTTATTTACTTAGAGGTTCCAACAAAAGTCAGCTTAAGCCTAACAAAAGTTTTCTTTAAGCCAACCTTTGAGGATAGACATAGCTGATATTAGTGGTAAGTACGTGTACACTGTAGGGACATACTTCAGTACTCAACCTCATTATAAACATTTCTAAATATTTGCATGATTTCACGATCTATCACTATCCATAGCGCTAAATACAGATATTTGCTCCGGGTCTGGATGTTGGATAAGACTTACTATAAGTATGTATCAAAAAAAAAGTATGTACGTATTCTATCAGTTATCTGGTATAGTCATAATACAGACTCTGTTTAGTTTTGGGCTAGCTAGCGCTGTTTGTAATGTCCAGCAATATTTATTTCTTATTATTATATCTCAATGAGGTTATGCTTTTAAATTTTTATAGATATGCAAAAATACCGTTCTTATGACACGATAATATAAATAAGGACACCCTCCAGCCAGTCAAAGCAGACGGCAGAAGGCGCTACACATCTAATAGCGTTATCTTGTTCTCTCGAGTATACAACATTTACACAAATCGCTACAAAGTTTCCGAGTAATGTGTAAATAGGCTTGAGCAGAATGTGACGCTCTGAGATTAGGTTAGCACGTACTTTCGTAAGTTTATAACGATGTGGAATGATGGGTGAGTAATGAAAGGAAATGGCACAGGAAATGTTGCGTCGTAATTCACGAAAAGATTTCAGAATTAAATTGAAATGCTGATGGTTTTATGGGCCCTTGATTTCACACATGAATAGAGGGTGAACTGAAAAACAATAATATAAATAATATTGCTCACGACGATATCACCTCCAAGGTTTTACAGTTACACTGCTAAATGTGTAGGTAACCTAGAAATAACGCTAAACTCGCTGTTGCAACTTGACCTACTTCCTACCTTTTATCCCATAGTACCCGATTATGGGATAAAAAGTAGCCGTTGTGTTAATCCAGGTTATAATCTACGTGCATACGAAATGTTATTGAAATCGGTTCAGCCGTTACGACGTGATTGAGAAACAAACAAACAAATAAATAAACAAACATTCAAACTTTCACATTTATAATATTCGTATGACTGTTTTCTTACTCAGTACGAAGACCCGTGAAAATATCTCAAAATGGAGTTATCAGAGGCAAGTCCAAACACTACGACTGATGCATTCCCACTTTTGGCATTCACGTAACAGGCTGCAAGCCCATCGCCCCTTATTACAATACGAACCCTGCCAAATGCATGAACTTTTGATTATAGGCCGCGCCGGTTTCCTCGAGATGATTAAATTTAACGTTTTGATCACGTGTTAATGTGCACGTAACTTTTTCGTACATCCACCAGGCCCCAGGCCGCTGCGGGTCTTGATAAACAGTCGATACATTTTGACGGAAGGATTTTTGTAATCTGTTCTTGATTACGAGCAAAGTCTTTGATTTAATTGTGTATTCTCTATTGTTTTTTAATGGTGTGCAATAAATAAATTATATAATCTAATCTAATCTAAAGCCGTTCCTCAAAATGTGTTTATTTCAATCCAATCATCATCATCATATACAACCTTTTGTGACTAGCGCAGGATCGTGGTGGATGGCATAGTTGGGAAGGCTGCAGTAGGTGAAGTTGGGCTGTGATGATGATGATTCGACTGAAACAAATACAGATAATTTATTTTAGAGTTTAAGTGAAGTCACGTCTGGCTTGAGATCGTTTTAAAAATCTTAAGATTTCTCGTAAGTGCCGGGTAACAATTAAAAATAAAAATACTAACACAGATTTTTGTATAGATTACGAGTAAGACCACAACTATTTCTTGTTAACAAATTCATTCTCTATTTTATAAAAGTAGTACTAGGACATTGTAGGACATCTAGGACGTAGGTCTTTCTAGTGTTTGCGTATATGTTCTTATAGAGTTAGTTTAATTAAATTAATTAATATAGATAAATAAAGCTGAACATTTCACAAAACGCTATCTAGCTCCATACTAAGCAAAGCTTGCTATGGGAACTATGTACTATGGGAACCGGATAACTGGTACAATACTAATATTTTTGTTTTAGTACGAATATAAGATAAGATAACTCTTTATTGTACACCAACGTAAAATACAAAATAATAATTTTTATAAATAGATTTAGTACAATAGGCGGTCTTATCGCTAAACGCAAACTCTTCCATACAAACTTTGTATGCACATAATATTAAACACAATATAATATCTTATTTCTTGAGGAATTTCACATATAACTATGTTTTATACGATTTTTATTTTACGCATTTAAATGACGTTAGTTACTATGAATGGTATTTGTATTTATTTGTTTTTTGGCTTAAAGAAGTGTTTTTTTTTTAATTTTTCTTATCTACCATTTTTGGCAGTATCATAAAACGGACTCTTATCGGTCAGGCATACAAAAATGCATTCCTTCCACTCGACACCACCAAAACGACACCATCGGTGGTGTCGTATGGAATCACTAGTCCATACGACACCACCGACTAATAGTGAGGTTACCTACATACAAAGTTGTTGATATGAAAACTCCAATTAAGTTCAAGCAGTTTCATTAATGAGGTATGTCATTTGATAAAGTTTATATTTATCTGTCACTCAAATGGTCATCTTGACATTGTTCATTGCAATTTGCATATTATTGTCTTTCCGTCCGAATATTTTAATTTTTCACAATGGACATGGATACTAATACTGACGACATAAGATACATAAAAACTAATGGCGGAACAGCTTTGCTCTGATTGTTGGTAAAATTGTTGGCTGAATGTTTTTTTCCCGGAAAAGACACACTAAAAGAAAAGTTCATTAAGGCCTATTACAAGCACGTAACAACAATTGTGGACACGCTGCAAGACTAGTTTTCCGGTCCGTTCTTTAATACCTACATAACTACTTACTTCACTGAAATAAAAAAATAATATTTCATAAACTCTGTTTTATTAATTATCGTTTAACTATAGATAACTTGAAATAATAACTTTGGGGTCGGATCAATGTATGTGATGTTGTCTGATATTTATTTATTTGTTTTAATGAACTGGGAGCTGTTATTCAAAAACACGCGTTTCTGGACATCACTAGGGTGGTGTCGTATGGACTAGAGATTCCATACGACACCACGGATGGTGTCGTTTTGGTGGTGTCGAGTGGAAGGAATGCAAAAATGCATTGGCGAGATCCTTGATGGGTTAAGCAAAAGGCGAAACATTATTTCAAGGTTACGTAGAGTTTTATTAGTAAAAGTATAAAACGATATGATGCCGCATTAGCTTCAAATGGCTCATGTTTCATGGCTCACGGCTCGTGGCTCACAGGTGACGCATAGTGCGGTCGGCATATTGCCATAAATCAGAGGCAATACGTCACCGTAAAAAGGTAAAACTGCCTCATAAAATCTCCATAACTGCGTATCTTCCGGCACATATCGCTCGCTCCTTTGTAATAGCTATCCTCTAGATATGACGTAATTAACTCTTTGAATAACTTTTTCTGGTTTTGTAAGATGATAACATCGACATTTTACGCCCTTATTATAAGTGTGGTATTATACGAGTAAATGCGTGTATTTAGTCGAAGCAGAAAAGTTCTCGAATGTTCACTGGAAAGAGCAGCGTAGGACGGTCCCGTAGCGTACTAGATGGAAAGATGAACCTAATACAGGTTACTGGGAGCCGTTGGATGCACTGCTTATGATCGGTCACTCCTTAAATTAATGGGGGACGTCTATGTTCAGTAGTATACGTCCGAATTAAAACATCGTATTTTCTAATTCTATGATCAAATAATTCATTGACGAGTACTGATATAAATAAATAAATAAATATTGCTGGACATTTCACACAGCGCTATCTAGCCCCAAACTAAGCAGAGCTTGTATTATGGGAACCATATAACCGATAGAATACTTATATACATTTTTTTTGTAAATACATACTTATATTAAATAGAGAAACTACCAGACCCGGAACAAACATCTGTAGATCATGCAAACATTTGTTCCGTGGCGGGAATCGAACCCGCTACCTCATGCGTCTCAGCCGGCTGTTCGCCCACTGCACCACGGAGGTCGTCGTATATATATGTATTTATTTATTTATTTTGTTTAAGTAAGTACAATGTTTATTCAATATTCAATTATACATATTTATTAATAGCTACCGTCCTATAACGTTCTCGTGAAATCCAGTCCATCCAAAGGTTGTCTGGTAGAGATCGCTTTTAGCGATAAGACCGCTACTTGTATTTTTGCGTGTATTGTTATATTGTTTTTTATTTTAAGAGTGATGTACAATAAAGCGTTTTCTATCTTCTATCTATCTATCCTGTAGTTGATATGTTGAATGTTTTACTTCGATGGGTCATTGCAGAGCGCTTGGGTGTTGCGAAGTGCACGTTAATTTAAATTTCTTTATTTGTGAAACGCAGGTTATTAGAGATGTTATAATTTGATAAGTGAGCTGTGATCTGAACTAGGCGTACAAATTTGAACAAAAAGTTAAATCTAATTAATTAATAAAATTATATTAAAACAAATGATATGAAAATAATGTCAAATATTGTCATAAGTGTCAAATAGTCGTCCTAACTGTCAAAAAATGATTATATTGTATAAAATGTCTTCTCTACTAGTTAAGTAAATAGCTATAAGCATAAAATTATATAGCTATGATGGCGATAAGACGTCAAACCATATCCCTCATTCAACCATAGATAAAAAAACAAAATCTGTCAGATTTAGATTCGTGGTTTTGTGTTGTATTATTTATTGCTCTCTGTAAGTCTTGTTATTTTTTGTGCTTTGTTTTCGGTTGTGGCACTGACTTACACGTAAGAAATAATTGTTACCAACACAATATGGACCAGGTCTGAAATAAATATTTTTATTTATTTATGAAGTAAATATTGTGTTTCTCGACACACCGGTGCGACGACACAGAATAATAACGGTCACCGCTTTTCAGGAGACTTAAACGTAAAGGATGATAAAACTGCAGTGAGGACCTGAGTTATTGTCTCTGGGAGGGAAATTGATAACTCACTACTTCGTGTTTATTGGTTAGATATAATCTGTGATGTTTTATAGTTCCTCGTTTATACAGTTGCTAATTGTACCTACTATGTAAGCTCAGGGATTGTATACGTGTTTTTTTGGTACTTGACGGCCTGTGATGCTGCGGATATAAGAAAAAAACATTGGTTGTGCTTACAAAAACACAACAATACAAATACATTTATTGACTAAAAGTTTACAAAATATATAGGTGTAGACTTAAGTTGCTAATGGTCCCCGCACTAGGTCTAGCCTGTATCGCGGGAAACCGGATTACAATAAAAAAATCGCTTACCGTCTATCAAATAACAGAACAAGAATTTTATATAATGTCCAATTAGGTAGGTCCAACTTCGAGAAAGAGGTCAATCGTCGAATACAACTCGGATGGGCAGCGTTTGGGAAACTTCGCAACTTACGCAACAGTCTTTTCGTCCAACATACCTCGGTGCCTTAAGACGAAAGTATTCAATCAGTGTGTGTTACCAGTGATGACATATGGAACCGAGACGTGGTCCTTCACTATTGGCCTTATGAATAAGCGCAGAGTCGCTGTGAGTCGAATGGGCAGGCCATATAGCGCGCAGAACAGATGGCCGATAGGGCCGGAAAATTCTCGAATGGAGGCCACGGACCGGCGGCAGGCGCAGCGTAGGACGTCCACCTACAAGATGGCCAGACCACTTGGTAAGAACCGCAGGTCGGCGTTGGATGCAGGCCGCTTCCAGCCGCAGTTTCTGGAGATCAATGAGGGAGGCCTTTGTCCAGCAGTGGACGTCCTACGGCTGATATGATGATGATATGGTGATGATGAATCTTATATATAAGATTCATCATATAGATATATAGATGAATATTCATATATATATATATGAATATAGATGATATATTCATATATATATATGAATATAGATGATATATTCATATAAAGATGAACAACTAATAAAAGATGACAATATATATAATATCACAATATACAACCTGTTTTGTTATATACGACATTAATTTAAAACACACATCCGGGATCGTATTAACTGATTTCAGAGGTGGGTTTAATTGCGGTAGCTTGAATATTTATCCAGTAACCGATATATTTCCAATTAACAAGTTTAACGTAAATGGGCTGCGCCCTTGCTTGCCGCTTAGTCAGTTTAATAGGTATCTACTTACATGGTGAATGAATATAATTTGTTTAAATATGTATTTTATACAGACTGTTTAATTGATATTTTAGGACTTGATATAAAGGTTGTTTGAAAATTAAAAAAAATCTATGGTAATGAATTTGAAAAAAAAACTATTTTACAACTCTGTGTTTTCATTTAATGTCATACATAACAAAACACGTTGTATATGATATATTAATACATACATAATTAAGTAAGTATTTTAATCATTATTTTTATCAATAAGGGAGGCCTTTGCCCAGCAGGAGGACAGCATAGGCTTGATAAAAAAATAGGCATCTACAAATCTACGCAAGACCAATCTAACTAGACACACAACAAAACTTTTCACCTTTTTAAGTACTTAGTTATAACTATATTGATATAATAAATTATATAATTATACTTCCGTAATAAATGGGTTCCTGCCTTACCATCAAAACTACACTGAACCAGCGTTCATAGGTTTGGTACTGGTTTTCCGAGGACTCCTTTCTGAGGACACGAATATAGGCGGAAGAGTATGTATATGCTGTTCGATTCCACTGCAGGACAAGATGTTCGCTTGATTTACAAAATATATTGGTATTCGTGTTTATCTAACTAAATAACACATAAATAATGATGGACATTTCACACAGCACTATCTAGCCCCAAACTAAGCAGAGCTTGTACTATGGGAAACTGATAACTGATGGAATACTTATATACCTTTTATTTTGTAAATACATAATTGTAATATATAGAAAAACATCCAAAACCGGAACAAATACTTGTAGATTATGCAAACATTTGTTCCGCGGTGGGAATCGAACCCACTACCTCCTGCGTCTCAGCCGGCTATACGCCCACTGCGCCACGGAGGTTGTCACTAATACCCATGACATAAAAAGATAGAAAATACTTTATTGTATAAACTCACTCAATCAATCTGTATATAGTTGAATAAATAAATGCGCTTTTATTGAATTGTGTATTTATTTTATTTTGTTAAGTAATGCTAGATATCGTTCTATTCCAGCATCCGACATATGTTGTTGTGTTATTTTTAAATTTGAAACCCTTATATTATCCAAATTTGATTTCCATACAGCTTGCCTTTAAAGCTCCCACAAGTGAAATATCTCATAAATAACAGGAGCACCGACGGTTATCTGCATACAAATTTTTGCTGAAACACGGCGCATAGTTGCCAGCACATTGTTGACGCGATCGCCTGCGCCCTGAGTTATTGCTCAATTACTCTCTTACCCCTCCTCCCACCAACCTATACATCCTCCTCCCACTTGAAAGCCTGCTCGAGCCTTTGCGTAATTCATTTTACTTATACACCTCATGAAAAATTTAGAAATTGCTCGAATAACTTTCACCGAATGAGTTATGGCGCAAACATGAAAAAAGTAGCTTGATGTAATACAGCCTGTGAGGGAATTGGGTTCTACTAAGTAAAATACAATGATCGAGCTTAGGGTTCTCTGATGAACTCAAAACATTTATTTACAAAATGTTTTAAGCTTTGTTTGTAGAAATATTAATCAATGTCATGTGACGGGTCCTAATAATTCAGGTGAACCTACATAAATCTAGACAAGTAGTTGGATGGGGTTAGTTGTACCCTGGTGCGTGCTATGAATAAGGAATGTCTGATGTCAAAGCTGCTTCTTTAATGTTAACTAATGTCTTTGAAATGGAGGAATATGAACTTTATAATACCTAAATATACTAACACCGTGTAGATCGAGATATAAGTGATTTATTCTCTTTAGAGTCCACTCGTTTTTTCCGTACAGCCAGCTTATGAAGGAAATTACAAAAATTTTTAGACCTATACGATGACCAGTAATTTTCGACAGTTCATAAGATCAAGGTCAGGTCAGGTCAAGTTACAAAGAAGACCATTAAACATTTATTTGTTTTGGATTTACGTTGCATCTAGATTGTAAGGTATAACGGCCAATTTGTAGGATTTCATACAGCAGGCTCCGTAAGTAGTCCGTTTCCTCTCAATTATCGCTGTAATGCCGGAGCGCTACATGGTATTACCTACAAATACCATAACAGAGCAAAATTACGATGCTATCTAATCTTATAAAAGGCTCCCAATAACATTGTAACAATACAAAAGGGGTAGTCACAGTACTATTCGCGGCGATTACCTTATCTTGAAAGTTATCTAAAATCTTGTCTCTCGGGACCGCAGCCTGGTGATTCGAAAAGTACCTCAGTTTATTCACGTTACTAACGTCATATTCATATGAGTTGCGCACTAAATCCTTGCGCTTTATGTGAGGGCGAGAATGAACTATTATTGATACCACAGCTACCACAACTATTCAAGAGAGTTGAAGTAATTGGTTGAAAAAAATAAAAAGCCCGACGGTATGTTTATTCAAACATTTTAAAACGTGTTATACATTTTTGAACCCATATCGCTATATAGGGTGTTATATATTATAGGCTTGCGTTTGACCACGATCTCGCCTGATGGTAAGCGATGATGCAGTCTACGATGGTACACGCTTGCCTTGATGAAACCTATTCACTCGCGACTTAAAGATACCCAGGTTGTAGCTATCTGGAAACACAGACTCTGGCAAGGCGTTCCACTCTTTGGCGGTGCGCAGGTGATCTCTTGTTTGATTGTAACAATGGGGTATCTACTGTAACCAATTGTTTTTTTCCAAAGTTCAGCTTAGTTTTAATTAGTTTATTGAAGTAAAACTTTTTTACGCACACTTAACTTGGGGAGTAAGCTGGTGAATGCGTAACAAAAAGTGCGAACGGAAGTTGAGACGGAGATATAAGTTAGTAAAGATAGAAAGAGAGAGAGTTACGTTTCGTATATTACTGTAGGAGCAAGAGAAAGAGGTGCGCACGCACATTTTCTTTCTTTATTCCTCTCATAGCCAGTGCATTAAATAAATATACTATACGAACTACTTATATATATATAAATATATATCTCAGCAAGTAGATCGTTTAATTATTTTTCGTAGTTTCATTTCGTTCTTGAAAATTTTTATAAATTAATATTTTGAAAAGGAAGTTGTACTTCAGTCGTGTGGTCTAAGGCACACTCGTTTTTTTATGTACTTATATCTAGTATTAACTGACATTTGTAATACATTTTTGACATACCTACCAATTTTATTCATGTGATGAAGTGGTGAATAAATGAATACTGAATCAAAAATCAATGTTTTAAATTGAATTATCACCTTGTACAAATGCTCGCATATAACAGCTGTTATTAAAAAAAATATCAATTTTCTTTCACTCCGTTTTTCTTCTTCATGGGCAAAATTACCCCATTTCGGGATAACGTGCATATTTCGGGGCAAACTTTACTTGAAAAAAGTTCACATAACGATTGACATACCAACAAAACTAACCAACCAACAAAAACAGTTCAAAGGTCGGGCAAAAAGACACCGAGCTTTACTAAATACAACTTGCAGAGCGCAGCAATAGAAGAGTGTAGTGAAGTAACTCATAGCCACTTCTAGAATAGCTAGGATCATAATACAAAGACCACAGAGTAACAGGCATGACTTCGGTAACTAGATCTTCCTGACTATCAGTGTGTCCTTCATTTGAGTACGGTTCGGACAATGCCTGCTCTATGAAGGGCATCAGTCTCTTGTTTTTTTTTCTTCTAATAAATTGCATCGTTTTGGATGGCTGGTGGAACGTAGTGAGCGATCACAACTATAGATGAATATGACATGATGAAAGTGATAACAATCTTATTTTTATTTTTTTGTAATCCGCTATACATTTGATTTCTCTCCGATAAATATTTATTGTATTAATTGTACACAATATAATTGTATTTTTTAAATATAATAAGTTTAATATCTAGTTAATAAATGCCTCGCTATCTATATCTACGGCGCGACGCGACGTCGTGATCATGAAACGTTGAGATATCGCATAATCTGTAGCAGGGGCTGAGTAGGGCCTCAAAAGGTCACTTAGCAAAATATCCATAAAGGGCTGAGCATATATTTAAACTAGGGAGACCGCATCATAATGTTAAATTGATTCGTCCTTGTAATTGGAAGTCGGGGTGCCACCAGGCCACCGCGCCTCTCTTATGACAATCGAAGTAAAAACCAAAAACTCTCTCGTAATATAACATCCTCTCCATGCAAAGGTTGTTTGGCTGAGATCGCTTTGTTAAGCGATAAGACCCCCCATTTTGCTTACATTTATTTGTTTTCTTGTTATTTTTGTATTTGTTGTGTCTAGCTTGTAAGGAAATAAAGAATATTCATTCATTCATCCATAATAACATTTATATTTTTTTTTGTGTTCTCCATAAAAATGTGTCCATGTCGAACCCACATTCAAGCCTCGTTACAAATCCGGGCTGTGAATAAGGCGAAGCGTGAGTCGCGTGCAAATCCACCATTCGTCTTGTATCGGCTTCCAGACTCAATGGAGGATCGTAAGTAGTTTTGTTTATTGCGTAGCCTGCGTTGAGAGCAATGAGGGCAAATTACTTACTCGAGAGTTCTTTTAGGAGGAAAAGAAAATGAGTAGACGGCAAGCGAGAAATTGCCGTAATTAAGTCTAGTCCTACTAAATTTTAAGGTTTGTTGTCGAATTCAGAACCTTTATAGTTTCGCCATGTCTGTCTGTCTGTATGTAAGTCTGTCTGTCCGCCCGACCAGTTAAACTACTATTCGTGCTTTAGAGCTGAAACTCGGTATGATGATAGGTTTTAATGACACATAATAAGTTTTGAAATAAAAAAAACTTGTATATCGTTGGGGTAACTTCCTTAATGGATGTAGTTGTATGGGTTGATTTTTTACTCACCCCATCGTTTAAGGTTACGTGTATAGGTCTTTTAAAACAATAAAAGGTTATTCAACCCTTTTTTGATAGAAGAACCCGTTTACGTTTACGCTTCAGAGTGGCCGTTTTCGTAATAATCCTATGTAATCCTGTGTGTTTTTTTTTGGATCCTCTAGTCCATACTAATAAGTTTCGCTGTTTTTTATTGTCAAATCACAGGTGGAAAATAAATTGTATATAATAAACATATACGTAATGGAAGCAAGTCACCCCCCAACGCATTATTACTGCAGTACGATTGCAGGAAATTGAATAGCGCACTTCAAGTATACTAATATCATTATATTTGAGAGCACCCAAACGGATGTACCGATTCGGATGCGGTTTTATTAAAATAAAAACCTAATTTAACCGAGAGTAGTTATAGAAATAGAAATATATTAATTGTGACCATAAATGTTACATAGATGAGTTGTGTCCCTGTTTCCCAGAAAAGCGTAAGCTGCGGCCTAGGAAACAGTTCTCTCCTGAATGACATGATATAAATATTACAGTCTACTACATGAACGAAATTACAAACAAAGAAATGTGATGTTGGAAAGCGCACATGCTTGCATGTATGCTAATGCATCAGTGTTTAAGTGAGCGAAAGCGTCTTGTGTGTTGCGTGTTTGCGTGTGGGTGGGTTTGTTTGTGTATGTGTGTGTATGTGTGTGTATGTGTATGAGTGTGTGTATGTTCAAGTTTATATAGGTAAGTCTTCTATACCGGCATAATCAAACGTGTCTAACCATTGCGTTAATATGCCTTTTAATTGGTGATTACTATATTTAAATATATTCAATTTAGAATCAAGCTTTGTATATAATCGCTTTGTATCAAGCTTTGTTAAGCAATAAGACCGCCCATTATGCTTACTTTTATTTGTTTTTTTCTTTAAATCTGTTGTGTCTAGCTTGTAAGGTACAATAAAGAATTTTCATTCAATCATTCATTCATAATCGACATGCGTTATAGTTATATTGTCTACGAGCCAGAGAACAAATCAAATTGGGAATAGAGTAACGTTTAATTCTTCTTTCGGGTAAATTTGAAGTTGGAACCATGAAGCGGTGATATTTGCGAATGCACTAAAATATATATAATTTACGAACACTAAGGACTCTAAGTTTTTTATACAAGAGATTTGTAGGATACCTGTATGGCATGTACATCATTACTTTAAGAAGGGCTCTTTGGGATCTTTCAACTTCCAACATGTATGTTTTAGGAGCACCTCCCCATGATGTAATGCAATAATTTATGACGCATTGCCCCAGTGCTTTATATGTTCTAATTAATAGATTATCATCAGATATAACTCTGAGATTTTTAAATATGTATATAAGAGATCTTATTGTTTTCGCAGTGACAGTCAAATGTTGTTGCCCTGTTAGTTTCTGATCGATAATTACTCCTAGATATTTAATAGATGTAACTCGCACCAGCTCATCACAGCTACATGGAATTCTATGCTCTATTCAGTTCTTAGCTATGTCAGTTTTTAACCCCAGTTTTAAGAGGGTATCGGGGTTTCTTTTATAAAAATTAACGATTGGTATAGAAATATTTATCCATCCATGTCCGAATGACCGATTCGAAGCTAAGGTGCGGGTTCAAGTGCAGGTGGATTTTATAGCCAATTTTTGAGTTGCATTTTAAACATATATTCATTAAAAACTAAGCCAGAGTAAATCGATACAAACCACCTTGATATTTCAATAACGTAAATATAGGCAGTTATTCTTAGTTTCCTGTTTATTCGCCCGATAAGAAGTCGAGAAATCGTGCTCACCTGAAAGCATTCCACTTAGATTGCAGCCGCAGAAATGTCGCCTAATTGTTGTCTCCTGATGAGTGCTCGCCTGGCGACCCAGGGGCACTAACTAGGTCGTCAAGGAGCCCCAGTAAAGCAAGTTCAAGGTTGTTATCTAAAGTTGGACCTTCCAATAAATAAGACCGTCTTAAACAAAGTTCGAAACCAAATGAGTTTTCTCTGTAAAATGGACTACGAAGGCCGGATCGGGAAACACTCTGTTATCAATTTATGACCCATCTCGTTATTCTACTAAATTTGCGATACTGTATTGGAAAGAGAATTTATTGTGGATAAAGTAACCAAGTAAATTCATATGAGCCGGTGGCTGAACATGATGTCGGAGTTTGTTGACCTCCCTATTAGTACAATTATATTTATATACGAGCTGTTTACCGCGACTTCATTCGCGTAGACTAAGTCATTACCATAACATAAAACAGAAAAGCTAATCATCGAAAATCGTATACGTCGAAAACGTCTGCCTGTTCGTGTAAGCAAAGTCATAGTGATGACCTCCGTGGTGCAGTATCATCTACAGATAATTGTTCCGGGTCTGGTTGTTTCTCTATATATTATACGTATGTATTTACAAAAAATTAAGGTACATGTATTCTATCCGTTATCTGGTACTCATTGTTTTGTTTGTTTTAATTCTTTATTGCACAAAGACAAAAAATGTACAAATGGAGGACTTAATGCAAGAAGCATTTTCTACCAGTCAACCGTGACAGGTAAAATACTTAGATTGGCGTGCTTAACTAGGTACTAACAAAAATACAAGTAGAAATAAAACACTGCTAACTACCTAATTTCCAACCCATTGTACAAGCTCTACTGGGTTTGGGGCTAGATAGCGCTGTGTGAATGTTTCGTTTTAAGCACGAAGAAGGGGTTTTTACCTCTAAAATGTTATAAACCTCACTTACATACTTATTACCTTATGGACGCGACGATGATATCGAGTCCGTATTATCTAACTAGCTGACCAATCTGCGGCTTCGCACGCCTGGTTTGCCAATAAAAAGTAGCCTATGTGTTAATCCAGGTTATGATCTACATACATACTGAATTTCATCGCAATCAGTTCAGCTGTTCCGGCGTGAAAGAGTAACAAACATCCATACATACAAATTTTCGCGTTTATAATATTAGTAGGATCTGCGGCGCAGTACAAGTGTTTGATTTTTATTAATATTTGATGGCTAAAATCTTAATCACATACACAGTATTTCCTTGTCCTTCCTGCAGACCTCCGTGGTGTAATGGGAGAATAGCCGGCTGAGACGCAGGAGGTAGCGGGTTCGATTCCCGCTGCGCAACAAATGTTTGCATGATCTACAGATATTTGTTCCGGGTCTGGTTGTTTCTCTATATATTATAAGTATGTATTTACAAAAAAAAATGTATTTAAGTACTCTATCAGATAATTGGTTCCCATAGGACAAGCTCTGCTTAGTTTGGGGCTAGATAGCGCTGTGTGACATGTCCAGCAATATTTATTTATTATTTGTTAATAGTCATCGGTTTTCAAGAACGGTGCAGCCGTTTAATCGTTAGAACATTACAAAAAGAGGACAGAAGAAGTTATTTTCAAGTTTATAAATCAGTATGTATTCACATACAATACCCTCCCGCAGGCCTCAGACTTGGCTTTAAAATTATTAAATCTAAAATCAACCTCTTGAAGTGTCCACCAAAGCTCAAAAGTGCTCAGTTAATGCCACTACCAGTCAGAACCTGCAAGAGTGATGAGCTCCTGAGTTAAAATGTTCCAAATTTAAATGGTACATAGAAGATTTACAGTGGTAAGTGTAACCGCGCGTCGCCACCCTGCGCCCAAATCTCGCAAGTGGCGAGTACTCGAAACCAATGCTGTCTAAACATCGATAGTGAATGTCGCTACGAACTATCGATAGTGGTCAATAGTGCGGGGAAAGTCGATAAAGTATCCCCACTATCGATCATGGCACTAGTACTGGGAAATAACAGGGTTTATGCTTATCGATTGTGTAAGTCGGTAGGATAGAGAATGCATGGTTGCTAGTACGAAAAATATCGATATGATGTTCGCGTCAACAAGGGAAAACTGCTTTTGTATGCAAGATATTATTGAAAGCTCGTTCTTATTTATATAGATTTCCAAAGAGATCGATCTTATGCAGCCTGCACAGAGGCTATTCGTCGTTTTTGAAAAATGTATGGGGATGGCGTAGGTTCTAGAACGTCTATGGCTTATATGATGACAATCAAGCTCGAACGAAGAATAAGCCCGACTTGCACAACGATCGCTAAACGTACATATTTAGTGATATTTTTTATTGGCTTTAAACAAGCATCACACATATTTATTAAGATAGTAAGGGATGGTGTGGTCAAAGATGAAGCACGCTTGCTCAAGATCTTGCCCACTGTGGATGGTTATAACAAGGAAGGAGCTTATTGAGGTACCTGCTAGTTCGGAGCAATACTATGGGGGTCGAGACGTGACGAGAATCACGCACGATGTATTTATTTCGAGCGGCGCATTCGTTCACTGTATGTAGAACTAAGTACCATAGAACTAGATTTTTAGAAACGCTTTGTATCAGATGCTAGCGAGCTGCCAAGTTTTTGACAACTCTCAAGGTGCTACACACTGTGAGAACTGAATACCAAAAGGGATACTGTTTTTCAACCTTAGGTATTTCTTATTAAAAGCACTTCAAATGACATTACTTTTAAATCAGATTATTGATATAATATTACAACAAACCAAAAATCATACATTTTAGTGTTAGTTACTTATTCGAGTTTTTAAGATGACTGAGAATCAAAAAAGATTCACACCATTTAAGTTACTTGCATTTTTTCTGTAGTGAGAGTTCGAGTCTAACGAACTAGTTCAGCGGCGGCGAGTATGTACTCGTATGGTACCGAGCACTAAACGAAGTCTGCGCTTCGTTCAATGAAATGTTTATTTGCTCGTCGGGATTTTTGGGAATTCTCTCTGAGTTTGTGAAGTTCTGCAAACATGTCTATTGGATTTTATGTATTCTGATAAGCTTTTATGTGTCTGTGGCGCTGAATGTGTTCACGAATTGTTAATCTATTTTTACAATGTTGTATGAACTTACCGTGAATAGCCCTTTTAGCTTTAACTTTCTAAGAAGCGGTGAGTGTAAAAATATAGCTGTACTTTAAATATTTTGCCAAGGTAACCGTATTTCTAGAAAATAACGTAGCCATGATACAAAATGAAATGAAACGACAAGACGAACATATTGCGAATATACCTATATTATAACAGAGTTTTTGCTTCAAATTATTATTATAGTAGGTATCATTAATATTATAATTTTTTAGGGTTCCGTACCCAAAGGGTAAAACGGGACCCTATTACTAAGACTCCGCTGCCTGTCTGTCTTGTCCGTCTCTCACCAGGCTGTATCTCATGAAACGTGATAGTTAGACAGTTGAAATTTTCACAGATGATGTATTTCTGTTGCCGCTATAACAACAAATACTAAAAACAAAATAAAATAAATATTTAAAGGGGGCTCCCATACAACAAACGTGATTTTTTTGCTCGTTTTAGCTCTATATTGATAACGACAACAGGTAGACGCATGAAATATTCACAGAACATTCAGTTATATTATTCGTTTTATATTATTCGATGCCGTTTTTATAGATAATGGTACGAAACCGTTCGTGCGCGAGTCCGACTCGCACTTGGCCGGTTTTTTATATTGCCAAGCGCTTGACCACTACCTCATCTGATGGTAAGTGCTGGTGTGGTCGAAGTTCACTCTGGACTTGAATCACCGAGATTATAGTTCTCCGGAAAAAAAGACGCTGGAAGTGAGTTCCACTCCTTACTCGTACTAACAATGAAAGTTCGAATCGTGTGGTACGGCGCCACAAAAATAAAACTTCTAAATCATCGATAGGGGACGGCCCCTTCCCTAGAAGTCACTTGTGGTAGAACTTATGCAATAAGTCGTGCACTTTGCGCGACGTGTCCCGTGTGCCAGCAGCGTGCTGCGGCTGCGGCCACGGCTCATTCTGAATATAACCTGATACGTGATTTCCAGATAACGATTAAATTCCTACATAACATGCCAAATAACTTGTGTATTCTAGTCACTGAATAAACCAAGCGCAGTAATAGTGTACGTGCGCTGTCATATGGTTGTTTTTGTAGACAAGTTATTTTGTTAAATAGGTCTCGCGATTACATAAGTCAGACGCTAGCGAAACAAATAGTAATTTAGCAATGATATCATCATCATCATATCAGCTATAAGACGTCCACTGCTGAACATAGGTTCCTCCTTTAGATTTCAAGTGCGGTCGATCTTGTGGGGCCGCACTCAAACGGCTCCCAGCAACGGTTATCAGGTCGTCTACGACGCAGTTTCTTGTGCGTGGTTTCCACTCAAGATCCTTTAAAAGAAAAAAATGACAATACGTTTATTTGACACACACTGAAAATACTACAAGGTACATAGATAACAGAATCACAGATAAAACACAAGACTAAGTGCCTATGTAGGTGAGTAGTAAGAATAGTCCTCCGTACTGTGTGGGACAAACAGGCCCCGTCTTAGCGTTTTGCCAATCCGAGGATGAGCCTCACGAACGCACAAAAAATAATACATTTTATAGGTATGTACATGCGTTATATACATACATAAATATACATATATTTATTTCAAAGCTGGAAACACCAGGTATGTATTAGATAGTACTAGTACGTAACATATTATGTTAAGTACATTTAGTTAGAGCAAGGTACCAAAGTATTTGTAATAAGGTAATAAGTATTAAGGTTGTGGTAAAGAACCACAAGATACAACACCCTAGGTATCCTAGAATTATAACTAGTTATATAAGTGCACTTTGCAAAACCATTTTTTTGAAATAAATACATATTCCTTCATACATTCATTTATATATTCGGAGTCTTAGCCGTTTTATGTTATCTGTGACAAACTGACAGTGACAGTGACAAACATTTTGTCGCAGATACAATATTCTGCCGCCGCTTACGCGTCAAGCAAACAAACCTTTCTATTTATTATCTAATGTTAAACGCTCTCTCAAACTACAGACCATCAATAATCTCGTAGTCTTCAAATCTAGACTGAATGGGTTCGTTTTGGGCAACCCTGTTTCATCTTTGTCCACATCATCACATCATTGGGTTAGTTAGTGATCAAACGATTGAATCTTAACAAAATAAAACTCACGATAACTGAAATCATTGGCTAATATTTTACTAGGTATACCTCACAATCATTTAATTTTAACATTAGTACAAGGCCTCCCCGAGTGCTTTCGATCAGCCTCCAATTGTAGGCATTCTAGAGGAATTATAATTTTTAGAGGAATGCAGAGAGTGGCCTTTTTATACGCAGTGATTAATGTATGTGCTCACAAGCTAAAATTAGAAGGTATTATATTTGTGTATTTATTTCGTGATAACAAGTCAGTGAGAAGAGTTCAATGCTCTCGAAGTAGATATTATGTTTGTCAGACAACGTGAACAACCGAGTGAATACCTAAGCAAGCAAATGTTATCAATTTTATCATCTAGATCTCTGTAATAGAGTTTCACAGAATTATCAATCTCGGTACATTTCTACTTAGAAAACTTTAGGTACTTTGATGAAAATAATGGAAAAACTTATTTCCAATTGCAAAAGAATGACGTCACAAGATTAAAATAAATATACATTATAGTAACTCTACAAAGAGATCTAAAAGTCAATATCTTTGGAATAACGATCGTAAAGTACAGTTCAAAAGACAATCAGAGCGATAAAAACCATTTCATTAATCGAGCTGCGAAGTTTAGTAGGAAGATAAATGCTAGTCGCTTGGGACTGGTGACGGCTAAGCATACAAGGTTCGATCAGTCGTTCCTCTTACTGTTTTTTTTTATTATTAAAGCTTAGACACACCAGCTGATGGCCCCTTGGTATGTAGTAATAATCTATAGAGGCCTCTAGCACTTATGGTATTACAGGGTGGTTTTTACCATCTTCATTTTAAGCGAGATCGAATCTGAAATGAGGAGTTTAGTAGATCAACTAAAGTTTTTGAAATAACCCAGAGGATTAGCAACCTGAAATGGCAGTGGCGGGTTACATACGTCGAAGAATTGACGGCCGTTGGAGCAGAAAGGTTCTCGAGGGGATGAACCCACCGGCTCCCAGTAACATCAACGGGAGAGGCATATGTTTACTAGTGGACGTACCATGCCTTAAATGATTACGATGATTTTAAACATGCGATGTTATTAAAGATATTAAAACAGTAAGTATTCTCTGATGTTATTCTGTCTCTAAAATACTTTTACCATCTTACAAAAACAATTTTTAGAGTCATTATGAAAACAGTTAAACGAGGAAGAGCATGCCCAATAGTATGTGCATTGTGCATCCAAAGGCTGTCAAAGAGATTGTTTTTAGAGTCTGTCAAATGAAAGTAGACCCTAAAAAATCGCGGCAACTTCAAAAAATATCAGCGTGGCAACCCAAACATTAGGGAATAATAATGATGCCACACTGCGATTCTCATTTTCCCTAATCTGTTGAAAAAAAGTCAAGAGTACCTACCTTAAACGACGACCTATTTGAAGAATATTAAGAGAGTGACTGAAACGAAAGAAGTAAGTCAGATTCATGGGAAATGGTCATCCGTGGTTCCTGCCTACATCTTCGGAAAAAGGCATTTTTTGCCTATTTTTCCGGTTCAGAATGACAAAACCTATAAAATAGTTCAATATTATTATTCTGCAGTCGATAAGAGCGGTTTACAATTCGTTATTATTATAGTTATTTATAAATAGTACGTGCAATTATTATTTTATACCACCCTAAATTTACCCAGCTGTAGAACATAGCGTCCGTAGGTGGAAACACATTAGTATTGCCATGTAAAAAGTTACGAAAAAATGCGAGTGCCTACTTTCGTTTGACCGACTCTAGTGATCAATATGCAAACCAAGATCTTAATTTAAGTATGGTTTAAGTTTAAGTAGTTAGGGCCTGAATATGTACTTTTTGGGAATACAGCGACTGTGTATCTATTTATTTATACTATATATAATGTATAACGGACCAAAATCTAAATAATTATTCAGGAACGTAGAGTCTACGTAAAACAAAAGAAATAACTAAATAAATTATTAAACAGGAATTTCCCCAAATATCTTCGTACACACTACCAAATTGTAAAGGCGTGTTCAAATCAATTATTTACAGCAGCTCACCCCAAATCTGTCAGGACATTTCCAAACTACCACACTATCTAATGAATCTTGTAGTTAGTTGGAATATTTGGAGTTTATTTTAATGTATCTAAATAAATTGCAGGAATTCTTTTGGATTGTCTTTTAAATAGTGTTAAAGTGTATCTATGATAAAATGATGGCTGTGTCCATTCATTCAGTTAGTGATAACTATTTTATGAAAACCATCAGCAAATAACAACAATGTAACAATATGAATAGGAGATGGGAATAGGTTCCCACAAGTCTAAGCAATTTATGTAACAAGAAAAAGATTTAGAAGACGATTAGTACCTTCATTATCATTCGCATTCAACAAAAAACATCGCGTATAGATCTTCGTTTGACCATAATCTCACTTGATTGTAAGCGATGATGAGTGGTCCATTTAAATCTTGATTCAATAATTTAAAGCTCAGTTTTTTAAATAGCGAAGAAAGAAACGTTTATAATTAAACAAACTAACAATGAGGGAAATTTTGCAAATTTTTTTAAACCCTTAGCCCACCATAAAACAAAACAATCTTGCAAATTTTCAACTTTACAAACAAAATTTTTGTCTTTTTTGTAATCAGCTTCGTAACTGTTAACTGGAAGATATTTCTTTGAAGCGATCTTCCATGCATATGGTTGACTATAAACATAGTGTACTATTTACATTAATTCATACCTATAGCAAAATATATATAATATACAACAAACCTCTGCCTTTGGTCGGTCGGATAAAAGTAGGCTATGTCTCCATACCGGTCATAACTTATCTTTATACCAAATTTCATCAAAATCGCTCAAGTCATTTAGTCTTGACAACGTAACAACTAGACAGAGAGACAAACAGACAGAGATTCCTTCGAATTTTATTAGTATGTGCCAGTGTCTCTTCTTTTGCGTTGAGGTGTATTTATTTATTAGAAAGCAACTGCGATACAATTTGTATGGAAAAGTAGCTTGGAACTAAATGTAAGGCTAATAACATTGTAAAAAAGATGTCGGGAACAAAACGTAAACAGGTACAGCTGTTAATGCGTTGAGATTAAAAGAGTATACGTTGAGCTACGTTTCTGATGTAGCCCTAGCAGATGCTATGCAGTTACTGTTACAGATGGATGGCTGCAGTCCACTGATCGATGCGACCTCCTCGCCGCTAAGTAGATGCTACTTAGGTATCTTTTACCTGACGTTTATCGGAGTAATGCTTCGTTCAAAAGTTCAAAATCATTCCGATTACGTTTCTTACGGTTTCGTAGTCGAACTAGGAACCCTTATCGTTTTGCCATGTCTGTCTGTCTGTCTGTCTTTGAGACAACTGCTTCTTAGCGTGTCAATAGTTCTACTTATATTGTAATAGATAGGTACTTGGCCACTTCATCATCATCATCATATCAGCGGTAGGACGTCCACTGCTGGACAAAGGCCTCCCTCATTGATCTCCAGGAACTGCGGTTGGAAGCGGCCTGCATCCAACGCCGACCTGCGGTTCTTACCAAGTCGTCTGCCCATCTTGTGGGTGGACGTCCTACGCTGCGCTTGCCGGTCCGTGGCCTCCACTCGAGAACCTTTCGGCCCCATCGGCCATCTGTTCTGCGCGCTATATGGCCTGCCCATTGCCACTTCAACGTGCTAATCCGTCGGGCTATGTCGGTGACTTGAGTTCTCCTACGTATTTCCTCATTTCTGATTCGATCCCGTAGAGAAACCCCGAGCATAGCCCTCTCCATAGCTCGTTGAGCGACTCTGAGCTTATTCATAAGGCCAATAGTGAAAGACCACATCTCGGTTCCATATGTCATCACTGGTAACACACACTGATTGTAGACTTTCGTCTTAAGGCACTGAGGTATGTTGGACGAAAAGACGTTGCGAAGTTTCCCAAACGCTGCCCATCCGAGTTGGATTCGACGATTGACCTCTTTCTCGAAGTTGGACCTACCTAATTGGACTGTTTGTCCTAGGTATACATACGCGTCGACAACTTCAAGAGCCGAGTTCTCAACCATTACTGGGGCAGGGACGTCATGGACATTCGACATGATTTTCGTCTTGTCCATGTTCATTTTAAGTCCTACCCGTTGGGAGACTCGATTGAGGCCTTCGAGCATCGCGCTGAGCTCTTTCATCGACTTTGACATGAACACAATATCGTCGGCAAACCGAAGGTGAGTGATGTATTCGCCGTTAATATTGATGCCCAATCCTTTCCATT
Source organism: Philereme vetulata (assembly GCA_918857605.2). NCBI lineage: Eukaryota > Metazoa > Arthropoda > Insecta > Lepidoptera > Geometridae > Philereme > Philereme vetulata. Next base: position 5,058,454 of record OU975484.1, read on the forward strand.
CCAGAAGCTTGAAGGCATCTTCCAATGCGGTCGTAAACAGTTTCGGAGAGATTACATCTCCCTGTCTTACGCCTCTTTTTAAGGGAATCGCCTTCGAGCTCTGTTCGTGTACTCGGACTGACATAGTGGCGTTTTTATACAAACACTTCAACACATCGATGGTCAATACGGCATCGTTGGCCACTTAATGGCGTCAAAAGTAGCCGTTTTTAAATCTTCCATCGTGCAGGTGTTCAGGCACAAGGGGCACAATAGAAGGTGTTTCAGTGACTGTGCAGGATCACCACAGTCGCGTTATATAATACTAGCCTACTAGGTTATTAGGTCCTCCATCGTGCAGGTGTTCGGACACAAAGGGCACATTAGCAAGTGCTGCATTGACTGCGCGTGATCACCGCAGTCGCACTGCGTTAATTTAGAGTCCCTGAATCCCTGTTTGCACATATTCAGTCTGCAGCGGCCAACCTGGGTGCGGAGCCTGTTTAAGGACTTTCAGACTGGCCACGGCAGATCGTGCCCTGGTGGTAACTGTTCCTGTGGGGTGATAAAATGGAGGACCTAATAACCGCCATTGACACGCTAAGAAGAAGAAGCCTACTAGGTTACATTAAACAATACTAGCCCCCATACTAGGACACCCTGTGTTGTGGGTGACTACTCTCTTCCAGTTTGAGTAGGTAAGTAGTTATCGAAAGTTATTTCTCTGTGATGTATCGGTCCTTTAATATTGGTAATAGAGTAATGAGTCTTATCGGTACTCATTACAATCTTTAAGAACATATTACCCGTGCGCGATAAGTTGGGACCTGAGCGCGGTGACGTCATATTGGCGTATTTGTACCGCCCGCAAAAAGCGAACATAACAAGCAGCCGCCCGCGGCTTCGTCTTTGTTTTTTTTAACCTAATTTATTATGTTACTCAGGGAGGACGCTGCTTTTTATCTAATCTTTTTTACACTATTTGAATAAAATAAAAATACAATGTTTAAGTTTATACATTTATTTTATCAATTATTTACATTATCTCATCTTCGTCACTACTTAGTGGATTTATGCCTTCTAGAGGTTGTTCTTTGTCCTCAGTCTCACTATAATCACTTGACGAAGAGGTATCCGATAAATTTACAATTAATTTCGATTCATTCGTCTCTTGTCATCATGTCACAACAAAAACTACAACAACAAAACCATAACACAAACGAAAACTAAAAGAATTCCAGAGCGCGTCGTTACGTGACGTAGGCCAGTACGAGACTAAAAACCCTAGTAAAAAATAGTAATGCGAACGGTACAATACGGGCGCCATCGGGGAAGTGCAGGGGAAGCGGTCGGGGAGTCGCATTCCTAGCAGGTCCCAAGTTATCGCGCACGAGTAATACAATAGTTAATAATAAAAATATAAAAAAGTAAACAAAAGTATAATAATACTGAACATATATTATACCTGCTGACCCTACTTCGTACCGGCTTAACATGCATATGACGCGGCCTGCCAATGTACGCCGGAAGAATTATCAATCGGCCATCTGTAGCTGCTTCTATGTGTAAAAAATGAACTTTTTTCATAAATCTTTTTTTGCGTGAATGTTTCCGATATTTTAATGGTTATTCTGCTATTCGAGGCGATGACATATCCATCAAATCAAAATTAATCAAAATCGGCGTCGCCGTTCTTGAGTTAGAAATGGTATAACTTAACCCACTTTGTTTTATTTATGTATGACTAGTTGACCCGCTGAACTTCGTACCGATTTGACATGCAACGCGGGCTGTCATTAAACGTCACCCTGGTAGAATTGTCAATTGTTGTCCCCGGCCATCTTATATTTACAACCCTACTTAACCATAGACATAACCACGTTTAGCTGTCATTTGCGTTTTGTTATTCCATGTCAGATGCGTTTTGGTTATACGACATTTTATAGTGACCGGTATTCTCTTTGACGTTTTATGTCACGTCCCACGGGAACGACGGGAACGGGATAAAAAGTATCCTATGTCGTTTTCCTGGTTCTTAGCTACCTCCCTACCAATTTTCAGCCAAATCGGTTCAGCCGTTCTTGAGTTATAAATAGTGTAACTAACAAGACTTTCTTTTATATATGTAAGATATATTCAGTCAATGAAAATAAAGTAATTGTGTGTTTGCATCGTCGCCTGCACCGCACATACTCGTACTGCTACAAGATATAAATAGTTTCATTTGTTTCTCAATTAATTCAAAGTTGCTTGCTCTTGCAAAACTTCTGATTAATTGTGTAACTAACTTACTACGTGCAAGATGTTTAATGCTAGCTCTAAGTTATTTCGTTTAATAACTATTTGCAAATACCTTTAACTTAGTCCTACATGCATTTATATAAACCCTTTCACATATCTGGTTCAGAATGGGTTCTAAAATGTTTTCTAGTTCAAATTAATCAAAACCGCCGCAAACCGGTTACGCAAGTTAGAACGTTATTACCTGCTGTTCTTTGCAACCAACGTGTATTTTCATTTCTGAGAAAAAATAATCATAAACCGACTGCAATAGACTCCTTGCAATATTGCTTTGCAAAGTTTCATGAAATGCAACTAGAATCGTAAAAGTATGTCGGGAGCTTGCTTGAAAACCATCTTTTAGGAATATATATTTTATGAATAGTCTTTATCATAATGATAATGTTACGCCGAGGCTGTTACAGAATAAGTAATAGTTGGTATCTCGGAGTTATACCTACTGTGTCACAGAATAGGTAATACTTGGTATGTAATATACCTACATGGTACGTTTCTAGCTACCAATAAGAACTAGTAGTCGGTCGAAACACCTACACTTTTCTAGTTACTAATAGAAACGTCGAGAAGGTTCTGGAAATAATGCGCGGTATAAATAGTGCGCAGTGTCGGTCTGGATTTGGCGATACGTGCGGACATTTCGGTGACTTTTAGTGGTTTATTCTGCGATAGTGTTGTGAATTAGTGTGTTTTAGTGTTGAATAAATGTGTTATTTTAGTTAGATCCATTTTAATTATTTTATCCCGAACCCTGAGCTCGTAACAATAATAACTTTAGCATTTGTAAGTTACATGAAAATATACGCCTAGATTAGCACGTGACAGTGATAAAACGACATGGTAGGCTGTTATTTGAGCAGAAAACCTGTCGTAGCTCCGTTCCTCACACTAGGTCTCTCTGGCGAGCCTGTGTTGTGAGATTAAAAAAATAATAAAATTTATGAATAATTATTATTATATACAAAAAAAAACATAAGGAGCGACCAAAAATGATCTACTATAGTGGAAGAATTATACAATTTACGTATTTTATGTATGAAATAGTATACCCACCCCTGATTGTTGCGCATCCATGCGGCCGACGACGGCACCTTTAAAAGAGAAATGCTCCAATATTCGCTGGAAAATGAAATCGGTGGATTAATTTGACTGACGTTAATTTGAGTACAGTTTGCGATAAATCCGTAATACTACATTCAAGTCAAGTTTTCACCGGACACAATGAAAAAAATAAAATAAAATGAAAAATATTTATTTACAGCCAAAAACTTATCAATAACATTAACATGAAGGTAAGTTTTGTAATTTACCTAAGATGCCTGATATAATAGTAATATACATTTTATACAGTTTGAAGCAGAGGACACTACCTACGATCACAATTAAGCACCGGCCTTCACACTAGGCAAAACTGTATCGTGAACACCAGTCAGATGGAATAAGCAATTTTATTTCGTGATCTTGGGCCTAACATAATTTTACCACTAACAAAATAAACACCGAAAATACATTCGAAATATGATATTCGTATTCTCTGTTATTTAACTATAGCCATCAAACACAAAATGATAATATGCACGTAATAGATTTTAATTATGTGTGGGCTTTTTTAACATAATATGCAAAACCCTTTAAATAAATTTTATTTATTCATTAAAATCAAACCACAATTAAACAGAAAACCAAATTATATTATCGTTAAACAATTATGTATTTTAACTTTTTAAACTACCCGCAAAATCAATATTTTAAAAGTATATGGTAACTACCTCATAGATAACAACAATACTAAATTAATCTAAATCTAAAATAATAATAATGACTTAGCTTTTAGCTCAGCACCCAACACGTGGTATCCCTCACTTGGGGTATGTATTTGACTTGTACAAAAGGGCAGAGCTTCGCCCTCTATGGCGGTTGATGGCAAAATACCACGAGCCTTTTTTTTTCGAATGGACTTATCTCGCTGTTGGCCTCTGAGGCCGTTGCAGCTTAACCGAGCTTTTGGCGAGCGCAGAAGGCGCTCAGCCCTATAATTTTATTTTTTTGATGAGGCAACTAGCGCAACGGCACCACTTAGGTACGAACCTGGGCTTGGGCTGTTGCCGGGACGGGGATAAGAGAGAAACGCCCGGGTACGTGCTTGTACCTCGTGTAGGCAGCGACTAAAGGGACTCGTCGACCTCGCCGGCGAGGTCGGTGTATTTGTGGAGTGTTTGCTCTGTCTAATGTGGATGACTTACCCGCATTAGCGGAAGTGATTTCGTCATCCGGGTCTCCGAGCACGTGTCTCGGACGACGGAGGGTTTAATACCACGAGCCGAACCGAGCTCCGAGCTTTTATAGCAGCGAGTAAACAAGTCTGAGAAGTGACGTGTTTTTAGTAGGAAACTCAATTCTATCGTATAATACTTTACAAATCATACTATAATTTAAGTTATTATGTTATCTCTATTGAGTACATACTAATAAGCAAGTAGGTAACAATGTAAATACCTAATTAGACATAGAATATGACATAGAAATATGACATTTTTAACGGAAACTGAACAAGAAATCATTTGCTTTATGTATTAAGTTTTAGATCAACATGTATTAAATTGACCTATTTTACCACATATTTTGAAAATAATCTATCACACACGCGCGGTACTGCGTTGATGCCGCCACCGGAGTCACTCTTACAGTAATCTATTTCACAAAACTATAAAGATAATGGTAGTTCTAAAATGTAGTTGCCAATAAACTCCGGTCTGAGCTTCGACTCGAGTTGGCTGATCAAGAGTAGTAATTAGTGAGTATAAAGCAAACTGGTAGGGTTACTTACGGAATAACGAATAACTTGCGTTGACATATTATTACCTTTTTTTAGGATAATCTATAGATTACTTAATCTATTTCGAGGTTTAACTACTTCGATGTCATCAGTAACAGACACTTACAACGTATTTTCCTTTGGTACCTACTTACATTATGGTGGTGTATAATAGAAAAACAAACAAATGTGTGGTGGATGACAATTTTTTTTTGTCGAAGTCAACGCGGTTAGAGCTTTGATAGGGTAAACAAACACCTAAGAACGAGGGACATAGAAATAACCACTCACTATTGACACAGTTATTGAATCTTACTTATTAACAACTAGCTCCCGCCAGCGGCTTCGCACGCGTTGTTTGTCAACAAAAGGTAGCCTATGTTTCAATCCAGGTTATATCAACACACTAAATTACATCGAAATCGGTTATGCAATTATGACGTGTTTGAGTAACAAACAAACATCCAAACTTTCACATTTATAATATTAGTGTGATATTATAATTATTTGAAACAAATAATACGTAATAGAGCGTAATCTATCTATCTATCTACGAAGCCCCCCGCCCTCCCGCCGCAAGGCAGCTAAAGTTACAAGCTATTAGCAAATATTCAATTATCAACAGACACTTCTGGGGCTTCGGTAATTGATAACTAATATTGCTTTAATCTCCTAACATGAATACTACAGTTCATCTCGAGAAATATAAATGTGAAGTAGAGATCGCTGTTTAGCGTTAAGACCGTCAATTGATCACATACATTGTTCTAATTTAATAGTTTTATGGTTTGCAATGAAGTATTTTCTATCTAACTATACTAATTTTATAAAATTTGTGAGTTTGTTAAAAATTTCTAGTCATCATTATCATCATCTAGACGATGACCTCGGTGATGCAGTGAGCCAATAGCCGGCTGAGACGTAGCGCAGGAGGTTGCAGGTTCGATTCCCACCGCAAAACAAATGTTTGCTTGGTCTACAGATATTTGCTCTAGGTTTGGTTGTTTCTGTAAGAATAATATACAAAAAAATGTGTTCTATCAATTATCTAGTTCCCTTAATACAAGGTTGGTGCTAAATAGTGCTGTGTAAGTTGTCTAGCCTTATTTGTAATTAATTTATTTAATTATGTACAGCCTGATTTAAGAACAATTTTTCCCGCACGGCAATGAGTATGCCCATCACTACCCAATGCTGCAAGGTTAATTCTCTAACTAAGAAATAATTAGCTTTTCTCAATCTTCTTAGAAGGAGAGTTATTTATGTATAAGAGGCGAGAAATAAAATAAGATAAGATAAGATAACTCTTTATTTTACACCAAAGTAAAATACAGAACATAATTCTTACAAATAGATTTAGTACAATGGGCGGTCTTATCGCTAAAAGCGATCTCTTCCAGACATCCTTTGTATAAACAGGATCAAAATGTAATACATGACGGCGGTGCATCTATATAAATTTAAAAAACATATCTACATACTATAAACCCAAATTACCAATAATAACACAAATTTAATTTAAATAAGCAACTCTAAAAGTGGTTATGATGAATTAACAAGCAGCTTCAACTTCAACACAAGGACAGATAATGGGTGTGCACTTTTGTTTTAAAATTGCTAATAGACTTGGATGTTCTTATAGAGAGGGGCAAAGCGTTCCACAATCGTACGGCTGTTACAGTGAAGGATCGACTATAAAACTCTGTCGTATGGACAGGAGTTTTAAGTTGGAGGGAATCTGAAGAACGCAAATTGCGATCATTAGCCTGGTGGAGAAACTCAAAACGCTCCTTAAGATAGAAGGGAGAAGAAGGGTTAAAAGGGATGTTATACAAAAGGGACAGTATGTGTGCATTCCGGCGAAGACAGATGGGGAGCCACTTGAGCTTTGTGCGAAAATCAGAAATATGGTCATACTTGCGCAAGCCAAATATGAACCGAATATAGAGGTTTTGAAGGCGCTCAAGTTTGCTCAGTTGGGCTTCAGTGATGTCAAGATAGCAGGCGTCGGTGTAGTCCAGGATTGGAAGTAAAAGGGTCTATGCAAGCGTAACCTTGGTAGCAGTCGGCAAGAAATCTTGTACTTAGTTCAATTTAAGTTACTCAATTATTTCTGGGACGTGTGATCCGAGAGCTGGCGCTTAACTGGGTCGACGCATAAACATTACAGTTCAGCGAAGCAATGCAACCAGTGTCTTGGGGGCACTTCCACCTCGTACTAATTCGGAGCAGTTGGGCTATCATAATTATTGATTAAAACGGGTATTTATCGCGTATGTACCTTTTTTATTTGTTATCCCGACGTTTCGGCTGTGTTGCAACAGTCATGGTCTCGGGCTGACTAAGAGTCAGCCCGAGACCATGACTGTTGCAACACCTGCGCACCGCCAAAGAGTGGAACGCCTTGCCAGAGTCTGTATTTCCAGATAGTTACAGCCTGGGTATCTTTAAGTCACATCTGTAAGTTCAGTGAATAGGTTTCTTCTAGGCAAGCGTGTACCATCGTAGACTGCATCATCGCTTACCATCAAGTGGGGTACTCGGGCTGACTCAGAGTCAGCCCGAGACCATGACTGTTGCAACACAGCCGAAACGTCGGGATAACAAATAAAAAAGGTACATACGCGATACATACCCGTTTTAATGAATAATTATGTACAGTGATCGCGAAAGTTTGAAAAATACAGTTGGGCTATCTACAGATCGTTTGCAACGGTCTTCAGATGATTCATTAGTTTCTATTCTATTTTTAATGAGTTAATTATGAAAATAATAGTAATTCATTTTGACCCATATGCCAGAACTAAACTCATTACTGAATCGAACCACAGCTTGTATTTAGTCAGTTTTTTTACCAGCTCGAGACTTGAATTACGCTTGAGTACAGTATTGGAATGCAGGCCTACATATTGCCAAATTAAACAGCATAGTGTGAACATGAATATTAAGGAGCAATTACACGTCACTGATACCGAGCAATTCCGTGTGAACGAGGCGTTAGTTTGCAAATTGCCTGTTTTCTAAACTGCAACACCCACACAGATTCTCGCAGTAAGCTGGTTTACTCATATAATTCTAATTCTAGGGTGGGAGGAAATAAGATCTGCACTGACGTCTCGCATTTAGATGTATTGTGCATTACCTCCCCCTTCTAACCTGACCCCAGCCATCCTACTAGTTTCTTGAAGTAACTGAGCAGGACTTTGGGTTGATGGATGTAGTTTTTAAAGAACCCCGTGGATGTTGTTTTGGTCATTTTTTTAAATACATTATAGGCTTGCGTTTGACCACAATCTCGCTTGATGGTAAGCGATGATGCAGTCTACGATGGTACACGCTTGCCTAGAAGAAATCTATTCACTCGCGACTTAAAGATACCCAGGCTGTAGCTATCTGGAAATACAGACTCTGGCAAGGCGTTCCACTCTTTGGCGGTGCGCAGGTGTTAGTGGATGAGGATTCGATGAGCTCTTGCAGATCCGTATTAAGTCTGACATCGCTTGTGGTCGTACAGTGAAGTATCACGTGCTCCACAGTCTCTTTTTCCTGTAGACATGCGCGACAAAGCCCACTGTCCGTGGTTCCGGTCTTCAAGAGGTGATGGTTAAGTTCACAGTGTCCTGTGATGATTCCCACCATCATCCTTAGATCGTCGCGGTTCATTTTAAACAGAATATTTGTTGTTTTTCGATTCTTTGCAGGGAACATTGTCTATGTTTGGTTGCAGTCGGCAGTCAGCTTTGCGTTCCCAGACTTTCTGGTGCTCCTTTTTGGAGTTCATCCTCAGCTTGTTTCTGATTTCCGCATTTGGCAGATTGGAGAGCCATTTTTAAATATGGGAAAGCCGAGCTCTCCATTCTAAGTAACGGCATATTGACTAAAACATGGCTATTCATCTTGAGATGATTGAGTCAACTTTGAATCATTATACATATTTTAAGGCGCTACTCAAGCTTGACCAAAAAAATTTTAATGCCTAAATGTTTTTCTTCGAAAACGAGCTGATGTTTTAAAAGAAACTGCACCTGTATCTCATCTGTTTATGGGTGCTGCCGTACTGTCCCAGTTAAAAAAAACACACTGTATATTCGTCTAAGAGATGAGGATGGAGAGAATAAGATTGACAGAAAAAGTGACAAACGAAGAATAGAATAGAAGAATAGAATATAATAATAGTTTATTTGTAACATACTTAAAGTTAATACAGAAACAAATAAAGTAAAAAAATAAACACAAAAAAAAAAAACAAATCTTAATTTAAACACAAAGCATAGTTGCAAAATGGTCCATAACTCAGCATGTGCTGGGTAAGACGTATTGACTTACACGGAATAGAAGAGGAAAGTACTTGGTCATCATCAAGTGGTGGTACAACATGATAGTTCTTTAAAAGAAAGAAAAAGAAAAATATTTTATTTAGCAATAAAAAGCACACCTTATAACTAACATGTTTAAAACAGATAATTTTTAAATTAACTTATTGTTGAGAGAGCTTAATAACTAAACGGTTTCGTCAGTGGTCTTCACACTAGGCCAAGCCTGTATCGTGAGAACCTTGAAATTCTTATATATGTAGATTATTCAGTGGTTTACACCTCGGACTAATAAATTAAATTAATAATGTTTGAAATACATATATATATATATATAAAACAGTTTAAAATAACAATTGAAAACCTATATACTAATATAACCTAAATTTATAATGCATAAATAAATACATATATATACAACTTCTAATAAAGTATTGAATATAAATATGTATATAATATATTTAAATATATATAAGTAATATAATGTAATTGCATTGGATAAATATTTGGGACTTTTAGGTTGTAACACTCAGAATAGTCTCAGTATCAGCGTACGTCAGAGTAGTTAGCCACTTTTGTATTAATTGTTTTGCTTGTCTTACAGATTTATTTTTTAGATCGCAAAATTTTAGAACATTATTATAAACACATGCTCTTACATTCTGACCAAAAGATAATCATCTTAGGAAAAATAAAAAAAAACGAGGATAAGGAAGATCGCGAATGAGGTACATGAGCCAGATAAAGTAGGAGATAAATGGAGGGAGTTTCATCAGCTGCTACCACAAAAAGCTCTCAAATAAAATACACTTTGTCCGATATTAACATTTATATAATTATTCCGATGTTCATGAGTTTTAACTTGTGAAGAATGTATCTACGTCTTGACCTAATGTACTGTTTAAATTAAGGAACGAGAAAGTGTGTTAGTTATTTGCACGTAAGCTGCGGTAATACGTGGGTTCGCCCCATGTTATTTGAACAGCGTAATTAAAATAGCCAGTTTATTGCCGAATATTACTCTTTATGGTATACTGCCTCATCAAACTACATATTTGAGTGATGCGTTTTTACAAAGAATTTCATATATCAATCATTTTAACTATACATACAAATTTTTACATTTTTAAAAATAATCTCAATAATATGTATTTTTTTATTATTAAATGTACAACAAGAACAGGTATTCCACACTAATTATTATTAAACACTGTAACTTTATACTAGATTAGGTTACATTTAAACATTCTTTAATGCATTAATAAAATATTGTTTAGGCGAACTTAACGCGCCGGCGAACACTGAGCGCAACTTCAATTCGGCCACGTCAAAAACTTCGGCATGAATATCGCTATCCCTGTTTAGTGACGAAGTTTGGCCACGTAGAGCGACAGTGATAGCAACAGAACGATTCAAAATTTGATTAGATTTTGACCGTGTTCCGTAATATCAAAAATGATGACTGAAAACTTGTTGTATTTTTCTCATTGTGTTGTTATTCTGTAACTAGACGATTATAATCTATGTTCCCATGACTAGGATACGTAAGATGTGTTTTTAATACGAAACAGTTAGGTTGAAAACAGGTCTTTTATGACGTAAAAACATGCAGAATGCGATACGCTTCTATTTCATTTTAGGTAAGTATTTTGATCTAATATATGGTTGGGAACCTAGATAAATACTATTAATATTAAAATAATACCTTATTAAGGTAGAAATATGCTCCAATTAGAAATGATCTTGGTAGTACGTGTTGTATGTGCGATTGTTCCTCCGGTGCTCCCATTTTCTTCCAGCTAACCTATGTGTAGTGTTGATTAAGTAGAAGCGCTTCCCAGAAAGTAGATAAATAAATTTTTAACTATAAAATTAACTTAAAATGTAATAATATACGTAGGAATTTACCTTAATTTTTTTTGGTAATATTTGTAGGCTTTTGGATATATCTTACCCAGTACCTTACTAGCAACTAGCAAGCCTACTCTATTTAATATTTTGTTTCAAGCATTTCAACCCTAAGATATACATACAGATAATGCTGCAACTTTATTACGTAATAAGCGAAATCTATTTGTACCCATTACCTACCTCGTTATGTCGCCAATCCACCTTGCCTTGCCTCTGGAGGTTCAACGCTTTTTGGATGACATAGTTCAAGTCACAGGCCGTACCTCAATGATACTCAGGATCACAGTGGATGCCATACAATAAGGGAGAAAGGTTCTGGAGTGGAGACCACGCACTGGAAAGCGGAGCATAGGACCACCCCCCACTAAATCTATACTGATAAATAAAGAGGAAAGATTTGTATTTTCGTATGTTTGTTACGTTTTCACGACTAAACGGCTGGACAGATTTTGATAAAATTTAGTATAGAGATAGGTTATGATCGGGATTGAGGGATATGCTACTTTTTACCTAACTGCACAGAAGGAGGGTAACGTTTTATTGGAAAACTACGCGTGCGAAGCTGCGGATTGGTCACCGAGTATTTTATATATATTTTTAATTATGATTTTTTTATTTTTGTTATTACGTTATTTTTTTATGTAAGTGCATACAACGCGGTCACATTAACAAGACGCTTGACCATGTGACGTCATTTTGGCGCTCAAGTACGGTGTGGAAAAAAAACTGACCAAGTGCGATTCGGACCCCCGCACGAAAGGTTCCGAACCATCATCTATAAAAGATAAGTTTCTACCTGTTTATTAAAATCGAGTAAAAATTTCTTAAAAATTAAGTTTGTTAAATGAATAAAAAATATTTAATTATTTTGAAAGGTAATATACAACTACATATTCTGTGAAAATTTAAGGTGTCTACCTGTTACCGTTATTAGTATTGAGCATAAAAATAGGAAAAACACACATTTGTTGTATGGCTACCCAATTAATATTTATTTATTTGGCATTTTTCGACAGGAATTCTCCCTTAACTGTGTATAACTTTCCCCATGTTATTCTGGTTTGAACACAGTTCAACAGTTAATGTTCAACAATCAACTGTAACAAAAAACTTAACAATAATCAAAACAAAAACTACATAACAAAAACAGAAAACAAGCCAAATTTAGCAAGAAAATTAGCCAAATTATCGACGCGTGTATCGGTAACAAAGATGCTGATCGTACTGACACTTGCCGGGCGAGAAAAGGGAATGCGGGGGGAAGCGGGCGGGGACCCGCATTCCAGCGATGCGTCGAGTTAATGTGACCGCGTTGTACATACATATTTTCCTTCAGTTAGTCTACACATAACTGCTTTAGTATTGGTATGAAATGAAATTTATTTGTTAGAAGCATGGTAATATAAGTTGATATAGGTAGGTAGGTAGGTTTCACATACTTCACTGATTAACGCCGTGCAAATTACACTTACATAAAATTAATTAAATTATCCACGAAATTTCATGAATTTAATATATATCAAATAATAATCAACAAAAAATATTAATCATTATATTCTCTGCTGTGTACACATACTATGGGATACAATCTAGGTCTAGAAGCTGATAAATATATTTTGTATCTGTTTGATTGTATTCTATTTTGTGTGCCGTGATAAATAAATTAACATTAAAATGGAAGGACGACCTGATAAAGGATGCTGGGAGCCCTTGGGTGCAGGCTGACCAAGATCCATCGTGCTGGAAATCGCTGAATATAGGCCATGTTCAGCAGTGGACGTCCTACGATTGATATGATGGTGATGATGATGATGACACCCAGTAGTGGGTGTGAATGATGATGGTGAAGATACCTTTCATGGGTTAATTACCTAGGAAAGTAATTGAGTCGCCAAGGAAGAAGAGGAAGTCACCAACGGTTTCAAAGATGAAATGTTGTTCAACTAACAAACCTTTTATTTTAAAAAACTATTAAAAAACCTTTTGAGAGGTAATTTATTCGAAGTTCCAAAGTTGAAAGAATAATAGTGTGTTGTCGGCGACAGGAGACTCCTTCCCCCATTCTCCCCCTCGTTGTCTGTTCCGTTATTCTTCTAGTAAAATGGCAATGGAGACTGTACCTACCAATAGCAATAACTTCTGGCAACCCTATGCTGATCAGAAACGAGGGATGGAATTGTTATGTTTCAAAATTTGAAATTATACATATAGCAAGGTTATGGCAACACCAACGCCAGGTTTATATCAAATGTCAATTACTACTACCTACAATTACCTACCTTTGGTGGTAGAGCTTTTGTGAACGAGCTCGAGGAAGTGGGCACCACCGCCTTACCTTTATCTACCGCCAAATAGCAGTACTTGTGCTGCTGTGTTCCGGTTACATGGTAATGGTATGTTCCTGTAATTACTGGCACATAGGTATAACAGCTAAGTCCTATAGTATGGCAACGTATCCACATAGAGATCAAAACAACATAATACCTTGTTTTGAATTCTATGTGGATATCCATGGGCTGCAGTAGCCGCTTAACATCTGGTGGACTGCAGGCTCGTTTGCCATATAAGTAGTATAAAAAAAAACCTAACCCCGCCCTCCTCCCATCTCTTTTCAAGAGTGAATGAAATTTCTAGACGTTCATCTATTTCCTTAGGGTTTAGAAACACTTTTAAAAATAAACTACTTAACTCTATTTCATGTTTTTCCCGTTTTGGACAAGATGATCGTCATTGCTCCCTCCATAACCATTTTACTAGTGCAATCGGGAGTCTAGGCTGGTGTCTCCAAGCCATTAATTAAAAGCCGCTCGCTTTGTCCAGCGCTATTGAATTGTATTTAACGTCGTTAAGATGCAGCGGGCACAGTGCAGATCGTTATTTAAGTAGGCCAAGAACGTTCATAGTTTGGTCTGTACCTACTGTATAACGATGAATAATTTCTACTCTACTCTACTCAGATTTATTATTCCCTTTTTGTCTGTCTCTGTCATGCGCTGAGTGGGAGCACTGGTGTCCCGGTGTATAGGTTTTTATTGTTTTGAAGTATAGGACAATGTCGTTCATAATCATAACATAACACCGATAAAATAGTACTTGATAAATCCAGTATTATAATTGAAAGAAGTCTTGGAAGGTTTTTTTTATACTGTATCAATCTTCGTTTGACCACAATCTCACCTGATGGTAAGCGATGATGTCGTTTAAGATGAAGCAAGAAGATCTAGAAGAAACCTATTAACTCTTACATTAGAGGCTGCATTGTAATCTTTAGGAAAAACATACAACGGCAAAGTGTGCCATACCTTAGCTGTACGCATCAAAAACGTAGAACGAAAACGGTGTGTGCGAATAGGTGGTATATCAACTAGGTACGGATGGTACTGCTGGAAGTGGAATGGTACTCCTTTGATGGAAGAGAGACGGTGGGATCAGATCTATAGTTCCTGGGCACATTCCCCAAAATGTATTCTGTAAGTTTTCTAACTAACGTAGCCAAATAACTTAAGCTTACGTTATAAGGTAACCGGCAGGTGCATGAAAACTTACTGGAGTACCACTACGCTACGTCACCAATCTCAGCTGTGACACTCTTGTGAGACAAACTTTCTAGTGCAGTGACTCGCTGCCAGTTGCCAAGTGATATCAATACGATGATCTTAGTCCTACTTCTTGGTAGCTTGCTCGAAAACGTGACACTATGATATTGATATTTATTTCTTCATCTTGCATACTCTTAGACGTAGTTTGATTTTAAAAGAGCCTCTTGGTAGATAAACATTAAGAACTAATAAGATTTTTTTTCCTTCATCATTATCATTGTCAGCTTAAATGATAGCTCACTGCTAGGTATAAGCCTTCTTCCTCAAACGCCGCTCCAATGGCTCCTGTGCTATTCGGATCCTGTAGTTTTGTACATTACACCATGCAAACTAAAACTTCTTTACTAGATGTACTATAGTTAGTTCATTACTAGTATTGCTGCTTGGGAGGGGCTTATAAGACTCGGATGCTTACGTTGAAACGTGGTTTGGAACAGAGATTGGTTCTAAAAGTTGCTTACAAGAAATCGTTTTAAGTACTGTCTGCCTAATATTTTCTTTACATAGTATAAAATGAAGTCGCTTTCGCTGCCTGTTACCTTAACTTATCTTTTAAACTACTCAAGGGATTTTAATTGAGTTTTCTGCAATAGATAGAGTGATTCAAGAGAAATGTTAATATGTATAACTAGCTTCAGCCAGCGGCTTCGCACGCGTATTTGTCAACAAAAAGTAGCCTATGTAATCCAGTTTATAATCTACGTACCGATTTGAAAGTAACTATGTCTCTCTATTTGTTACCTTTTTACGACTTTAAGGTTCTACCGATTTCGATGGAATTTGGTACCTATATATCTAGCTAGATTATGAATGGATTTGAGACAGGATACGCGACTGCACAGAAGGAGGGTAATGTTTTATTGACAAATCACGCGTACGAAGCCGCGGGAGGGTCAGCTAGTTAATTTATAAAAAATAAAGCCATCTTACAATAAGACGGTTATTTATTACCTCCATCATCTTGAGACATCATAAAATTGCACAGACCAAATTTATCATTTCTTATCGCTAGATCTGGTGGAAGCCCCCCATTAGACGCTCCCAATTATTCTGTAGATTCTCTTTTTAGTTTTTCTACTTCTATCCATTGTTAAGGCGGAGATGTAAAATGATTCTACGAAAATGACTTCTTCAACTCTATACTGAGACTGAGTCCTACAGTTTGACAGATAGAACAATAGTAGGACAGCCAACCGCATAGATAATATACAGGTCAAAGTTAACGCATAACATTATCATATAACACTAACCATAATAGACAAACTCACATTATATAAATAGATATACCAAACCAAATCTAACACTATAAACATAATTAGATTATTTTACTTAGAAAACTTTCGTTATTGATTTCAATCATTATTATAAATACGGGATTTATCACGTACCGTCTTATCGGTGTTTCGACCGACAATGTTTCGGTTCAGTTCGTGAACTTTCATCAGGGTGAGTGCGATCCGCTCCGAATAACGTACAAACGAACAGTGCGAGGCGAGACGTTATTCGGAGCGGATCGCACTCACCCTGATGAAGGTTCACGAATTTAACCGAAACATTGTCAGTCGAAACACCGATAAGACGGTACGTGATAAATTCCGTATTTATAATAATGATAATTAGATTACAATTATTTTTACTTTAAATAAACACAATATTGACATATGTAGATGCGTAATTCAAATTTAAATTCACTTGCTAAACACTGCACTACCTTAATTACCCCTTTTACCGCACCGCTTAAAGTTACCGCACAACATTGTTATCTTATTAATTATATCTGTATTATCTGTTATATTATCTTAGCTGGTTTATATAATTTATAAATGATTAAGTACACATATAAATTATAATTATTACCTATATGTAAACTAGCTCCTATTTTTCTAATTGTTTATGACATCTTTTCTGGTTCCAATAAAAGTTTGTTTTGTTATATAAAGTCATTCAAATGTTGAAAGAGATATCTTTTACCAATAAAGTCACACATTGTATCTCTGTTAGCAATGTGTTTCTTCAAAATGGTGTGCAATACAGATTTGTCTTTCTATCTGCTCGTATCTATCAATACGTGGGATACTTTCTAAAAACTCAATTAGAATTATGCAACTAATATTAATAACTAATATAACAATTATTCAACTATATAACTAACTTCCAGTGGGACTAAGTGAATCGCGATATTAAATATTAACAAGAAGTAACATGCTCCAATAATTTTACAACAGCTTCCAAAACAACACAATTTACAATGTCGGTCGATAAAACAAACTTCCTCATTGAATAAACAACTTTGTTTCGCGTTAATTTGTAGCGATCTGCTCAGCACGTGAAATATTACTTGCTCGGGCACAATAGAAGTGTGCTCGAGGGTAGAGTGCGAGATGAGTGCAACGAGATTTTGGATTTTATTTTATTTTTTATGGAATAGCAAACAACTACAACATGTTAAGGTAAAGTCTGTGTTAGTACATGGTATACCATGTGTGAGCTATTGATAGGTACTGTAGTCTACAACGTTATCCACAGGTTAGTTAAATACGTTTCATAAAAGGAAATGTTCCAGCTAGAGCATCTGTTAGTAGATAGATGGTAACATAGATTATTATGGTTAACAAACCTAAACAAATACCCTTTAAAGAAGAATAAAAATAAACAATATGAAACGGAATACTGATGAATAAATACTGATAAATACTGATAAACCAATCCATTTAACTATCGGCCTATAGCAATTACTTCCCTACTCTGTAAAGAGATGGAGTGAGTAATTAATACTTAGCTTCTTAGGTATCTTGAGGAACACCAGCTGATCAGTGACCGCCAATACGGCTTTCGTCATGGGCGATCAGCTGGTGATCTTCTAGTTTACCTCACTCACCGCTGGGCGGAAGCCGTCGAGAGTAGGGGGGAAGCTCTAGCTGTTAGTCTAGACATCGCGAAGGCGTTCGATCGGGTGTGGCACAAGGCGCTTCTCTCGAAGCTTCCCTCATACGGCCTCCCCGGGGGACTTTGCAGCTGGGTCGCCAGTTTCTTATCCGGGCGGAGCATAAGAGCCGTTGTAGATGGTTCTTGCTCGGACTCAATGCCCATTAACTCTGGTGTACCCCAAGGGTCAGTGCTATCGCCCACACTGTTTATTCTTCACATCAATGATATGCTGCACATAAACGGCCTTCATTGTTTTGCGGATAACAGTACGGGTGATACTTTCTACACTGGTCGCCCTAATGTCTCTCGGTCGGAAGTGGAAGACAAAGACTTGTGTCTGAGGTTGAAGGCTCTTTGGAGCGTGTGTCAGATTGGGGTAACCTTAATCTGGTCACCTTTAACCCAAACAAGACGCAAATCTGTGCGTTCACCACAAAGAAGGTCCCTTTCACAATAGCTCCACGGTTCCAGGGCATTCCTCTCCCCGTCTCGGCGAGTATAGGGATTCTGGGAGTCGAAATTTCTAATGAGGTCCAGTATGGGAGTCACTTAGAAGCAAAAGCTGTGCTCACCTCCAAAAAACTTGGAGTCCTTAACCGTGCCAAACAGTATTTTACGGCACAACAACGGCTATTGCTGTACAAAGCGCCAGTTCGGCCGCACGTGGAATACTGTTCCCATCTTTGGCACGGACCTCCAAAGTACCAATTGCTTCGTTTTGACTCCCTTCAGAGAAGAGCCATTAGAATCATCGGTGATCCCAAACTCGCCGACAGGCTGGAACCGCTGAGTCAACGCCGTGACATCGGATCGCTCCGTGTATTCTACCGCCTGTATAATGGGGAATGTTCTGAGGAGCTATTTGATCTCATCCCGTCGTCGAGATTTTACCACCGCACTTCTCGACAACGTAATAAAGCTCATCCACATATAATCGACAATTGGGTATAGCGCACCACACGCTTCACGCGATCTTTTCTACCCCATACTTGCAAGATGTGGAATGAGCTACCATCTGAGGTTTTCCCATTAGACTACGACATGGCACGCTTCAAGAGACATGAAGAGGTTTCTTCAGTGTAGGGAACGCATCGACATTACCCCGGGTGTTGCCGGTGTCAATAGGCGACGGCGACCACTTACCATCAGGTGGGCCGTTAGCCTGTTTCCCCACAAAAAACATAAAAAAAAAGAATACTATGATTGCTTTCATGAAACAGACGTCAAATGGAA
The DNA here is from genome assembly GCA_918857605.2 of Philereme vetulata. Classification (NCBI taxonomy): domain Eukaryota; kingdom Metazoa; phylum Arthropoda; class Insecta; order Lepidoptera; family Geometridae; genus Philereme; species Philereme vetulata. Next base: position 5,077,530 of record OU975484.1, read on the forward strand.
GATCAGCGCTGTATTACCTTGCTGGGACATAGCAAAATTCTGAGTTGGAACCTTTTTTGTGGCGGCTACTAATAACTAATATCAACGTTATCTTTTGTTGTACTGTATTTTGTTTTTGTGTTGTAAATTATTGTTATTAGTGGTTGGCATAATAAATGATATTTTCTTTCTTTCTTCCTTTAAATCTTCCTCCTTCCAACACCAGACAGACAGAAAGGTATCACCCGTATATGGTTGGCATATCACCTTGACCTCAAACAATTCGCTTCAACTTTCGTTGTTAGTAAGGAGTGGGACTCACTTCCGGCGTGTTTTTCCGGTCATTTTAATCTTGGTATCTTCAAGTCCAGAGTAAACTGGTTCTTTCTAGGACAGAGAGCTCTATCTTCGGCTACAGCATCACTTACTATCAAGTAGCGGTAAAGCGCTTGCCAATCAAAACATACAAAATGGCTCAGAATATCATCGCTTTACAGTTTATGTAGAACGTCGACTTCTTTGGATACCGTAGCTTTAGGTACGTCGTAACGTCAGTCTCCAGTTACTCCATTCCTTAGATCACAAAGTATGTTTTAGTTTGTTTTACCAATGATCAGGAGTATTGTAACGATGTCTCAGATAAAAAATACGTAAGTCTTTGAGCATATTGAAAACAAAGTTTGTATAAATCAATTTCCGAACAGTCTGTGGTCTGGATTGTGGTAAAACAAAACTTTTGCTTTTGTGGTACTGTTTTGTTTAGTGTATACTAATATAGGCTATATACTAACATAGGCTACTTTTTACCCGACTGCGCAGAAGGAGGTTAATGTTTTTATTGACAAACCATGCGTGCGAAGCCGGAGGCAGGTCAGCTAGTAAGTAATAAGTTAATGCAGCTCAAAATAATTAATAGTACCGATAACTAGCTGGCTCTAGGCACCTGAAAAATAGTAGAAAGACGCGGCGCGTTTCCATATTCTAACATTTAACCACATTAAAGCAATTTTATGCAACTTTAGCAACCTTTAAGTTGTTGGCCCTAGACAGTCTTTAATATAGACCATACTTGTCAATAATTTCAGATTTTGAAGACCCAGTGAGCGTAGTTGCTGCAACTGCCATCAATTCTCGACGGTAGCTCCAAATATTCCAGTATACCCGTGACCATGGCTGTTGCAATACAGTCGAAATGTTGGGATAACAGATAAAAAAGGTACTTAAATTTAAATTTTATTCGTTTTATTTATTAGTTGTCACATTACAAATAGTTTTTTTAATTTGTTTTTTGTCGTATAGTTTTGGAGTGCGAACAATCTCAAATTACCATGATTGATAGGAACATCAACAAAGATTACAGGAAAAATAAAACGAAGTCTCTATATGAATCAAATTTACTTAGATAACTTTTGTGATTTATTTTCATTTTAGTTCTACTGGTGTGTAAAGTTTTACTTCAGTTGGACAATTTACTGAGGAGTTCCATGAAACGGCTCCTGACTTCATCATCAGATCAGAGCGCTTTTAGTATATTCATTTAAGTTTTACCGGTATGCATAGTTTGACCTCAATCGGACAACTTGCTGAGGAGTTCCATGGAACAGCTCCTGACTCCATTATCAGATCGGAGCGTTTTTAGTGTAGTCGATAATATTCATTTTAGTTCTACCGATGTGCAAAGTTTTATTTCAGTCGGACAACTTGCTGAGGAGTTCCATGGAACAGCTCCTGATTTCATTATCAGATCAGAGCGTTTTTGAAATAGTAAAGTATTTTTATTAAAATTAACCAGTATTCATAGTTTGACCTCAATCGGACAACTTGCTGAGGAGTACCACGGAACAGCTCCTGACTCCATCATCAGATCAGAACGTTTTTAACGTCTGAAATTATTATTTTGTACAATAGTATAATATAGTGTCAGTGTTAGTGCTATTCATAAAGAACACAATAGCAATGTGTATTCCCTTTAAATAGAGACTGTAAGAGAGGTGCCAATGGTCATATTCTTAATCATAGTTCTATTATACAACTAAGTTACCATAAAATTGCCCATTAGCCTACTTGGCTAGATTGTAATAATAGTAGAGTACACTTACGATGTATGTATTACTCGTGCGCGATAATGTGGGACCTGCTAGGAATGCGACTCCCCGACCGCTTCCCCTGCACTTCCCCGATGGCGCCCGTATTGTACCGTTTGCATCACTATTTTTTACTAGGGTTTTTAGTCTCGTACTGGCCTACGTCACGTAACGACGCGCTCTGGAATTCTTTTAGTTTTCGTTTGTGTCATTATTTTGTTGTTGTAGTTTTTTTTTGTTATAGTTCTTGTTAAGTGTTTGTGTTATCATTATGAAGGGTAAACCTTTGCATAGCGGAGAAAGAAACCTCGTGCTAAAAGTGTTAGAGTTTTTTGAAAACGAAAAACGGAACAAACAGTTTTGTTTACCTGTCCACTAAGTAGTGACGAAGATGAGATAATGTAAATAATAGATAAAATAAATGTATAAACTTAAACATTGTATTTTTATTTTATTCAAATAGTGTAATAAAGATTAGATAAAAAGCAGCGTCCTCCCTGAGTAACATAATAAATTAGGTTAAAAAAAACAAAGACGAAGCCGCGGGCGGCTGCTTGTTATGTTCGCTTTTTTGCGGGCGGTACAAACACGCCAATATCACGCGCTCAGGTACCATCTTGTCGCGCACGGGTAATAAGTACCTAATATAAAAAAAAAAAAATTCATTCTATGATTCAGGTCTATCTTAATTTTATGTATATTTTGTATCTCATATATGTATCTAGCACAAAATCATGTTATCTAGTTGAGTAGGTACTTTTTATTTAGCATTGCTCTATCATCACAACACATTTATAACTGTTCTAATTAATCATGATGTGTACGCATGTTTTAGGATGCCATCCCATTATCTTATGTATGTCTTAATATTATTATCTTAACTGGTTGTATTCTGTTTTGTATACCTTAACGAATAAAATAATAAAAAATAATAAATGAGTAATTATGTATCGTGATTGCGAAAGTTTTAAAAATACCTTACGATATACCTTACCTTCGATGTCATGATGCCTAATCAAACTACCCAACTAGTTGACCTGTTAAACTTTGGCCAATGGTAAAATTGTTATTACGTACAGCGGTCATGAGAAATAATAAATCCGGCCACAGATTTTTTTTTGGCCACGTGGTCAAACTTCACATTTAATAACTAAGCATAGGGAAAATGAGATAGCTTCTAATAAACTAATTCATCTTCTATACAACGCCAACTAAAAATATTAAAGAAAGCGTCAAGTCAAGATCTACAACTATTTTTATTTGTCCTTCTGATTATAAATCAGAAGGACAAATAAAAATAGTTGTAGTTACATTGCCACGGAATTTTACAGCTTCAATACAAGATCCTCAAAAAATATATATTCAAGCTTCAATAGACAACATCATATATTATAACTTAGCATGTAAAATAATACTTCATATTCTTATATCGTGAAAATAGCCACTGTACGAATTGGCGCGAGTGCGCAACATGACAGCAACCGGCCATTTGCACCAATCAGCGAGTGCCATTCAATTCTTGTACTGACCCACACGCCCGTGTTTGTTTATTGTCGCTCGTGCGTTCGTATTGCAATAGTTTCATCTGTAATTAATTAAAGTTTTAATTAGTTATGACATCTAAAAGTGAAAACGAAGTACCTTTGTACTGTTCTGACGAGGAATCGGAAGGAGAAGGTCAGCCGCATTGTATGTGTCTTAGGTGTATAAAATTAAATAAAGTGTAAATGTGTATGTATGAATCGAAACAGGGCACCCCGACTAGTGTAGGTTAGGTCTAGATGAGTGGGAGAACCGACGCGGGACACCCCGACCTTAGGTAGTCTTGTGCGTGACACCCCTAGAGTGTTATAAAAAAGCGCGAAGCCAGAAGCTCGCGTGGAAGGTCTCAGGGCCGACCACGCGAGAGTTCTGACGAGAGCCCACCCCAAAAAAACTATTTGTGCACTCCGACGCTAGAGGGGGAATCGACACGGGGCACCCCGACTCTAGGCAGTCTTGTGCGTGACACCCCTAGAGTGTTATAAAAAAGCGCGGAGCCAGAAGCTCGCGGGGAAGGTCTCAGGGCCGACCACGCGAGAGTTCTGACGAGAGCCCACCCCAAAAAAACTATTTGTGCACTCCGACGCTAGAGGGGGAATCGACACGGGGCAGCCCGACTCTAGGCAGTCTTGTGCGTGACACCCCTAGAGTGTTATAAAAAAGCGCGGAGCCAGAAGCTCGCGGGGAAGGTCTCAGGGCCGACCACGCGAGAGTTCTGACGAGAGCCCACCCCAAAAAAATGATTTGTGCACTCCGACGCTAGAGGGGGAATCGACACGGGGCACCCCGACTCTAGGCAGTCTTGTGCGTGACACCTCTAGAGTGTTATAAAAAAGCGCGGAGCCAGAAGCTCGCGGGGAAGGTCTCAGGGCCGACCACGCGAGAGTTCTGACGAGAGCCCACCCCAAAAAAAACTATTTGTGCACTCCGACGCTAGAGGGGGAATCGACACGGGGCACCCCGACTCCAGGCAGTCTTGTGCGTGACACCCCTAGAGTGTTATAAAAAAGCGCGGAGCCAGAAGCTCGCGTGGAAGGTCTCAGGGCCGACCACGCGAGAGTTTTGACGAGAGCCCACCCCAAAAAACTATTTGGTTACTCCGACGCTAGATGGGGAATCGACACGGGGCACCTCGAGTACAGAACCTCCTAGCTATGAGGTAAGCATTTTATTCTAAATTTCTTTAGACTAGATAATACGAATAATCGAGTAATGTTTTCTTTTTCTTTTAATTACGTAATTATACGTGCTCAGTATATCTTTTTTTTTAAATAATTACTATAAATGATTGTATTTTAATACACAAATTGATTTTTAAAAACTAAGTGTTTTATTTTGTCTGTCCTTAATAGTTCATATGTACCTAATAATAGTGGCTTTAATATACTATTTGATGTCAATTTTAGGTAAATTTAACGATTGATTACTGTAGGATGACTTACATTTAAAACATACCGAATTATACAATTAGAAGCTAATGGAATAACTATTTTGGTGTCATATATTAATATTTTAGAAGTTTGCTTTTAGAATGCATGCCACAAATTTAGATGCTAAAAAATAATCACCATACTGAGTTATATTTACAGTGGCTTACATAGAAGATAACTAGTGGCTGATATACTAATAATCAGACGCGCGTTGGTTGTGGCCGACTTAGTAATTTAGAAGGTAGCTTATATTTTTCGAGGCGAATAATGCTATTAAAAAGAAGCCTGTTTAATTAGTACCCAATTTCAACATTATAAAATTGTTACTATTTTCAGCGTCACTGCGGAAATTTAATGTAAATTATATTTAATAAGATGATCAATGATTAATGAACATTTGATTCATAATTAGTGCAAACTAATTAGATCATTCAAATGAGTGTCCACTTCCGCCCCAACATACGAGTTAAATACTAAATTATAATTATGATTTTCGTAGTAATAAGTATACACATAGTTTTTTAATCACAAATGCGATGGAATTAAAAAGTATTTCGCATGCATAACAGTTTGTTGCTTAAAAAAAATTTACATATAAATTCTTTTCAAAAAAATAAAGATTTGTCATGGAGATTCCATGGCTGTATTAACTTCCAGTATATGTGTACTCTTAGTTTAAAGTTTCTTATTAGTAAAAACAGTCTACACTTGTCTCGTTAAATTTAAATGGCTAATGTCAATATAAATAAGGTAAAAGTAAGAAAAGTTTTTTTTTTACTATAAAATATAATTTGTTTGTGAGTTTGTATGTAACAGGTAATCTCTGGAACTCCTCAAAGATTTTCATAATTTAAGATATTTGTTCCGGGTCTCGATGTTTTTCTGATATATAAATGATTTAAAAAAAGTATATAAGTATTCTAATAGTTATCTGGTTCCCATACAAGCTCTGCTAAGTTTGGGGCTAGATAGCGCTGTGTTAAATTTCCAGCTATATTTATTATTTATTTATCATATTATTTCACAAGTATAATATACAGTTGGTAAAATATAATGTTATCGATAATGACACACAGTTTTATTATCAACGTAAAAAATATATTATTACCCAATCAATTAGGTACATATTTTAAAATATTTTATGAAATCTTAAAACAGATTACAATAAATTTACCCAACTTAATAACATACATTGAATTTTTATCTAGATTATGTATTACCCGTGCGCGATAAGTTAGGACCTGACGAGGTGACGTCATATTGGCGCTTTTTTGCGGGCGGTACAAGCCCGCAAAAAAGCGAACATAACAAGCAGCCGCCCGCGGCTTCGTCTTTGTTTTTTTTAACCTAATTTATTATGTTACTCAGGGAGGACGCTGCTTTTTATCTAATCTTTTTTACACTATTTGAATAAAATAAAAAACAATATTTAAGTTTATACATTTATTTTATCTATTATTTACATTATCTCATCTTTGTAACTACTTAGTGGATTTATGCCTTCTAGAGGTTGTTTTTCGTCCTCAGTCTCACTATAATCACTTGACGAAGAGGTATCCAATAAATTTACAATTAATTGCGATTCATTCGTCTTTTGTAAGAGGTCATCGTCCCAATACTTTTGTCGACAAACTTTTTACAAACTATAACAACAAAAACTACAACAACAAAACAATAACACAAACGAAAACTAAAAGAATTCCAGAGCGCGTCTTTACGTGACGTAGGCCAGTACGAGACTAAAAACCCTAGTAAAAAATAGTGATGCGAACGGTACAATACGGGCGCCATCGGGGAAGTGCAGAGGAAGCGGTCGGGGAGTCGCATTCTTAGCAGGTCCCAAGTTATCGCGCACGAGTAATACGTTAAAATTAATTAACTTCGAACTATGTCGCAAACGTCAGCTATCAAACAAAAGCCGGATTTTGTAAGAAAATTTTTTGTAAGTTCAATATTTTTTTTAATTTTAGTTATGAAACAACATCTACAGTTCTTAAACATTTAACGATATACTTACTACATTTTACTTACTATATACTTATATATATATATCTCTTTATGTATACATTATAATTAGAAATTCTATGGCGGAAGTTATGTTTTAGTTAAAAACTAATTTCAACAACTAAGTTGAACTCGATCAAAGTAAACCGCTACAAATGAAGGTAAAGGAATAAATTCCAAGTAATTTGTGAAGAAATATTAATTCAAGAAACAAATCATTCCGGCCAGAACTACGGGAATCCGTATTGTTTCGACCTTTCCTTATTTTCGATTTAACGAACTGAGATATGGGAATCAGGTCTGTAATTTATGTTGTTTTTTGGACAAACTATGTCTATGTACGTAAATCGTTCTGTTTTTTTAATGCGTTTCGCTTATTTTTGTAAATAGATAGATAGATAGAAAACGCTTTATTGTTTACCACACTTAAATTAACAAATCATAGTTAAAACACTGAAAACTAGATACGCGATAGTACAATTGGCGGTCTGATCGCTAAAGGCGATCTCCAGACAACCTTTGGATGGACTGGATTTTACGAGAACGTTAAAGGACGGTAGCTTTATAACATAAGCTTTTTATTTAATTGTAGGTATACTTACATAAGCAAAACAGAATAAATAGATACCAGGGTACGTAATATTAGCATAAATATTATACATAAACATTCTATGACATTAAATATACTAACAATAAATAAAATATGAAACAGCTGTAATACAAACAGTAACAACGACATATATGATAACAAAATAAAATTACTCAGCTCTCTGATGCAGACAAATAATGCTTAAACAATAGCGTTTTAAAGATGGGAAGGGATTTGGCAGATCTAATAAAAGAAGGAAGAGAGTTCCATAAACGGATAGCTTGTACAGTAAAGGAGTTGTCATAAAAGTTAGAAGAGTGGATAGGAATTTTAAGTTTCAAAGACTTAGAAGAGCGCAACGGACGAGGATTAGATAGATGGAGATATTCAAAGCGTTCTCTAAGATAAGAAGAACTAGAAGGATTGAACAAAATACTGTACAAAAGAGATAAAATAGAGAAGAAGAAAGAGATACAAAGAGTAAATATCGTATATTCGACTTGTATGAAAACGCACACGATCGGTCGCTCTATCTAGATGCCTATAGGGGAGGCCAATGATCAGCAGTGGATGTCCTATGGCTGATGTGATGATGTTGGTGACCATTTTCAGTACGTTCGTGGGTATAATAGTACATTAATGACGTTTATCACGAAACATTGCTGTATTAACTTTTTTCCTAACTAAGAATAATCCCGTCACCTTATTACTTAAGCCAAATTGCTGTCGCGTCGCTATCGCTAGTCAGGCCATCCCTTTCACACGTGAGGTACGTATTGTACATGTGAAAAGGATGGCCTGACTGGCAATACCAACGCGAGAGCAATTTGGCTTAGGTAGTAAGGAGGCTGGTAGGACTGTAAACTCCCTAAAAGGCCACATAAAATCTAAGCTACAGAACGGGTCAATAGAACACGACCAACACATTCAAACCAGCATTGCTACAGGCACTCAGGGTACGGTATATACAAATTGATGGTAATGCTGAAATAATGCTGAAATAAAAATTGATCGTCACTGAAAATAACCATATTTCAGGGACGAGGCGCGTACGATAATGACATAACTTTTGTTTCGGGAATGTTGACCCCCCCCCCCCCCCCAGCCTTCACCCTTCTCTTCTACCTCCCGGCTCATTGCACTGAAACAATGTCCCATAAACCCAACTTCTGTACTTTGGAATATCCTGAAAGCAGTCAACTAAACAATGGCTAGCTCACTTGTCGGTACGCTAAATTCCTGTCAATTACCTTGTATGACTCCACATTAGTGATAATAAGGTAGACGGTGCTTTTTTTTCGTATAAAGTATTCATTCAAAAATTAAATAATATCAATAAAAAATAACATAAACCTCCTGTAATTACTCTATACCAGAGATATTTTACCTATACTGGCATTAAAGAAATTAATCCCTGGTATGTTCCGAACATATTACATGTCAGGCTTGGCATGTCATCTGTCTTCCCTTTTAAGAAAAGACCAAGCCAAACTACAATTCTCGAAATCTCAGTCTGCATCCAATAGCTGTTTGCCTTTTTTAACGTGTCAAGAGGTATCATTCCTATCTTATAAAGTGAACCAGCCATCTTCTTCTAGCTGTACCAAAGTCTTTGATATAAGAAAGATAAGGAAAATTCGCAAAAATCGGCGCTCACGCGAGCGGTGAATTAGCGCCGACTATCTACCTTCTAATCCTATCAGTATTATATCTATGTTATGTACTGCTTTGTTCGTTCATTGTGCGTACAAAACGCTTTGTTCAATCTGAAGGAACTATTTCTTTGCTACTCTTAAATAGATTACTGATTTTTCTTGTATAAAAACAAGCTGTGTTTTGATAAAACATTTACAATGATTCTACTTTGTCCTAAAGCTTGTCTATTATTGCAGCCCAGTCAACGAAAATAATATTTAAGCGTACACACTGACTACAGAACTCATTTAAAATATTACCTAAACTAGGCAATATATGTTTAGTTTAATAATATTCGGTTACTAATTATACGTTGTCTTAGTAAAAGAAACGACGTTAATAACTTAGTGGAGACATAGCAATGTGTAACGTTGTGCGTTGCGTAGCAGTGCTACCGTCGTTACTAGTGCGTAGCAGTGCTACCGTCCTTATTAGTGCGTAGCAGTGCTACCGTCTTTACTAGTGCGTAGCAGTGCTACCGTCCTCACAAGTGCGTAGCAGTGCTACCGTCTTTACTAGTGCGTAGCAGTGCTACTGTCCTTACTAGTGCGTAGCAGTGCTACCATCCCCATTAGTGCGAACCAGCGGGAAATAGCATTGCTACTTCCCGCTGGTGCGTGGCAGTGGGGATGGGTCATGTTTTTAAAACGTAGCGGTGAGGCTTTCCAGAATAGTCCCATGCTTTCCCACTAGAAGGCTAATGCTCCATACATAAGAACATTGCCATTGTAACCTCGGTGGTATTCATTTAATCATTTACTACTAGTTACAGTTCATAATAGTTCATATACAACGTTATTTAAATTCACATTAAATAAATTGCTACTTACCTACATTCTTAACCTCATTACTCACTTTGTAACAGCCATTTTCTATCAAACGTGAGTTAAACCGCTTAATCTCTTAATCGAGAGAAAAGTCCTAACTACCCGTCCTTACGTTACTCACGTCCCGGTCGCGTCGCAATGAAGCGATACGACACAAGTGCACACTGCACCGATCTCATTAACCTAAGTGCCATACCGGCTTGCAATGTCTTACAAACACAACCCACTGCAAAATTACTCTTGCAACCATAAACACATGGTGCATTTTCCGCTAAAAATAATCCTGCGTAAATCCTACTTGCAAGCTAGCATGTTAATGAAAATTGCTCCTTCGTGAACTGAAACACGGTATGTTTTTGTTCGGATGCTGATTTACGTAAATCATTATAAATAATAACCACATAACTGCTTAGAAACGATGTAATTTATGTAAGTTGACGCTCGTTGATTAAGCTTTTAATAACGAGTCTGGAAATTAATTTGTATGAAATCTGTTTTACAGCAATTAGCGTCGTAAGTGGGAAGATACTGGGTAATGAATCGATGGAGGTGACATTGCCGACAGGAAATATACGTGTGGTAACGTGTCTCGGTCTAATTGTTACTTTGTTATCATACTTTCTAATATCATCTTATATATATCTTTATAATATCATAAAAAGAGTAGAAAATATGTAGGAGTTTGCGCTCAAAACAGTTCAAATATACAAAGTTCACAAAGCAGACAAAGTGTGGCGTCGGTCGATGAAAATCACTGAATAAACATTTTTGTGGAAGGACAATGACCTCATTTCGGGTTGTTATACATATTCTAAAGCAACTTGTAAGGGCGAGTCCTTGCATATTGCAGATTTTAACGATCACTATTCCTAGTACGATTATGTACGTTAGATGGCAATAACGTTTAACGTTCGTAAATGAACACTGCTGTCATCGGCAAATATTTTACTATCAACTTGCTAGCGTTGCAAGTAAATATTTGCGCTAGGCTCCGGTGGTTTAAAATGGTAGCTGGTAGGTGTAAGTTAGTCCCCACAAGCACACAGAAGCCGGCCGAAGGCGCAGTTGTCCAAACAAAGAGCTAAGCAAACGAATGGCGCGCCACTAAGCACTAAGCATTGTGACACTGGAGACCAGGACGCGTGACTTATTTTATTTTTGATATGAGTCGTGTACAATCAAAGTTGGCAATCTCTCATTTTGAGTAAAAAATAGTTAAGAATGTGGCAACGCGAGAAATTCAAAACGACACTATAATAATATTTGAATCAGGATCAAACATGGCAAACTACCTTAAAAAACTAACCATAAGATAGTGATTGTCATCAAATGTGGCTATCTGTGTCTAATGACAAGATTAAAAGCGACATTCTGTCTTGCGTGACCTACAACATATATCCGTTGGCCGTTTCAATGGACTCGTTTTTTTCGATTTATCAACATTCTGAGAAATAACAGACTACCACCTTTGTTCATAAACGAGTCATGATAGCTGCTAAGCTGCACGTTGTGACGTGGTCGAATACTAGGACCTTAAAATTTGACTCTACAATGTTTGTTTCATTGAAACGACAAAGACAAAGACTGACCAAGTTATTTGTAAGACTATTTTTTTATTAAAACTCTCTGTACTAAGATTTCGCTCAAAAACTTCTTACTTTTTAATAACTATTCACTCTGAAACCTAACAAAAACCTAATAACAAAAGGAATATCACATTTGTTACACAATTTATTTTATTTTATTTTAGTGAATACGGTTAAAAGTATTCTACTGACCAATTACAAGTATGGCAGTGACCAGCTGGCCGTAGAGTTACCGAGACCACCACATCCGCTCTATTGACTGCGTCTAGTTACCATGAAGTGGTCACACTCAACACTCAACGAACCAACAATCAAGACTAATTGATCGAGCGAAGCGAGATCTCTAAATGAACTTGGGCAAATCGGCGTTGTATGTGTGTATGTATGTATATTTGTCCGAGGTTATGTATGTACTCTTTATAGTTTTTGAGTTATTAGTCATAATTAAAACTGTACTTTGACAAAATTCATAGGGTACACCAATGTACTCCCGTGACTACACAGTGCTGAAATTTGGTGTGCGTGTAGCTTTAACTGCAATTTGTACCCAAAAAACAGAACCAAATAACATGAACTCCCGTTACCTAAAATTTGAATGAAACTGACGGTCAAGTTAATTGGTTTTGCACTCTTTGATCGAGCGAAGTGAGATCTCTAAATCAACTTGGGCAAATCGGCGCTGTATGTTTGTTCGAGGATAACTTTGGAAGCGTTGATCCGACCATCGTGAAATTTAATACATAGGTAGGTAGTGATGGCACAATTTTGGTGTAACTAAATGAGCTAAAAATGTTGTGGGGTTGTTGAGATATTGGGGTTCAAGAGGGGTAAAAAAAATGAAAATGAGGCTAGCTGGTCAAGTAGGACGTCAAACGAAAGGTATTTATTAGTACATTTAGACTCCGTTTTTATTTTTGTAAACTCGTTATAGTTTTTGAGTTATTAGTCATAATAAAAACTGAACGTTGACAAAATTCACAGGGTTCACCAGTGAGCCCACAGTGCTGAAATTTGGTGTGCGTGTAGTTTTAATAACACAAATATAGGCAAAAGTCTGAAATCCAAAATAACTGCAATTTGTACCCCAAAAATGAAGAACACACGAACTCTCGTTATCTGAAATTTGAATGAAACTGTAGGTCAAGTAATATGGTTTTGCCGGCTTGCACAACGATCCCTAAACGTATTTAGCGACTAAACATGTTTAAATTTTAAGTATTTGTTTGATTTGACAACTCCTTAAATAATATTTAGTCACCAAATACGTTTAAGCATCGTTGCGGGAGTCGCCCTAAGAATATTTTCTTTTGTGTTTTGGGAGACTCGCAAGATCTCAGTTCGGGGTGAACCACTTGTAATAATAGAGCAAACGAGCCCGCGATGTCATCATCGCTAGCCAAGCATAGCACGTTCTTATGCACGTGTTTTTGCCATGGCGACTTCAACACCTATTTCGAACGCAGCTTGTGGTTGCAAATAGTCGCTCAGCAGTGCAAGCCATCTAGTGGTCTTTCCACCGAGATATGAATATAAAGGCATACCAAAAATAACCTTAACTCAATGAAATATCATGTCGCGGTCTCCAGTATCCAAACACCCTCTTAACCTCTCATGGCCGCATAATACTCCAAGATTTATGGCTAATATTTCTTCTTTTGTTTCGCCAAAGGAACTTATGCCTGCGGTCTCCTTACAAGTGCACTTTGTGGACACGCCTCTTTCTGATACACCGAGTAAGAGCACATGAGAATGAAATTAATTAAGGATTGACATAAGGCTCTAAGGGAATTATTTTACACGTAAATATGTCACTACATCATCAAACCAGTCCTAAATCATCCACACTCCTGTTTCCACCTATGGGCGTCCTACTATAGCTTTATTGAAATCGATATACATATATTAATATGGTGTAACAGTTGGGAACTGTTATCTCGCAGTTGTTAATGAGTACGTCTACGACGAGTACAAACAGTGCAGGGAGCCAACCTCAATCTCTTATAGCAATATCAAAATAATATTACACTGACCCTCAATTAGTAAGCTTGCTTTATAAGGCGAAGCAGTTTTGGTGACGTCACCTTATATCGTTACTAAAAACGTTTCACATTAGAGCTCAAATAAAGAATAAAATTATTCTAAATAGTAAGTTAACCGTGTTTGTTTTCGCAATGTTTTATACTGAACGTGGTTGTATTCAATAGAAATCACTAAATATGACATCATTATTAGGATTATAACAGTAATGTTTAAAAGGGTTCAAATCGAAGTAATGTTGCTACAAGCTCGAAACAAAACGCTCCTGAATCATGATGATTTTCTAAAAGATTGTGGTCAGTGCCCAGTTAGGTAGATCTAAGTTTGATACTTGAGTTGGCTGGGCAGCGTTTGGGAAACTACAAGACGTCTTCTCGTTTAGAATATCGCAATGTGTAAAGACAAAAGTCTTTGATCGGTGTGTGTTAGTGAGCACGTTTAGTAGTGGCCTTCCTAAGGCTGATATGATGACTATGGCATAACCAGTCATGCTATATTGACGTGCTCATACTCATTCTGACGACCTCCGTGGCGCAGTGGGCGAATAGCCGGCTGAAATGCAGGAGGTTGCGGGTTCGATTCCCGCCGTGAAACAAATGTTTGCATGATCTACAAATATTTGTTCCGGGTATGGATTATTTTCTATGTATTTACAAAAAAAAAAGTATATAAATATTCTATCAGTTATCTGGTTCCCATAGTACAAGCTCTGCTTAGTTTGGGGCTAGATAGCGCTGTGTGAAATGTCCAGCAATATTTATATTTATTTTATTTATAGCATGCCAGTCTCCCGCTACTACTATGAACAACGCATGGGTTTGTCATACTTGTTTAATGCCAGTAGCGGTCATGTTACTAACCAAAAATCAAAATGTATTTAGTCATTAAAATCACAAAGACAACTTTGAATCGTGAATTTTACTGCCTGTTCCTCCGCGTACAACCCAGGAAAGAAAGGCAATAAACAATGCTGGTTGTTCTTTTTAACGATCCTTTTAGAATAGGTACATAATAATAAAGAAAACGAATTACGTCTAAATTGTAACATCTTTGAACGAGTTGGAACAATTTAAATCCCAAGCTTCTCTATCATCTAAATAATCCAATATGTTTTAGTTTTTATGTCGTTTTGATGCACTTTGATGTCACTCTCTTATTCAAAAAATATAAAATTTAATACCATGCTAGTATATTATTTCAATTAAAAGTTTTGCAATTATTATCGAAGCTTTCCGTCGAAGTTAAATCTCAAACTAAACATAATCATCTCTCGCCAAGTGATCTACAAACAACAATACCGGCGTCTCGGAGTTTAAGCAAACTGCTCAACGACAACACTGCAAGTAAAGTCACGCTCTCACAGTAGTCTATAAACAGGATGCTACGGAGTATATTTGTTAACTCAAAATGGATGATACAAGCTCTGAAAATGAACAACTTTTCTAGAAATTAAGTTGAGATTCATTTAATTTTCAGGAAAAAGATTCTGCACTTTCCTTTTTATATTTGAGATTTCTTGGTCAATACGGCTCTTAGAAACTTTTATAAGGACGACGGTTCAGTAACCGGTTGATGTGTGATAATTAGTTTTAAACTTATGAGTTAATAAAAAAATATATAAGTTTTAGCTGACCCGCCGGACTTCGTACCGCCCCTGGACATGCATATGAAGCGGGCTGCCAATGTACGTCACCGGTACATTTCATTGTACACTATTCTTTCAATTTGATTTCTGAACGACGGGGTACACATCAAAGGAAAACCCAAATTGTTTTTTTTTAATTCCGAGCATTTTCATATTTATTCACCTTGCAAACCTTTTCTGGACTTCCACAAATAATTCATTGCCAAAACTAATCAAATCGATCCAGCCGTTCTTGAGTTTTAGCGAGACTAATGAACAGCAATTCATTTTTATATACTTATATAGATTATATCAGTTATCTGGCTGCTATAAGTCAAAGTCAAAATCATTTATTCATTAAAATCACAAGGATCACTTTGAAACGTCAATTTTACTGCCTGTTCCTTCGCGACCAAGCCAGGAAAGAAAGGCAAGAAACAAGGCTGCTTGTTTTTTAATGATCCTTTTAGAATACATTACAATACAGAAAATAAATTACGTCTAAATTGTAACATTTTGAACGAGTTGGAGCAATTTCAATCCTAAGCTTCTCTATCATCTAAATAATCCGATATTTTATAGTAGGCTTTTTTATAAAGATTTTGTTTAATTGCGTTTTTAAATTTGTTAATTGTCAATTTTTGTACATCACTTGGGAGTTGTTATAAAAGCGAACACCTTGCCCTTTAAACGATTTATTAACTTTATGGAGTCTACAATGGGCAACAGCGAGTTTATTTTTATTTCTAGTATTGAAATTATGATTATTTCTATTTTTCTTATTCAAATTAATATTTTTGTGAACATACATCAGATTTTCATAGATGTATTGACGAGATGTAAGAGAATGTCATAATATTTATTTATTTAAACTTATTACGTAATGATTCTCTGGGGCCCATATTATAAATTGCACGAACAGCCCTCTTCTGCAGCACAAAAACGGTGTTTATATCTGCAGCACTCCCCCACAGCAGTATACCGTATGACATAATGATGTGGAAGTAGCTGAAGTAAACTAGTCTAGCTGTGTCTATGTCTGTAAAAAGACGGATCTTTTTGACGGAGGATGCCGCAGAACTAAGTCTCTTCGACAACTTATCAATGTGAGGGCCCCATTGAAGCTTATTATCTAGGGTTATACATAAGAATACGGTAGTTTCCACAAGAGCCAACTCCTCGTCTTTGATTTTTATACCTGCTTTAACTTGTGTAACATACGGTAGTGTAAATCTAATACACTTTGTTTTCTTTTCATTTAGAAGTAAATTGTTTACATTGAACCATTTTACGACCTTAGAGATCTTCAAAATCGATTTGTCGTCGCTTTAGTTTAAATAAAAGTGACGTGTCATCTGCAAACAATACAACCTCATGATCATCCCTTACAAGATGGGGAAGATCATTAATATATACTAAAAACAAAAATGGTCCCAAAATTGATCCCTGTGGTACACCCATTTTAACCAGAGACCCCGGAGAACGCTTCCCATTAACGTCAACTCTTTGCACTCTCCCACTTAAATAAGAAGTGAAGAGTTATTTAAGTTAAGTTAAGTAAGTTAAATAGAAAGTCTAGAGCAACGTTCCTAATGCTATAATGGTGTAGTTTCCTGATCAATGTGTCGTGGTCTACGCAATCAAATGCCTTAGACAAATCACAAAAAATACCTAAAGCGTCATGAAACTTCTCCCAGGCATCAAAAACTTACGTGCGATATTGACTCAATACCAGCATCAGTGGTTGAGCGACCCGTTGAGTGGTAAATCCGAATTGTTTATGATGCAGTAAATTATGAGAATTGAAATGTCTAAATAGTTTATTTAAAATTAGTTTTTCAAATATTTTACTAAATGTCAGAAGTACTGAGATTGGTCTAAAACTACCAGGATCAGAACTAGTGCCTGATTTGAAAAGTGGAGTTACTTTACTGTGTTTCCTTAAATCAGGGAATACACCACAGTCAATACACTCGTTGAATATTAAAGCTAGTTCGGGAGCAATTCGACGGCCCCTACGTACATAAAGACATGTCAAAAGTGGCCATTTTTTTTTATTGCATTTATGGCTTTAGATTGTCCATATACACATACCTATATAAGATTTTTTCTTTAATATTATGTATTTTACTTAAAATACAAGTCGTATAAGAGAATAACTATCATAATTACAACAAATAAGTGTCGTAGATGCGGATATCTGTAGTTATCCTTTTGTACGGTGTTTAAAAATGCGCGCCACTCGGTGCGAGTTCGGTCTTGTCTGACATAACTTCATTCACGGGAACTCCCCAATAAGTCGTGTCGATTCTTGTTCGCGTAGTGAAATAATTAGCGTTTTGATACAATATCAGATAAAGTGGTGTGTTTTTTAGTTATAAATATTCATAATACATCTACAATAGTACTGTGAAACATGAATAATAGTAGATCTAAGTTATTGGTGGATATTGCAAACACCGGCAACAATGTTTTAACCGTTTCTGAAGCACAAGATTTAATTAATTACATCGATGAAGCAAATGAAGGTAAGCAGTAATTCAAATAAGATTTCATTAGACGTTTAATAATATTGAAAACTGATTGAAATATTATATTATTTTTCTAACCTAGTGCGGTAGGATATCAATGTAAAAGCGGTCATCTCAGACTTATCCGCTTATACTATGTTAATCATCTGAAAACCATTATTTTACGAATAATTATTATAAGTTGCATGCTTATTTAAAATATGATTTGCTTACTATTTTTTTACAAAGAAAACAACGTTTTTATTATTATCGCGGTATATGAAGTCATGTCCTACATGTTTGTTTATACGTGTAACTATTAATTTATTCGTGGATTTGTTTTCATTTACGTTTCGGCGTTTTGTGTGTTTCATTATAGTTTAATAACTAAATATATCTATTTAAATAAATAAATAAATATAAAAATCTAAATAAATACATATATTTCTCTTTCTTTTGTTTTTTAGAGACACCAGTATGTTCCGGAAAAGATATTTCATTGGATCTTGAGGATCGGCCTTTGGACGTTTGTAACGACGAAACACAGATTACCGAAGTACCTAGCGATGAAGAACAAAATCATACATCAGCTAATATAATATTATCTCAAACTGATTTAAATTATATAATTGATACGGTAGGGGAAATTTCGAATGATGAAATTCAAGATTACTATCTTAACAATTCTATCTGTGAAAATGAAACACCACAACCAACACTTCAAAATGATATCAATGAAAGAACTGCCCGTGATGTTATTTCAACAGCTTCCGAATCTTTGGTTTCAACACCAATGCCAAGTCCATGCATGTCGTTTGGATTGTCTCCAAACGACTTGCATGGACTTGATGAATGTAACTACTTAAGCGAAAGTACGGTTATCCTATCTGATGCAACCTTAAGATCAAGCCCCCTAGGATCCAGCGAAATGTCCGGTACATCAACACCGCGTCAACGTAAAAGAAAGCGTCAGTATGTGAAAAAAGCAATTACAAAGAACAGAATTACTAATAAATCTAACTGGCTAGATGAAAAAAGGAAGGCACTTGTCAACATAGGTGAAGCTCATACATCTCGATCCGGAAAACAACAAATGGCAAAACAAATGAAGGGTCCATGTGCATCTAATTGTCGATTAAAATGTTTTGAGAAGTTTGGTGTGGTAGCTCGCCAAAAAATATTCGAAACCTTTTGGAATCTAGGTGACCATTGTCAGCAGTGGTCTTTTATAGCGTCACACGTAAAAGAAATAAGAAAAAAACAATGGACACAAGATTCTAAGAGGTTAAATGTTTACAAGTTTTTTTTGCCTCTTTTGTCTAATATTGGCCACAAGGAGAAGGTAATAGTTTGCAAAACTATGTTTAAAAATACGTTTTCTATAAGTAACACTTTTATACAATCTGCCATCGATAAGCATGATAAAAATACCGGTATTTGTACTAAAGATATGAGAGGCTTTCATCAAAATCATCCAACTATAATAACTGCGGCAATGAAAGAAAATGTAATTCAACATGTAAAATCTTTTGCACCCATAGAAAGTCATTATACGCGCAAAGACTCAAATAAACAGTACTTAGACTGTGAATTGAACTTTAAGAAGATGTACGACCTGTATATTATATGGTGTAAAGATCTGAATATAACTGAAAATATAGCTACTTCTGTAAGACAGTACAAAGATATTATCAATAAGGAATTAAATATAGCATTTTATATACCTAAAAAAGACCAATGTGACCTATGCCACGCAATGAAAAATAACACCACGCCTACCAATGATGATAAACTGAAGCATAAGGCACACATGGAAAATAAAAATCTTGCCAGGACTTTTAAAAACGCCGATAAAATTGAAGCTCAATCGAATCCTTCTGAAATTTGCACAGCGATGTTTGATTTCCAAAAAATAAGTAACACTCCACACGCTGAAATTAGTGTACTGTATTACAAGAGGAAATTATCAGTATATAATTTTACAGTGTTTGATGCTGGGTTAAAGGAAGCTACATGTTACATGTGGGATGAAACAATTGCTAGACGTGGCGCCAATGAAGTGGCTAGTTGTTTGTTTTCTTTTGTTAACGACAAGGTTAAGGATGGCGTGAAAGATTTTAGATTCTGGTCAGACAACTGTGCTGGTCAGAATCGCAATCGCATTGTTTTTTTTATGTACTTGTATGTAAGCAATACATTTAAGGTAGATGTGTGCCATAGATTCTTGGAAAAAGGCCATACTCAGAACGAGGCAGATAGCGTTCACGCATTAATTGAGCGAACAGCAAAAAATAAAGTTATTTACACGCCAGATGAATGGTACACACTGGTTCGCTGGGCAAAACAGAATAGCCCACCTTATAGAGTCGTAGAAGTGAATCAAGACTTAGTTTTGGATTTCAAAGCTTGGCTACATACTAAAAACTGGATCAAAGATACAAATTCAAACAAAATTTCTTGGAATAAGATAAGAGAAGTAAAAGTACAAGGGAATAATCCAGACGTTATTGAATTTAAGTACGACTTTTCTGAAGAAAATTACAGAAGACTGAACTGTAGTAATAATTTGAAATTAACAAGAGGAAGGAAAAAGAAGGAACAAGAACTAATATTAGAGAAGTTATACAAAAATCCTATCCCTATCACTGATGTGAAATATAAAGACCTGATTAGTTTATGCGATACACTGATTATTCCAAATAAGTATCATGACTTCTATAGAAACCTTAAGCATAGCACTGAAGCACAAGATACTGATAATGAAGGTTGTTAAGTTAATATAAGTAATTTTATTTTGTTACCTGTTATTAAAACTAGTTAGTAATGTTGTTAGTGTTGTTAGTAATAAGATGAATCAGTCTGAATAAAGCTGTGATGATTATTAAATATTACAAATTAGGTAGATTAGATAAATAATTAAACTAAGGCGCATACTCAAATAAAGCTGTGATGATTATTAAAAATTACAAATTATATTTCTAGACAACTGTGATTTTTGAATGTTTGGTTCCTACTCTAATGAGACTATAAATACCAATTGTTTAGATTTAAGTAATGCTCAAATTATTATAAACCTTCTTTAATTAATAAAACAGAATCCTGAAAATTTTATTTAAGAACATGTCTTTGTTTACGTTACCAGAAATATATTCCTACCTATCCTAATAAAACCGCGTATAAAGCGATATGTCTACGTTGATGTATATTAATCTCCATGGGTAGCGATCTAAAGAAGTTTAATGTATTCATTTGAAAACAATAACATAATTATACGTTTTCATAAAACATTTAATATAAATTCTATTCTAGATACTGTTTTCTTCTTTCCTGCGTATAAAAAGCTATCTTATAGTTGTCTGACATGCTTTTGTTTTAATATCACCGTAGAAACAGTCATCTATCATTTTTTCCAGGAAAACATAAAATAAATAAATATGTATTTATACTATTATAAAGTTCCTAAATCTAATTAGACATTATAGAAATAAAATATTTATAATTGCACATAGATTTTTTTCTAAAGCGGTTTGAATACAAATTACGCTCTCCTGTAAACCTTGATTTTTGACATGTCTTTTTGTACGTAGGGGCCGTCGAATTATGTTAATCAATGTTTTTACGACGCTAACAGAGATACCCCAGAGGTCCGTGGTTTTCTTAACATTTATCAGTTTGAAAGCTTTTATGATGTCACCACTATTTACATAATCAAATTTGAATTGTGTTTTGCATTCCGTTAAGTTTTTGTTCAACAATGACTCTGCGACTATGGGAGAGGAGTTTAAGGATTTTGTGGTACAGACTGGAATATCAGTAAACAAGTCTTCGAACGCATTAGCTACATCACCATCCTGATTGATCGTGGCATTGCCAATTTTCAAACTAAACGTATTGTTCTTAGTTGTGACTCTTCCAGTCTCGCTGTTGATTATTTTTAAAGTGGTTTTCACTTTGTTTTGACTATTTTTGATTTTAGAACTCAAATGACGCGCTTTTGCTTCACGACAAACATTTTTAAAAATCTTTGAATATTTTTTTACTTCTTCTTTAAACTTCTCATTAAAATTATATTGTTCTTCAGCATAAAGATCATACAATTTTTTTCTGCTTTTATGTATTCTCACTGTTGCCCAGTCATAGAACTTTTGACCTTCAGTGACCATGATCGATTTAGGTGTAAAAATTGAATTTAACACATTACTAAATTTCTCAAAAAACGTGTTGTATAAATTATTTGGATTATTATTATTATTATATACACATGGAACTACGGAAGTTAAGTTCAATTTAAGTTTGTCCAATCGATCTATGGTCATAGGTACACAAGTAATTTTACTTTTTACAAGATTTTTTGTTTGAATTTCTATTTTAATTATTTGACTAAGATGATCCGATTTAATATTACTAAATTAAACTTCTATTTAAAATTTTTACATTGGCAAAAATGTTGTCTATACATGTGGTTGAAGTGTCGGTTATTCGAGTAGGCTCCATAAATTGAGGCTTCAGATCAAATGATTGAAATAAACTAGTTATTTTAGTATTTATTGAATTATGTTCTAGCAAATTTATATTGAAGTCTCCGCATGCAATAATGTATTTATTTGATTTTGATAATTAAAAAAAATATTCCATAATTTTTCAAAAATATCAAATGTGGCGGATAGTGGTCTGTAAACACTTATAACTATGAACTGCTCCAACTCTACTCAGGCTATTTCAATATGTCTTTCTACAGAGAGGTGAACTATATCTAATCGATCTATAAAGTTGATCTGTTTATTAAGTAGTATTAACGAGCCACCTCGTATAGCATGTACTCTACCAACTCGGTGTTTACTGAAACTGAACATGACCTCATGGCTTTTCAGCCAATGTTCTGTAATGCAAATAATGTCAATCTTATTTGAGTTCATGTACAATTCCAGTTCTAATTCTTTACAACTAATTCCTTCAGTATTTTGGTGCATCAAGTTGGTATGGTTGAAATTTTTATTATTATTTGAATTTTATTACCTCTGTTTTTAAGGATTTATTATTTAAATTTTGAATGCTAGAGCTTAGTTTGAAGCTAGATAGCGCTTTGTAAAATATCCAGCACTATTTAATAATTATTATTTTATTTTCATGTGTAAAGTTTCAATTAGTGTAGCAAAATATTTGTTAGCGTAATGATTTTGTTTCCCAAACTCAATCAATCTAAGACCCACGCTTTATTTTCTCCCTAACAGTTTATTAAACATTTGATTTTGGCTTTAGTATTGATTGATTGATTGAAAATTCTTTATTGCACAAAATACATAAAGCTGTACACAGGCGAACTTAATGCTAGCAAGCATTCTCTTCCAGTTAACCTTTGCGTAGTGTTGAAAAAATATTTTTGTAGGTAGTGCATGATATAATGTAGCAGGAAAAACTTTATAATAAAAAATAAGACGAACATATATTGAAAATACGAATATATATTATGCCTTTTTTCATGAGCATTAGCAGGCTGAAGTGGCAGTGGGCGGGGCACATACTCGTAGTTCAAAGAACTGACGGCCGTTGGGGCAGAAAGGTTCTAGAGTGTAGACCACGCACTGGAATGTGCAGTGTAGTACGCGCCTCCCACTAGATGATAAGACGACATGATAAAGGTTGCTGGGAGTCTATAGGTATACAGAGTGTTTGGTAATACACTGACGATATTCAAGTATACAATACAATATGTATACAAATAGTTATAAAGATACTAAAGAGGAATGTCGAATTTGCACTTAGGACAAACCTACTAAAGTTTTTTAAGTGTAATAATTTTACAACTAGTTTTTTAAAAATACATAAAAAGAAAAAAAGACGGTTTCTCAAAACAAAAAAAAAAGACTTCCTGAAAAAAAAGTACATTACTTATGTTATCAAATTTTAAAGAAAATCGACTAAGTTTAGGTGATTAATTCGATATAAAACTTACTGCCTACTCTTGCAATCGACATCCAAAAATAAAGGCCGATTTGATATCTCTTTCGGAAATGGCTGCGGGTTTTGGGTTAGAAAGGGACAACAGGAGATATCTCGAGACGTCACCAACACAGTATCTGTGGCAAACATTATGCAATAGCACAACATAAGTTTAATAAAGTGTTTGTTTTTACATGCCAAAATAATTTTCACATTTATATGGTAAACATTCCCCAAATGTATTTATTATGCTCATCAAAATAACCCATTTCATATTTGTGTGTATATTATCAAACACCCTATATAGGAGAGGTTTATGTTCAGCAACGGACGTTTTATGGCTCTGATATGATGAATACTTTTTTATTTCAACGATGTGGCTACGTATAAAGGTGCTCCTGTCCCAATTTGATGACCATAGGTTGTTGGGAGCTGGGAAAGCTGCTGGGGAAACTTATGTTTTGAACTGGACGTCCTATGGCTGTTTTGTATTCAAAGGTCTTTATTAACAGAAATACTTAAGTAGAAAAATATCGCTAAACACAGACTAGGTATTATAAACATCTAATAATCCACTGACTCAACAGGCTGGAGCGCCTCTAAAAGTCTTTTGACACAAGTAACTTTATAACAAAAATATAACCTACTTCAGATAACAGTAAAAACCAAACTACTCTACTAATTTTGATGAAGTGTCCATGGATCAATCTAAAAATATATCCTTTCAAATAAAAAAAACTAATTTTCCAATGCGCTTGATATATGTATACCTAACGGAGTTCTGAGCTAACAAACACAACATAATAAAAATTAAACAAATTTAAGACTTATATGATTTTATCATGGATGCCATTGTCAGAACTGGACCAAAAAGAAATGGGACTACACAAAAAGCACCAGCTTTCAAATAAAAAATGAATCATCAAAATCGGTTTACCCAGTCGAAAGTTCTGAGGTAACAAACATAAAAAATACAGTCGAATTGAGAATCTCCTCCTTTTTTTGAAATCGGTTAAACATTATTTATAATGTTTTTTGATCACAAAGCTTTTTTAACATAATTTTATGCTTACTTTGTCTAGTACACATTTTTAATTTTTAGTTCTAGGTATAGAGAAATAGAGAATAGACAGGATTCGGAAAACCTCGCTGCGCTCAAGGACCGGCATCGCTGACGTCGGTATCAAGGCTGCCATGTTGAAGTGGGATTAGGCGGGTCATGTCTCTCACATGCAACCAAATAGGTGGGCTAAGGTCGTAACTGGATGGATCCCTGTGGATGGAAAGCGACACCGTGGAAGGCCTAAGAAGCGGTGGCGCGATGATTTGTGTCGCTTTTTTATAGGGACTGGCGGGATTTAGTACAATATCGAGAAAGGTGGAGGCAGGCCTTTGCCCAGCAGTGGGACAGCATAGGCTTGATAAAAATAAAAGTTGTAGTTATGAAGAACTTTGACTAACAGTGCTAGGGCTAAAATTATACTTATCATAAACAGTTTAGCCTAGTAGAGGTTTTTTTCTGAGAAAATTATCAAACAGCCCATTTGAAGTATGGTATTCTGAGGGCTACCGTAATAATGAACATACTGGCGTGTGTTCTGTACGTTTAGTTTCTACCTCGATAGTCTAGCTACAACTTCAAGTACCATCGATATTCCCAAAGCATTAAAAATCAAGCCCTGTTATTCCCGCCGCAGACCACAGGCGGAGGCACTGAGCCCACATTTCACTCGAACACGATAAACATATATCGAGGCACCTAACTGCCTCACAGTGACCCGACACATCTCACACCACCTCCAACCTTACTTCGCACGACACAAAACTGAAAATTGCAAAACGACCTACGCATCACACTTGCTGTGCAACTTTCAAGTCTTTGCTAGGAAGGCTAAGGTGGAAAACGAATTGTGTTGTTTTAGTGGTGCGTGCTGTGTTCTAGCATTCATAAATGCTAGCTCGGATGAGGATTAGGGAATTATGCGAGATAATTTTCGCGACGACGTCGATTGAGCGCAATGATAACTACTGATTTTTAGATGGTTTATTGCCTGGCTAGTCTAGTAGTAAACGCCAAACTACTTTGCAGCTTTCCTTTCCAGGGCAAGATTGTGACTGAGCGCTTTTATGCGAGAGAGGGGATGCTACGGTACGACGTCGATTCGGATCAAAACGTTATCAATGCATTTCTAAAATTTCTTCAAGGATGGATGTTCATAACAAATTAAGTTATGAAAGTAAAGAACTAAACATATATGTACATATATAGACTTTACAATTGAGCATTGATAGATATACGCAGAATCGTAATGGATGGCAAAAACTGAGGAAGGTTAATACCCAACCCAGCAGTGGTAAAGTCTGAGGGCTGTGAATGATGATGATGATATTTAGTAATTTCATAATTGAGGCGTGCGTTAGTAAAAGTTGAATGCTTTATCAGTAAGTACTGTACACTTTAGGACTCATAAAATTATATCCCTGAAGTGACATAACAGCTCACAACCACACAGATTCACGGAATCCTATAAACAACCAATTCGGTCCACACAATTTTAGTCGAAAATTGTTTCCGGAAACAGAATATGTTTAACAAAACTTCGTAAAAACGTACAACATGAAAACCAATATCAAACACGTTTATATTGCGGGAAATTGCGATCAAATGCTGTATTTGTGTCTCTCTGTACAGTCAATGTAAAACGCAAAAAATAATACAATACATACGAATAAAGCAATCTATCGAAACGTATGTTCGCGTTCCCGAGTCGTGATCAATCTGTTATCGGTTGTCCTCACTCATCCCAATCGTACATAAACACTTGCTTAATAAATTCTCCCCATATTGGCTCAATAAACAACTCCGACCCTCCACAATACAACCCTTATTCCTACTACATAAGGTTCATTTCAAATTAACGTCTCTGTCAATGTATTTGGAGCCAAAGGCTGTGCTAAGAGTAGGTATATTTGGTCTAAATTAGCGAGGGAAGGAATTATGTTTGTTGTTATGTTGTAAAGAAAGGGTGGTTTAAATCTGGCACGTTCGAGTATGAGTGAGTGCAAAGCTGCTATCCGATAAGCCAATGCGAGTGTTGAGAGAAGCTCAGAGGTTGGAGTTAAGTTTATTGCTTACAGCGAGGAGCTATGGAACTGTCGGCTGGCTATATCCATCACTAGCCCACAGATTAGAGTGGACGCCGGATTGGAGTGGAGTTGACTCTTCAACCCGAGACCATGACTGTTGCAACACAGCCGAAACGTCGGGATAACTAATAAAAAAGGTACATACGCGATAAATACCCGTTTTAATCAATAATTATGTACAGTGATCGCGAAAGTTTGAAAAATACTAATACATAATTAATCAAGTTAAGGATCTTAAAATGAATATTTAATATTTAGCTTTTGGTAAGAAATAAAAAAATACGTGCTTCAACGTTTTTGCAAAATCATCCTTATGTACAGTTAGTACACACGGCTACACATCAAGCTATACATCCAGTATAAGCTGACCTCTCATTCTACGAAAAGCCTACACAATGGGAGGTCAGCTTATACTGGAAATGTATAGCTTGATGTGTAGCCGTGTGTACTGTAGGGATGATTTGACCCGACTACGCAGGAGGGTAATGTTTTTATTGCCAATCCACGCGTGTGAAGCCGCGGGCGAGTCAGCTAGGAGTATGTCAAAATGTTCAAAATGTCTCTAGTTAAGTCCCACATTAAAAAGCCCCAGTATGTTCAAAAAGGGTTATTCGAATGCAATGTAATTCAACGCAGATACATGAAAGCGAGCTTTGTATGCGAGTCCGTGAAAGCATTGCATTGAGTGACGTCATATAACTGGTTCACTTAGAGTGCGACTTAAGGAACAAGTCCAATATAGTAGTTGACGCAATAACTCGCAATGTTATCTTCGCGTGAAGTCTCTAGAGAGTCTCTACATGGAAAGATACAGGAAAATGTTATTATCTTGACATCTCATTTTCTGTGAGCTGGCATATTTTTTTTTTTTTACTTTCTCACTGCTGGGTAAAGGTCTACCTCATATCCCTCCACATCTTGCAGTCACTAGCAACGTCCCACCAGTCATACTGAAAGGCATGAAGGTCGTCACGCCAACGTTTCCTCAACTGGTGGCCTAATTGTCTTACAAGACGACTATTGCCATTGGTCTATAGGCACACAGATAACGTGACCCGCCCAGTCTTACTTTTCAAGCAATGTGATATTGCGGAGCCTGTCAGTTCTCTTTACCCCTAACACATTGCGCTCCATGGTTCTTTGACTTGGACGAATATTTGGACGATAGCGAGACGATATTTGATCGAGCGAAGCGAGATCTCCAAATCAACTTGGGCTAATCGGCGTTGGATGTATGTATGTGAGTATGTATGTACATATGTTTGTTTGTCCGAAGATAACTTTCGAAGCGTTTATCCGATCATCGTGAAATTTAGTATGTAGGTAGGTAATGATGGCACAATTTTGGTGTGACTAAATCTGCTAAAAATGTTGGGCAGTTGTTGAAATATTAAGGCGCAAGATGGTCTAACTATCCGGTCAAATGGCACGCCTAATAAAAGGTCTTTATGAGTAAATTTCGACCCCGTTTTTATTTTCAGTTTAAACGTTGTAGTTTTTAAGTTATTAGTTATTAATCATGATAAAACCCTTTACTCCCCATTATCTTAAATGCAAATTTTCCTACCTCTCTGACACCCATTACCAAATCTTCAGATCCACTGATTCTCTCCTTCTCGCTACCCCGAAACACTCAACGGCCTTCCGTGGCAACTCTTTTGAGGTGGTAGCTGTCGGTCTATGGAACTCTCTCCCTACTCATATTAAAAAGGCGCCTAGTAAACCGGTTTTCAGACGACTAGTCTACAGTCATTTCTTGCAGTCCTCCACTGGCTGTTAAAATATATAAAAACGTAGTACCTATGTGTGTTGTATGTAATATTATTTTTTGTTTTTTATCTATAAATATATATATTATATATATATATATTTATAGATATATATATTTGTTATATTTCTCATATATATATTCTATGTATTATTATTGTTATATCAAGTAGGTTTATGTATTTATTCAAACTGTAATCGCAGTTTATTGTTATTTGTGTTTCTTTTGTTTTTTTTAATAAACATTAATATTGTTAAAAGTTAGCACACCAACCTTTTTTGTTACCTCTGAGGTTGGCGGGTAGAAAATGCTATTAGCATTTAGCCCACCTTTTGTACATGTAATTTGTATTTTTGTGCAATAAAGTATTAAATAAATAAAATAAAAATTGAATTTTGATAATTTCACAGGGTACATCAGTGACCCCCATAATGCTGAAATTTGGTATGCGTGTAGCTTTAGTGACACAGATATAGGCAAAGTCTGAAATCCAGAATAACTGCAAATTCTACCCTAAAAATAACCAATTTCATAATCTCCCGTAACCTGTAATTTGAATGAAACTGTAGTTCAAGTTATGTGGTTATCCATTTCGCGGCACTATTTTGATAGTCGAAGATTACAAATAATATTTTTTTGTTTATTGGAGGCTCGCGAGATCTCAGTTCAGGACAAACCACTAGTTATTAACAAGCAGCATTGATGTGTTCTGGTTTGAAGGGTATGGTTGCCGGTGAAATTACAGGCACATGAGGCTTTACACCCGCCTCAAGTTGATGTATGCGGGGCAGTGCATCGTGGAGCACGTTTCTAAGGTGCGTGACCTATGAGGCAAAACTTTGTTATAGGTGATGGTTGCGACTTAATACCAGATAGAGCTAAGGCTTGTTCCATCTCTAGGCATTA
The DNA here is from genome assembly GCA_918857605.2 of Philereme vetulata. Lineage (NCBI taxonomy): Eukaryota > Metazoa > Arthropoda > Insecta > Lepidoptera > Geometridae > Philereme > Philereme vetulata. The sequence goes on from OU975484.1 coordinate 5,107,198, forward strand.
TAAAATAAAAACCTTTAATTTTTTAAATAAATTTAATGCAAAGTTTCACGTCACCAGAAGCAGATCTCTCTTTACAGATCGTGTCTGTGACTGAAAGGTAGATCGTAAAGCGACCGAGCGTTGACCAAAGTTAAAATTACGAGAACTGGGGTACAATAATTGGCAACCTCAGTGAACCCTAAATTTTCATTATTTAATTAGCTACAAAAAACGTAGAAAAATCAGTTCGCAATCACGAAACAAAGAGCAAAACAATAGTTAATTACATTACATTCAAGCGAAAGGTACATTTGTATCAGCATTATAAGGGCACGCTTGTCGGTCTGTCCGTACATGATACCCCGGGGCCCCGGGGCCCTGGGGCAGCGGCCAGTCGGGGCCGACCCCTGATTGCACTACCATAATGGTCATTGAGATAACAAGCCACTCTTACAGCCGTACTAATACTATTCATAGAACATAATGTTTATATAAAAAATCAAAATCTAAAATTCTTTATTTTCTCTGTCATGCATTACAATAAATGGCGCCCTACTTGCCAAACTAAGGTTGTGAAAAACTTGTATCTTGGCAATTAGTGCTCTTCCTTATGGTTGTCTACTTACAGAGATGTGAACTAAAAACAAATTATATTAAGTACAGGAATTATCAAATTAAATATTACAGTATGTGTTTGTGTGTGTGTATGTGTGTGTGTTTGTGTGTGTGTTTGTGTGTGTTTGTGAGTGTTCGTGTATTACCTTAAATAATATAGCATTAGAATAGATTAGAATAATGCTTTATTGTACACCAGGAATACTTCAATAAACTATTTTATGCTAAATATGATGCAATAGATGGCCTTATCGCTGAAAGCGATTTCTTCCAGGCAACCTATGGGTGAAAAGTAAAGAGTGAAGCAGTGATGGACAACGGTGCACAGAGTATACATACAACAGTAGTATACATACAAATGAAAGAAATAAAAACAAATATATCTAATAAAAAACTGCACATTTAATCCTAACACATAAATTAATACCCATTTAATAACTTAAGTCAATTATTATTACAAATCTTCTAGAATGGGATATTTCAAATAAATAATGTATAAATAGGTAACTCAAATGACAAGAAAGCCAGGCATTAAGGTAATGCTGCTTTAATCTCAGCTTAAAAGAGTGATGTGAAGGAGCTCGTCTAATTTATTGTAAAAGCATGAGCATTTATGTATTTGTGACATCGAATACATACATATATTTAAAAAAAAATACTTACAAATACAACAAAATAAAACAAACATTACAGAAATATACAAAGAAAGCACGAAACAGACAAAAGATAAAAACAATAGTAATGAAAAATATTATACTAATATTATAAATTCAAGAGTAACTCTGTCTGTCTGTCTGTCTGTTAGTTCCGTTTTCACGACTAAACGGCGAGGCCAATTTAAATGAAACTTGGTATACAGATAGGTTATGGCCGAGATTGGGACAAAGGCTACTTTTTACCCATCTGCGCATAAGGAGGGTAATGTTTTTATTGACAAACCACCCATGCAAAGTCGCGGGCGGTAGCTAGTTTCTGATAAATTCTTCATAATTTTATTTAATTTAAGGTTTGTCTAAGTCACTAAACTAACAAGTTATGTCTATTTAATGAGAAATGTGTCAATAAGCACGAGCTTAAATAATTTAAATACCTTAAAACCAACATTTAATTCGCTCTTAGACGAAGAGCTCATTTGACGAAGAGGTATCCGATAAATTTACAATTAATTGCGATTCATTCGTCTCTTGTAAGAGGTCATCGTCCCAATACTTTTGTCGAAGCCTGTCCACATGGTTGACTTCTTTTTTCCAGACAACAAAACAATAACACAAACGAAAACTAAAAGAATTCCAGAGCGCGTCGTTACGTGACGTAGGCCAGTACGAGACTAAAAACCCTAGTAAAAAATAGTGATGCGAACGGTACAATACGGGCGCCATCGGGGAAGTGCAGGGGAAGCGGTCGGGGAGTCGCATTCCTAGCAGGTCCCAAGTTATCGCGCACGAGTTATATGTATATATTTAATGGTGTGCAATAAAGAAAATATCTAATCTAATCTGATTCATCGTGTTCTTTACCACTATAGAGAAACGTAAAGTGGAATTTGACTTACTCAATAACCACAAACCATCGTTTTAGAAAACTTTCGTGATTTACTTTAATCATTATTGAACCTGGTAGAGACATAGTTAGTGTTGTGTGTTTGCCTGCACCGAGTTTTACCGAAGAGAACAGCAGTGATGATAATGATGTTGACTCAACCCCCACCACTGCTCCCGTCCTCCCATTAGAACAGTTATTTCAGTACTTACCGTTAAACTGAGCGTCATCATCGTAAAATGAGTGTTTATTGGAAATGCATCCATTACTAGATAAATATTCAAGTTACCGGTATTAAACCTACCTTTAAAATCAGTTCATACGATCCCGGATGTTTGTTTTAAATTAATATCATACATAACAAAACAGGATGTATACGATTACGATGGAAATTTTAGTAGTGCAATAATGGAGCTTGTGGTAGGGGGTGGGGTGGGATAAGGAGGGTCACGGAACGCTGTAATTATTGTGACAGCACATCGCGGCGGCGGCGGTTCCGTTACTTCCGTTACTGATATCCGTTACGTGTTAAGATATCTGGTACATTATGTTGTTGATGCGAATATTGTGTGACTTGCGATATTGCTCAACCTTATTCCGATATTATTGGATAACAGGTATGGAAGATAGTTAAATATCGTTTTATTAAATTACTACACTGAAATAATACAAATATGTACTAAGTTAGAGTTAAATGACGCCTTATCGCTGAAAACTATCTATTGCAGGCAACTTTTGTACGGAAAGAAATAAACCAAGCTTTAACGAAGTGCGGTGTACGTATCCCACTAATATTATATATGCTAAAGTTTGGATGTTTGAATGAATGAATACACTTTATTATACACCATATAAACAAAAAATTACAAACACAAAGCAAATAGTACAACGGGCGGTCTTATCGCTTAGAAGCGGTTGTTTGTTTGTTACTCAAACACGTCGTAACAGCTGAACTAATATCGATGAAATTTGGTATATAGATAGATTATGTCTTGGATTAGAACATTAGCTACTATTAGCAGAAGATAGCGTAGAAGTCATTTAAACAAGGAATCTGAAAAACGAAAAAAAATACGTAGATAATTTTACACGAGATATATTTCTAGCCAAATTCCGTCTCAAGAGATGTCTTCGGTAAGTACCTTACTCTTTCAGTCGTTTGTATTCAATATTACGAGTATATCTTCAGGTTTTCAATACACTTTATAAAATTAAATAAAATACTCCCGCCAAACTGACTTTTATAAATAAACCTTTCACAAATAATATTATTCTGAGTCACTTTCAGCAGAAAAGCAATTGTTTTAAAACTCAATTAACCAAGTTTGCAAAACATACCTTATTACAACACAACATGAACATGCTAATTTCTTCGACATACCAAGTCTTTTTAGTCATGTCAACGGTAAATTTGAATTCACAATTGGGTATGGTGATACAAATAAGCTCAATAAGGTCAATATGTGGGCTATCGGTTAATTATTTGTGTGCCAGCAATGAACAACTACTGTGGAGTTAGGACCGTTTATTCCACTTGTACACCGCAGTGCAGGTGACACATTTTTAGCCTGCATTTATATCATCATCATACCAGCCATAGACGTCCCCAATGGACCGATCTTGTGCGGTCTGCACCCAACGGCTCCCAGCAACTTTTATCAAGTCGTCTGTCTATTTAAGTCGAGAACCTTTCTACCCCAACGGACGGTAGTTCTGCAAGCTATGTGCCCCGTCCACTGTCACCTTAATTCTAATTCTAGGATGGGGGAAATAAAAGATCTGCACTGACGTCCTGCATTGGGGTGTATTGTGCATTACCCCCGTCTAACCTGGCTCCAGCCATCTTAACTCCTTGAAGTAACAGAGTAGGACTTTGGGTTGGTGGCAGCAGCTTTCCAGGGTCCCGTGGATGTTGAAGTAGTAGTGGTATTAGTGGAACATGAGGATTCGATGACCCCTTGCAAACCCGTTCTTAGTATTGCATCGTTTGTGGCAGTGCAGTGGAGTATCAGGTGCTCCACAGTCTCTTCCTTCCGAAGGCATCCGCGACAAAGTCCGCTGTGCGTGGCTCCAGCCTTTAGGAGGTGATGGTTAAGTTCGCAGTGTCCCGTGATGATTCCCACCTTCATCCTTAGATCTTCGCGTTTTATCTTTAGCAAAGGCACCAGGTGAGGATGGAGTTACGACAGAACTTCTGAGAGCGGGTGGAAAACCGGTACTTCAAATCCTCCAGAAGTTATTTAACTCCGTCGTCCTCGAAGGAACCACGCCAAAAGCGTGGGATAAGAGCGTGGTGGTGCTTTTCTTTAAAAAAGGTGATAAACCTTATTAAAGAACTACAGGCCCATCTCGCTCTTGAGCCACGTTTACAAGCTGTTTTCGAAAGTGATTACGAACCGTCTCGCACGCAGGTTCGATGACTTCCAGCCTCCCGAACAAGCCGGTTTCCGAAAAGGCTTTAGTACCATAGACCACATCCACACGCTACGCCAGATTATACAGAAGACCGAGGAGTATAATCGGACGTTATGTCTAGCGTTTGTGGACTATGAAAAAGCCTTCGATTCAATCGAGACCTGGGCGGTACTGCAGTCTCTTCAGCGATGCCAAATCGACTATAGGTATATCGAAGTGTTGAAGTGTTTGTATAGTAACGCCACTATGTCAGTCCGTCTACAGGACCAGAGTACGGAACCAATCCAATTTCAGAGAGGCGTGAGACAGGGAGACGTAATTTCTCCGAAATTGTTCACGAACGCATTGGAGGACGTTTTCAAACTCTTGGTCTGGGACAGACTTGGCATCAATATCAATGGCGAATACATCACTCACCTTCGCTTTGCCGATGATATAGTCATTATGGCCGAATCGCTCGAGGAACTCGGTACCATGCTCAACGACCTCAGTAGGGTCTCCTAACAGGTGGGTCTTAAAATGAACATGGATAAGACGAAAATCATGTCAAATATCCATGTTGCGCCCGTACCGGTAGTTGTTGGGGGCGACACTCTCGAAGTTGTCGACGAATATGTATACCTAGGACAAACTGTCCAATTAGGTAAGTCCAACTTCGACAAAAAGGTCGCACGAAGAATCCAACTCGGCTGGGCAGCGTTCGGGAAACTTCGCGATATCTTCTCGTCCAAAATTCCCCAGAGCCTGAAGACTAAAGTCTTCAACCAGTGTGTGTTGCCAGTGATGACCTATGGCACTGAAACGTGGTCCTTTACTCATGGCCTCATGACCAAGCTCAAGGTCGCTCAACGAGCTATGGAGAGGGCTATGCTCGGGGTTTCTTTGCGTGACAAAATCCGCAATGAGGAAATCCGCAGAAGAACTAAAGTTGCCGACATAGCTCTCAAAATTAGCAAGTTGAAGTGGCAATGGGCAGGCCACATCGCTCGTAGAACCGATAACCGTTGGAGAAGAAAGGTTCTCGAGTGGAGACCACGGACTGGAAGACGCAGCGTAGGCCGGCCCCCCACAAGGTGGACCGACGATCTAGTAAGAATCGCGGGGAGCCGTTGGGCGCAAACGGCTACCAACCGCTCGTTGTGGCGATCTAAGGGGGAGGCCTATGTTCAGCAGTGGACGTCTTCCGGCTGGTGATGACGATGAAGGTGTTTGTTGTTTTTCTGTTTTTGTCTGTCACCTTAGCTTTCCAATCCTTTGGGTTATGTCGATTCGATTTATTTTTATATGAATCTCCTCATTTCCGATTAGATCTCGTTGAAGAACACTATATATAGCCCTCATCAAAGCACTCTGAGTGACCTTGAGCCTTCTTATGAGACCCATAGTGAGAGACCGTGGCATATGTCATCACTGAAGACATACACTGATCAAAGATTTTCGTCTTCAGACACTGAGGTTATTTTGGACTAGCAGATGTCACGTAGTTTCCCGAAAGCTGCACAGACGAGTTAATTTCATCATCATCATTTTTCATACAAGCCCGTCTGCACCCACTGTTAGGTATAGGCCTCCTCTTTATTACGCCGTTCTTTCCGGTCTCTTGCGAGTCTCATTCATTGACACCCAGCTACGCTTTCAATGTCATTCGACTATCGGGCGGGTGGTCTGCCTCTTGGTCTACGAGCATCTCTTGACCACCACTCTATTTTATATAACATAAATTTAATTAAAGTCTTATTAATTAAGTCTTATTATTCTTTGCATACACGGACTTAAGAGTTTTCATATTTCTCTTAAACCCAACAGGATTTGGGATTTCCTTCAAAGCTCTTTCCGTGAAATGAACTGTTTGAGTTGTCTGGGATTATGTTTACTCGCTCAGTTTGTCCAGACTGTGGTTTAAGTTAAATAAAGTTTATATTATGATGCTTTTTTTAAAGACGCTGAAGAAAATTATTTCTATAATAATCTAAGGATTAGAGTCATCATAATCATCATCATATCAGCCGTAGGACGTCCACTGCTGGACAAAGGCCTCCCTCATTGATCTCCAGGAACTGCGGTTGGAAGCGGCCTGCATCCAACGCCGACCTGCGGTTCTTACCAAGTCGTCTGCCCATCTTGTGGGTGGACGTCCTACGCTGCGCTTGCCGGTCCGTGGCCTCTACTCGAGAACCTTTCGGCCCCATCGGCCATCTGTTCTGCGCGCTATATGGCCTGCCCATTGCCACTTCAACGTGCTAATCCGTCGGGCTATGTCGGTGACTTGAGTTCTCCTACGTATCTCCTCATTTCTGATTCGATCCCGTAGAGAAACCCCGAGCATAGCCCTTTCCATAGCTCGTTGAGCGACTCTGACCTTATTCATTAGGCCAATAGTGAAGGACCACGTCTCGGTTCCATATGTCATCACTGGTAACACACACTGATTGAAGACTTTCGTCTTAAGGCACTGAGGTATGTTGGACGAAAAGACGTTTCGAAGTTTCCCAAACGCTGCCCATCCGAGTTGGATTCGACGATTGACCTCTTTCTCGAAGTTGAACCTACCTAATTGGACTGTTTGTCCTAGGTATACATACGCGTCGACAACTTCAAGAGCCGAGTTCTCAACCATAACTGGGGCAGGATTAGAATAAAAAAGAGGAAATAATTTTCTCCGTTTACCGAAAACTTTTAATTAATCTTTGTAAAACTAACGTCAGAAGTTAATGTACAACTAGCTATTCTACAATACATTAACGTCTCATTACTCACTTAACCCAAGCTTATGAAAAACTAAAACAGTCAGATGTAGAAGCAATTTGCGCCTGCATCGTGTGCACGTAAAATGAGCCCATAACAAAACCAATTTAGCGAGAGCGAAGCCGCAGGCGGGCGCTAGTTGGAAACAAAACGAAGCTCGCGGTGTAGCCCGGACATAATTAGAGCTGCACCATGCAGCCGCCGTGTTGTCTTATTATTTATTACCACCCATATTATCTAGCGCAAACCTATAGAGCGGCTGTACACGCCACGAAAACGCAAACGACTGCATGATGTCCCCGCATTGATATACGCCGTATTGCTAAAAACCCACGAAATCACGTGAGCAGTCACGACCGCATCATACATTACTGCTTCAAGTAGTCGTGAAGTGACTCGTATACGGCTAGCCTTACCCAGATCCCGATAGCTGGAAACTTCTTTGTGAAAACGGAAAAATTTACATAATGGTCGTAGAATTGCGGTCGGCTGCATGTTCTTTGATCTCGGACAAAGGCCGCCGCGCCGGTACGCGATCTGATCGAGCGCGACTTTTCTAATTCAATCTATCTGAGACTGCAGAAAATAGCTTATTTTGCAGAAGACTAACAGCCGGTTGTACGTACGCTAATCAAATCGAGTTTCTCGAAGGTTGATAAGTGAATAATTAGCTAACCAAAGGATCATCTTTTGATTGTTAAACTAGTGTTATTTTTACAGGCTCACACCACCTAAAACATTATTTTAGTTCAATCATTCATTCCTACACGTCATAAATTTGCTTATGTCAATGTCTACAGGTTTCAGATTTTTGTTGAAAATCAGACGTACAATTTGAATGTGTATAAAAAAATATTTTGGTAGTTTCTCTCTCTAAATAACAAACATGACCTAAAAGTATGCAGCAAGACACTATTACACTCATCGCAATCCCATAGATAGGCATGGAAAACGTCGTATAATTACGCCAAAACAACTTTCAATTGTGCCTATTTCTTGTACTAATTTGTGATGTAAAAAGTTCCCGTTACCTTGGAATCTCTTGTATGCAGACGACGTCGCACTAATGACTAAAATACCTCAACAATTACAAATATCACTGCCCTCATGGATCAACGCCTTGGAAATAGCTTGGTCTTAGAGTGAGCCGAACGAAGACTGAACACATGGAGTGCTGTTTTAGTAAGGACAACTGCACAGAGGGGACTTCAACAGTTAACTATCACGATAAAAATCTGTACCAAAAGTCAATAACTTTAAATACCTAGGCTCAGTGGTAATACGCACTGCATAAAAGGAGGCAGACGTGAACAGCAGAATAAGCGTTGCCTGGCAGAAGTGGCAATCCTCGAACACTGTACTTTGTGACCTACGTATGCCTGTCCATGCAAAGGGCAAAGCGTACAAGATAGTGGTCAGACCGGGGATGCTGTATGAAGCAGAATATTGGATTGTGTCTTCCAGAACACAAAAGAAGCAGGGGACGTCCCCCATCGGCACCATGGTGGACCAGCATGACCAGACTCCTGAAAAAAGAAGAACTACCTGACCCGACAACCCAGGACAGACTAACTTGGCGCCGAAAAATTAGGAGAGCAAACCCCATGTAAAGTGAGAACATGCAAAGAAGATTTGTGATGTAAAAAGTCAATAAAAACACCTGTAAATTATGTCCATGATTTTTAATTTTGCATTACAGATTGCCTGCACTTAAAGGTGAAAACAATCCTTTTCTGTTCCGATATAATATTAATTCTACTTGTGGTAACCACTGCCTGGAGCATTTAATACATTGGAGCCTTAATTGACAATAACTGCAGAAAATACTTATTATTCGGCAAGTTGTAGATGTATGTATATCTAAGCGGTAAGCTACAGTAGTTTGGAATGCCCCAGTGGCGTAACAACTTAATGTCAATAGTATTTGTTGTAGGGCGCTAGTAGAGCTACTCAGAAATGTAGGTAAATGGGTTGATAGAGTCCCCAATCAAGGCAGTTTATGAAATCGCAGGCTTTGAAACTCTATAGCGCATCTTGAATTCTTCCTCAGTGAATTCTTCAGATGGTTCCACTCTTATCATCATCACTCTTGTCTGTCGTGGTCATACTCGTCACAGTTACTGGTTAAACCCGATAGAGACATCTTAGAAATAAATAATTTAAAGGTCAGGTTATGTAGGAAGTTTACAATAGTTTTTTTAATAGATAACACTTTCACAAATATATATAATTATTATATTGTCATTTTTGGAGTACACACCTTATGTATTTATAGAATAAAACCAATAAATTCACTCGAAATAACCAAAATACTTCTGCTAATTAGAGCTCATGCACTAATTAGTTGACTATCGATTTGACAACCGATTAATGAACGAAAAACAGCTAATCAGCGTTCCTGCAACCCATTTTCACGTTTGACAAGGGGTTTTTTTGGCTGATTTGACAACTTGAATAACTAATCTCTGATTAAAATCAAATGAGGTAAAATACGTTCCAGCCACCCAATTTGCACTTGACAAGAGGTTTGAACAATGGTCAACTGATTTGCGAGTTAATCATCCTTCCAACAACCGGCCGTAACACATTTACTCTGTTGGCCACTGGATATACATGGCCACATTTATATGGGAGTTTTTTCTTAGAAAAAATTGAGTTGGCCATAAGCTCTGAAGTTACTTACCTACTTATGAAATACTTTCGGAAACTCAATTAAAAGTTACTTCTATAAAATGCGACCAGAATCTACACGAGTAATTGGCAGGGGTTTTGAGTTTCAGAATCTTTGAAAAGTACTTATGCTTATTAGCAAAGCATGCATGCATGCATGAGCAATTACTATTTAGTGTACTGTCCTTGTGTACTTCATGTGTCAACTTGCTGTGTTGCCCTAAATCAGAAACATCCGGTTTGTTTTCAGGCATACTACCTGATACCAACAATCCCAGATTGATGGACGCCGGGCAGTGCATATTCCTAAAGTGCGTGACTTAAAAGGCAATACTTTGTTATAGGCGATGGTTACCGTTAGCCTTAACATTAGGCGGGCCTTATGTTTGTTCCATATCGTATATAAAAAAACATCAAAACACATGCGGTGGGAGCTTAGGTACCTTAAGCTCGTGCGAACAGATTTATTTATAAGCATGTTGATATCTGTCCTCGGCATATTCAAGAGTATGCTTAATGCGGGGGTCACACTGAAAGTTTTTAGAATGGGCCATCAAGAAAAGCAGCTTATGAAAAAGTTATTTAAATTTCGAATTAGGAACTCTTTGGGAATATGTAGATAGGTGTAATAAATTTATATATTATTTAATTTTTAAATTGGCCGGCAATTTTAAGTGTCTGTCGTGCGTCGAAATGGATTTGACTAGAGAAAATTTTCGCTTAATGATTTATTACGACTTTCGTTGCGTTCTTACTTAACAACAATGTTGCGATAGACTTCGGTTAGCATTTCATGGCGAAGCCCCATTTTGTGTCACTGTTTACAACTGATCTAATGAGTTTAAACGTAATCGAAGTAAACTCACTGATGCTTTGCAAGAAGGACGTCCTTCTGCGGCGACTACTGAAGATAACGTGAGTGCTGTGCGGCTATTGATAGAAGCTGATAGAAGGGTGATATATCAGTAGATTCGGGCCGCTTTAGGCATTGGTATGAGTCAAGTACAAAAAGTCTTACTTGAACATTTAGGCGCGTCAGAAAGCTTTGTACTAGATGGATACCTCATAATTTGACGGAAGATCAATACGCTATCGTTTAGATTGGTGCCCCTCAATGCTTGAAAAGTATGACGAAGGTGACTCAAATGCTGTACACACGGTGTCATTTAAATCGTTGTTTTCCCAGAACAAACTCTGTTCAGACCATTGTATACAAGGGGTTTATAACCTCAAACTAAATAAAAATTAAATCGGACTCTGAAAAACATAAAAAGTTGCAAACTTAAAACGTCTATTTTGACGTTACGCTCTACAACATGCCGCCGTATCGCCACAATAATATTAATAGTAGGTACGCTACGGCTAGCGAGCCAATGAGCTTTATGTCACGGCTAGTTTTTGAACAAAGTTAGACTTATTTGAGAATGTCTAGTTTTTTTAATTTTTTTGTTTGATGCTCTAAACTGTTAGTAGACCATGGTCTGAACAACGTTTGTTCTGGGAAAACTGTGATTTAAAAAACACCGTGTATGTCGTCACAGGTGATGAAAGCTGGATATATTAAAACAAACCCGAAATTAAAAGACAATCTGCGCAATGGATGTTTCCATTCGAAGATTTGCCAACAAAACTAAAGAAGGGCAGAAATCAAGGGAAAAAGATGATTGCCTCATTCTTTGGACGGACGTGTCATTTCGCAAAAATTGTCCTAGAAGATACAATAACTATTACTGCAGATTGGTATGTAAGTCATTGTATACCAGTTGTCTTGAAAAATGTTAAACAACAGCACCCAAGAAGCAGGATCCTCCTCTATCACGACAACGCTCCAGTTCACTCCACCAGACGGACTATCGAATATTTGTCTGTCGAAGGTGTGGATTAAGTGAGTCATCGTCCTTGCAGTCCGGACCTAGTCCGGACCGGACCAACGGAGTATTGGACTTCACATAATTGTAAACTCATTCAATAACAGATGTCACTGTCAAACGTCAATGTGACGTAATGTCGGGTAATGCATTATAAGCTTTTCTCTCTCTGCCTTCAACTTTACGTGAGTGCACCTGCGTCTATAATATTAACAAGAATCAAGCTAGAATCTCTTTATTTAATCCCATAATCCCATCACTGCGGCTGCGTTTGACAAAGGCGTTAAAGAGACCCCCAAATAAGAGTGGGCCCACGGTTTCAGTCAACGGTTCCATCGCATGCGACGGTGCTTAGAAAGGAACGGAGACTACTTCGAAAACCAATACAAATATTATAGGGCTTCTACGCCTTTCCGTTTTTTATTTTCTAAAATCCTTCATTGTGACCCACGTATAAGACGCTTGAACCCCTAAAAAGCATCTTAATAAATTCGCGCCTGACGAGCAAAAACTCGTGGCTAAATTGGTATCGCCTTCTCGTATCAAGAGGGTGGTTGCGGGTTCAAGTCCGTCGGGCTCGTTACATTTTATGATAATTTAAAAATTCATGATACTACCATATTTGTTACTAGCAAATGAGTACGGTTGAAAAGCATGTTTTATATTTAAGCAAACTCGCAAGCATGCTTTGTTTACGAGCAATGTGTCAGAACCAAGGTAATGTGGGTCGTTTTTAGATTCTGCCACTCGTCACGGCACTGGCAAGTAGGTTATCAGTGACCCATCCAAATGCGGCTTGTAAAATTACTCGTAATAGGTACTTACCAAATTAACATAATGTAGATTTATACGTTTTTCGAAACTGTCACAATCGTTCATAATTTATTCGCGAACAATTTAAATTTCCTGTATAATGATTCCATTGTTTATTGGAAATATTGCGGATAATTGGTGCATCATTAATGGCGAGCCACGGTAATGACGACCGCCTCAAACCGAGATAAGCTTTTAACCATTATCTTTTCATTACAAATTGCTTTACATAGCTTATAGAATACCATCACCATGACATAGACAATAATGCTAATTTTTACTCCAAATCGGCTACGTGTTCGGAAAGCTCAAGGGATAACTTGAGAATCGGAACTAAGGACTCGGAAGGCTCAAGGTTGTTCAGCGTGCTATCGAGAGGGATATGCTTAGTATACTCTACGAGAGCCAATCACAAATTAGGAGATTCGTAGACAAACGGAGATTACCCATATGATTAGTAAACTGAATTGGCAGTGGACGGAGCACATAGCTCGAAGACCTGACGGCCGTTGGGGCAGAAAGGTTTTTGTCTAGAGACGCCGCACTGAAATGAGCAGCGTAGCGTAGCAGTATCCGGCCCCCACTATAATGGCAAGACAACCTGATAAAGGTTGCTGAGAGCCGTTGGGTGCAGGCCGCACAGATCGCTCGCTCTGGAAATCTATGGGGGAGGCCTATGTTCAGCAGCATAACTGAGAGTTGCATACAAATACAGCTTTTACGGTGCCCTAAAAGAACCATTTTTTTAGTTTTCATCCATAATTTACCTATCTACAAAAATGTATCGTGATAAAAAATTATAACAGTAAACGGCTGTAATTACGACATAGCAAAACTATAAGGGTTCGTTGTTCTATCACGGAACTCTAAAAGTATAAGTTGTGCAAGTGATATTATCGCTTTACCGATTAAACTAGAAAATAAAAGAACGCTAAATAAGAACCAGATTAGTTTTTCGTAAGTTATTGAAGACATACGTCCTTACTTAGGGTATCCTATTATTATCCGTTATAAATAGGTAAAGTTTGTTGCTTGTAAGTTTATATGTGTGTGTGTGTGTGTGTAAGCTCAGAAACTACTAAACCAATTCTGCAAATGCACTATGTTATATTATATTACGTTACATATAAAGTAGATTCAGAGGCAAAATTCTACAGATTTCATATATTTTTAGAGCTTTATAAATAAACTTGCCTGTACAATAATTAGCAGTAACTCTTTGAGACACAGAATTCCCATGCAAATTCCTTTTGCGGTCTGTGACAAATGCAATGTAAAATGTTGAGCGGTATGTACCGGACCCGGCTTATTATTGTACTTAAATAAACCTATAAATTTAATGACGAAAATTCATAATTTTAGCGATCATAAGATTAAAGTTCACTGAAGTTCATGACATCGTTTGATGATCGTCTTAAAAAAATCAAAAACAGTGCCAAAAAATGCTTTAAATAATGAAACAAAATCAAAATTATTCCTTGGAGTTGTAATGGACTACTGAACCATCAAAATGAGCTTTAAGTAGTCCTAGATATAAAAATGTAGATGTGTGTCTCATATCTGAAACACATTTCACAAAACAATGGTACAGGCTACAAAGTATAACATGCACTTCACCCAGATAACAAAGGGAAAGGCGGTAGTGTAATGAACTTTTTAGACACAAAAATCTATCAACTAACTACTTAGACACAAAACAGAGTTTTGGCATGAACTCTGACCACTCTGCAATATAATATTTAGAAATACACGAGAAAGTACGACAAAAAGAAACCACCTTAACACTAGTTAATATTAACGATAACATTAACTTATGAGTTCCACTGAAAACACCAGACCAGTTGCAGTCGTAGAATAAAGACGGATGTGCAAAACGGTAACTTTACAGTAGAGCGTTTTAAAGTTTTTGAATGAGTTTTTGTGTCATATTGTAGAAACGGCTGATTCAATCAGTTTGATATTTGAATATGTTAATGTGTAAATATACTTCTACATAACAAAATATATTTCTAATATGCCTAAACTTCGTAAAAAGTCACATGCGTCATTATTCTGGCGACACTAATGCGACGTATGTACGACGTTATTATGCGGACTGTCTTTGCTTAACGCGCCGGCGAACCCTGAGTGCAACTTCAATTCGGCCGCGTCAAAAACTTCGGCCTAAATATCGCTATCCCTGTTTAGTGACGAAGTTTAGCCACGCAGAGCGACAGTGATAGCAATAGAACGTTTCTAACTTTGATTAGATTTTGACCGTGTTCCGTAATACCAAAAATGATGACTGAAAACTTGTTGTATTTTTCTCATTGTGTTGTTATTCTGTAACTAGATGATATAATCTATGTTCCCATGACTAGGATACGTAAGGTGTTGTTGTTTTTAATACGAAACAATTAGGTTGAAAACCGGTAATTTATGACGTAAAAACATCCAGAATGCGATACGCTTCTATTTCATTTTAGGTAAGTATTTTGATCTAATATATGGTTGGGAACCTAGATAAATACTATTCAAATTAAAATAATGCCTTATTAAGGTAGAAATATGCTCCAATTAGAAATGATCTTGGTAGTACGTGTTGTATGGGCGATTGTCCCTCCGGTGCCCCCTTAATACATGTCGTGTTATAGATCATGTAATTTTTGTGGGGAATCACTATTGAATTGCACTGACGGATTTCAAATTATAAATATAAAAATAAGAAAATAACTATTTTATTTTAAATTTAAGTACAATATTATTAAGCTAGGAATACAAAATATAGTTTTGATTATAAATGAGATTTATTTTCCTACCGCAAAAATTATACTAAAATTATTTTTGTCTTATTTTTATTGTTAGTAGATACTTATTTATTTGTTGTAAGTAAACAACTAGTCCTAGTATTTTATTAGTATTATTATTTATTAGTTTCGAAAGTAAAACAGCATCTTATTTCAGAAATAAACTTGAGTGAACAGTCTTAAGAAAACAATAAATTTTACCTAAGTACCTAGGTTAATACTTTATAAAAAAATAGGGCAGGGCTACCCTATAAGTTTGTGATTAATAAAAATTATTCGGTTTTAACAGCATGGAGCATCTTTGGAGGATATTCCGGTGCAAATAAAACCCCAAAATTGCGACAGGATCAAATATAATAAAATTATGTTTGCGTCCAGTACAATCGTTCGATGGCAAGTGAAGTGAACGAATGGTAAAACTAGATTGATGAATGATTGAATGAATCCTTGAATGAGTTAGTTACAAAGCGCCTTATAGAATGAAGGTATACATAAATGGTCGATCTGGTATTTTTGAAGGCGTTAGCTTGAACACAGGATATAAACCAAATTTAATGAAACAGTTAAAGTTAACAGCATTAAAGCAAAAAATAACTAGCTACGAACTACGAACTAACAGGACATTACTACATAGGTGAAAAATAAGAGATTTTTAACACTGTATAATGCAAGCACATAGCAATAATGCTGTTAGTCTATAAACAATTAAATATATAAATTAAATTTTGGCTTTTGTTCTTCTATCGTTTAGATTAGTAACGGTGTGTTTTCTGTCTCTTTTAGAAACATTTGCAAGTCTGAAAGGCATACTTTCTATTCAATGCAGCATATCTTTACTTTTGAAATTAAATTGAATGAATGAATATGTATTTATTTTCAAAAAAATTGTTTTACAAAGTGCACTTAAATAACTAGTTATAATTCTAGGATACCTAGGGTGTTGTATCTTGTCTTCTTCTTAGCGTGTCAATAGTTCTACTTCTTCTTAGCGTGTCAATAGTTCTACTTCTTCTTAGCGTGTCAATAGTTCTACTTCTTCTTAGCGTGTCAATAGTTCTACTTATATTGTGTTAGATAGGTACTTGGCTACATTGATGGCGTCAGGAGAAGCCATTTTTAAATCAACAATTGTGCAGGTGTTCGGGCACAGAGGGCACATTAACAGGTGTTTCATCGACTGTGTGGGGTCACCACAGTCGTATTGCGTTTGTCTGGGATCCCTGAACCCCCATTTGCACATATTGACTCTGCAGCGACCAACCTGTGTGCGAAGCCTATTTAAGGACTTCCACACTGGCCACGGCAGGTCGTGCCCTGGTGGAAGCTGTTCTTGAGGGGGAATGAAGTCTGGTGGTGGGGGGTTACTATCTATCCACAGTGCGCGTCTAGCAACGGATGGGTCGTCGCTGGTGGCCTGCGTGAAACGCTGAAAACTCTTACGACTTTTCAGGCGGCCTTGTGGAATTTGATGGCTATATAGAGGGTGTCGACTGTCATGCTCCTGCTTATATTTTTCTATGGAGCAGGCCACATCCCGACGCACTCCGGGGGGTGGTATGCCTGCCAAAGGCTAGATGAGGTTTAGAGGGTTCTACTTATATTGTGTTAGATAGGTACTTGGCTACATTGATGGCGTCAGGAGAAGCTATTTTGAAGTCAACCATTGTGCAGGTGTTCGGGCACAGAGGGCACATTAACAGGTGTTTCATCGACTGTGTGGGGTCACCACAGTCGCATTGCGTTTGTCTGGGATCCCTGAACCCCCATTTGCACATATTGACTCTGCAGCGACCAACCTGTGTGCGAAGCCTATTTAAGGACTTCCAGACTGGCCACGGCAGGTCGTGCCCTGGTGGAAGATGTTCTTGAGGGGGAATGAAGTCTGGTGGTGGGGGGTTACTATCTATCCACAGTGCGCGTCTAGCAATGGACGGGTCGTCGCTGGTGGCCTGCGTGAAACGCTGAAAACTCTTACGGCTTTTCAGGCGGCCTTGTGGAATTTGATGGCTATATAGAGGGTGTCAACTGTCATGCGCCTGCTGATATTTTTCTATGGAGCAGGCCACATTCCCACGCACTCCAGGGGGTGGTATGCCTGCCAAAGGGTAGATGAGGTTGTATCTTGTGAGTCTGCACTACAACCTTATTATCTATATCAAATGCTTTGGTACCTTGCTCTAACTAAGTTAAAAATAAACTTGTGTTTAGACGCAAAGGATCTCTGCTTTGGCTAGATAGACATAGGATGGGCATGACAATGTAGGTAGGTATGACTGACTACAGATACTATAGGTATAATATAGCCTGACTGAGCCTTATACTATTATGAATATGTACATCAATAAATTGCTTCTTTAGGTGCTAGGAAAAAAACATCAAGAAAAACTATAGACTAAAAACAATACTTATCAACTAAAACTAAAAACAATACTTATCAACTAAAACTAAAAATAATACTTATCAACTAAAACTAAAAATAATACTTATCAACTAAAACTAAAAACAATACTTATCAACTAAAACTAAAAATAATACTTATCAACTAAAACTAAAAATAATACTTGTCAACTAAAACTAAAAACAATACTTATCAACTAAAACTAAAAATAATACTTATCAACTAAAACTAAAAACAATACTTATCAACTAAAACTAAAAATAATACTTATCAACTAAAACTAAAAATAATACTTGTCAACTAAAACTAAAAACAATACTTATCAACTAAAACTAAAAATAATACTTATCAACTAAAACTAAAAACAATACTTATCAACTAAAACTAAAAACAATACTTATCAACTAAAACTAAAAATAATACTTATCAACTAAAACTAAAAATAATACTTATCAACTAAAACTAAAAATAATACTTATCAACTATAGCCCGTGTTTTTAGTTTAACGATCAATCCATTTTATTTAATTTTATCTAACTTAATTACTATTTGAAGAACTTGTGTTGGTGTGAAAGTGTAATCAAACATTATTGCAACACTCAGTAGAAATAAATAATAGCATCATTCGTGTATTATAAAATATATTAATACATCATAAAGGTGTCTCGTACACTTGCTATAATATCTATTTATTACCGTTGGTATAATGCTGTGGTATACAAAAACTTTTCAAAATTGAATAGACATAGACAATCATTTATTCACTACATTAGCACACAATATAAAATTCAGTTACATTTTAAGAGAGAGGAAATACTTAAAATTAAACAATTAAACAGTTTAAACGTAAAACATAAACAAAAATAAGACAGAACTCGGTAGATACTGTGCGGTGTGTACTACACCAGTAAATGCGACTCGACTCAGCATTATGCCCGCCGTAATGGTAAGCGCTGATATTCTGCCGAGACCGCTCCATATAGCCACTAGACCTTGAGACTATTGTGTTGTCAAGTGAAAATACTATGTGTCATGGTAGATATGTCATGTTGTGTCAAAATATAATCATATATAGTAAAATATGTCAAAATATTATAATTAAGTAATAAAATAAATAATGTCAGAACATACATAAAACAAATTGATAAATTGGATAAAGGAATACCCCAATCGGCTAGCACGTGAAAGGTGCACTAATGCTTCCCGCACCAGGCAACCCAGTTTTTGTTTACTAATAATTAAGGATTTTAAACGTTTTTTAAAGACTATCTGTGATTTTAAATGTCGAAGTGGTGGGGGAATATTGTTCCAACACTTGGTTGCCTGAATGCGTAATAAATCCTCTGTTTGCTGGTAGTTTATGCTAAGTAAATATTTTTTAAATCTATTTTTACATTCAACGTGTGTTGTTTTATGAATTGTTGTTATTTTATTTATTTTGTTATATAATATATATATAATTGGTATATATGATTGGTATATTGATATATAATTGGTAGCATACTACCAGTTTAAAGGCTGGATGTCATTGCCCACGGGTTGATTTAGGTTTCAGACCGTTCATTCCAACTCAGAACTCAAAAATGAGCATTGCCATCAGCTCGAACCCTGCACCCATACTTAAGCAGATGAACATTAAATTTTATGACCTCCTCAATATAGCATTGCGCTTTGGCTCAGAAAAACATGGTTCTCTCTCTTATACTACCTAATGCTTAAAATGACCACATATTTTGACTTTCAAATCTTATGCTTTCGTGGAAGCGCTCGTCTGAAAATTACCTTCTCGTCTTGCTTAGTTATCCGCTGGTTAACGTAAAAAAGAAAATAGTTTAAACTCGTCTCGGAAACATTCTGTGCTCTAAGCCGTTACGTCCCAATTCAGATATTGCTTTGTACACGTTAATCGGCCTGCACTATCACGTGAATTTGAATCAGTCATCTTCTGAAGATTGGTGAATTAGAATTGCGCTAGAAAGGAATTTACTGGTTACTTGGAAGGCAATCTTCTTTTTCAGTACACAATAAAATTGTTTTGTACAAACAAGTCTCGATGTTAGTATGGTAGACAGCTCTGGGGCTGTACCAAAAAAAGCAACATTCTAATCATCCAACGATTCCAAAATAAAGTACTCAGAGGCACCGTAAATGCACCCTGGTATATCAGAAAAAACGACCTTCACCGGGACCTCAACATAGAGTTCGTCGATAGAGTAATACAAAAATATGCAGAAGCCGTGAGCAAAGACAAGCAAAGATAGTATCAGTGTTAGTGCTATTCATAATGAATACAAGAACAAAGTGTCTCCCCTTAAGAGTTGACTATACCTCAGCCCAAACTCAAATTTCACCCCCGCTTCTCCGCGCGCCGCTACACGTCCTATCTCGCCGTGGTTCATATATTTGCCGGTTTTTTATCATTCAGTCCCTTCATTATCTTGTTGTGTTTATTTCTCATTACTGCGTCTTTACACAAACCAACTAAATATAAATTCTACCTAAGAATTACGTGTTCGTTTGGAGCGACAAGCGTCACGAGTACCCCGTCTGAAAGCCGAGGCCAGACTGAATCGCGGAACGGGCGTCCGCAGCGAATGGTTTCATTAGTGCAAAACTTGAATATTTTCATTTAATGGTAAATTCAAAAGGTATTTTGAAAATGTAAAACACAGGTGCCCTTATTTATGTTGTGTAGAATTACTGTATAAAGTTTCAAGATCTAAATTGTAGTATTCATCGCATAAGAACGGTTTTAAGATAAATTTGGAGTCATCTTTGGATTTTTTTTTCTATCGAGAAAATTTTACGTAATCGTGTTTTTCAAAACACAGGCGTTCTAGCACGTATCATTAACTATAACATATATGAATTACAGATTGAAAGCACACAATTTGTTGAACAAAACATTGTTTCTCAATAATCGATTTAACGGCTCCCCAGGTATAGTGCGCCCTTAAATAGAGACTGTAAGAGAAGTGCCAATGGACATATTCTTAATCATAATTCTATTATCAAGCTAAGTTAGCATAAAATTGCCCATTAGCCTACTTGGCTAGATTGTAATAACACTAGAGTACACTTACGATGTATGTACTTAATATACCTAGTCAGGTCATAAATTCTGTCACATGTTTAATATAAAATAATTGAAACAAGTTTATTCATTATGTAACCATTTATATACCAAAATGAACTTAACAAAACATAGATTCTTATGAAACTAAAGTTTATTCAAAATGACCACCGTGATTTTGAATACAGGCCTTCAATCTGCGCTGCCAGTCGTCTATCGCAGCACGAACGAGGTCCATGTCAATATCGGCGGCTGCCTTAATCAAGGATGTCTTGAGTGACTCTAAATTGGGATGAGGCTTTGAGCACGCCTTTTCCTCCAAGTGTTGCCATATCTTGTAATCTAACGGATTCAAATCTGGTCTGGAGGAGGGCCAGTCTTCGTGCCGGATGAAGTCGATTTCACGCGCCGCCAGCCAGTCTTGTGTGCTCTTCGCTCTATGAGCTGGCGCCGAAACTTGTTGGAATACCCAGTGCCTGTTATTGAACATGGTATGAGAAACAGGTTCCACAAGGTTCGTCAGGACTGTATTTTGATACACAACTGCATTCGTTTTTACACCTTTCTCACAAAAATGTACCACTGTTAAGCCCCAATAAGAAACTCCCAACCATACCATGAGCGAGGATGGAAAATGACCTCGTTGGACACGCGGAATACGGTTGCTCGCTTCTTCACTACTGTGTGCGTACACCTTATCATTTTGTTTGTTGTAGCTCTCTTCTACGGTAAAAATTTTTTCATTCGAAAAAAGAATTTCTCGATATTTTTTTCCCGCGTACCGCTTCAACAAAGCGCGGCATCTCTTCAGTCTCAGGTCCATTAGACGAGCATTCAAACGATGTCCTGTCTTTCTTCGATGTGCCTAAAGCCCTAAGTCTTCATTTAACACCCTTTTCACCGTGGTTCTGCTTAACCCCATCTGAAGGGCCAACAGTTTCTGCTTACGTTTGGGATTTCTTTGAATTCGCGCCTTCACAGCTTTTATCACTGCTGGAGTCCTAACAGACCGAGGGCGACCACTTCTTGACCTGTCATCTACACTAGAGTCTTCATTGTATCGTTTGATGGTGCGATAAACGAATCTTTTGGTTATATTCAAATTTTTCAGTATGTCTAAAATTTGAATTGGCGCGTAACCGCAATGATGCAACGCAATAACTGCAACACGGTCTTCTTTAAGCGTCCACTCTATATTTAAAAATGAGTAAAATTCTAAAAAGTATACAATTTACTTTTCATGAACAATTCGAAATTCAAATTCGATAAACTTTTTTGTGGCCAGCATTCTAAAAGAAAAGTTTTTACTGTGTGACAATACTTATGACCTGACTAGATATAAATAAATAAGAATAATTTTTTTAACAAGATTTTCCCACTGCTGGGCAAAGGCCTCCCCCGACTCCTTCCACCTATCACGATCCTTGGCAGATTCCCACCATTCCTTTTCGAATCCACTGATGTCGTCGCGCCAACGATTTCGCGGCCGACCCCGACGTCGCTGTCCATCCTCCGGTACCCAAGGTGCTACGATGTTGGACCATTTTTCCGGAAGCATTCGACTTTCGTGCCCGGCCCAACCCCATTTGAGCTTTGCGGTTTTGTCTCCCACATCGGCAATGCCAGTAATGAACGAAGCGTGGTATTCCTCACCCGATCGATTCTTCGGAATCCTAAAATGCTGATTAAAAATGACTATAAAAATCCTCTAGTTTACAATTTTGTAAATCACGATTTAAGTTCGCAACGTTGATATCGCATCCGTGTACCACGGCACGATCGCGGGTGCGATCAAATCCCGCCGGGTTTGTAAGTTTTAGCGATGTCCAAAAGTTTCAAAAGATGGAAATCGATATAAAATATATAATAATTATTGCAGACCTAAACATTTTAGTACAGATTTGATTGTTAAATTGATTACCATTGCCAATTAGGTATCGCAATTGGGGATCGTAGCGGGTCTCGCGGACGGAGCAGCGGCGGCGGCAGCGGCGCGGCGAGGTGGCGGCAGTCGCGTGGCGCTCGCCGCCCTGTCCTCACGCATACCCGCGCACCCCCCAGCCTATCGCTTCCGCGACCGCTTATCAAGAACATCTCGTCGACTAACCGACTACCCGCGTTTGCTTCACAATAGAACCCAATCTGTTCGAACGACAGCTCGTGGTATTTGAGACAGGTGTGACGTGAAGTGCTCTCGTGTAATGGTGAATTTGGGAATGCTAGTGTCGAGTGAATAATAGATCGGGGCTACCTCGGGAGCCGGCACCGCTAGAGGTGGGTCGCATGCATCTATTATTAAGAGGTCCTTGAGCTAACGCTAACGAGGCTCGTCGTCGTCGCGCTACGCTCTAAGACGAGGAGCCGCGTGGCTTACGGGATGAATGTATAATGCAATAGCTTGATAACTCCTTCCGCGTGAGTTCGGAGCCGACTCTAGTGGAATTAGCGGTGTGAATCTGCGCTGGGATCACTGTGTCGTCACGCGCTGATGTGTGCAGCTTACCTTAGATTATAGATAATTATACATTCTCAACTACCCTCATTTGGAATGAAAATTTTATGCTCTTCATTTCTAGTCGAGGACTTCACAGACATTACAAATACGAAATTTTTTTGTTTGTCCACTAAAATTGTTGAGCATTTATCAAAAAATTTGACGGAAAACTGAATTCATAATTAAGTATACATTTCTTTGAAGCTCCCGACTCGCCGTGACTTAGTCAACAACGAGCAAATTGTGATGTATTTAGCGGAGTCAGTTCGTTAGCTTCCAAATCTCGTTTCATGGGGGGCTGTTATATATTTTTTCGGGAAATTGTCAAAAGCGTCAACAATTGAGGAGAACTCTCTTAGAATATTTAGAGAAATTGCCAAATTCCGTCGTGGAAAATATTTTAACGACGTTAATGTCCTGTGACTTTTTTGAGTTCGGTCGTTTAGAGAGTCGACTGAATTATTAATAACGTGAACGTGAGGAGAAATCTTTCGTTTTTTTTATTCTGAGAGAGCCGCAAATAAGCAGTCGTTTCTTGGAGAGTTTTAGGCAAAAAATGGGGGAAGGAAGGGCGTTATGTAAAGCAGAAAGTAACGCTTGTTATACAGGTCGCGTATAAACGGCTATCCGTCAAATGGGTACCTTTTCATCTCCTCGAGAGCCTCCTTATCGTCATCGTTATTGGAACCTGCTCAGCTCTGTCCCGTTTAATGGTCGCCGTTAAACGAGCTTTGGAATTTTATTGCGAAGCTCTTTATAAGGTTTGCAATTAAGTTCCAGATGTGGCCTACTGAAGGGTTGGATAATTTTATAGAGTTTAGGAATATAACGCGTTGTTTATTTACCCCTGCCGTTTAAAATTGGCTAAGCTATCTTCTAATCTAATAAAGATATACTCAGCACGTAGCTTATTTGAGGAACAAAGTCGTCAACGTCGTTAGGGATGATTTATGGGCCACGGGGTAGATATTACACGCAAGAATGTTCGTGAATACGCACTCGGATCCGGGTTCGCCGTGCTTACTACGCTCGCTGCGTCCAATTAGTTGTTTACTCTCCAAATCTATAGATAACGATGTCTTATAATATTATTACGATTGAATGTTGACCTGAATTACCTTTCTCATTACTAGCGAAATGATATTTCGGCATCAAATATACATAATATATTGTATAGTACAAATGTTTCTTACATTTCCGCATTAATGAAATAAAAATGTTATTACAACGAAATTATATTGAAATCACTTCCTTTACGTTTTCTAATTTGTCGCAGTCGGGAATAAATATTTCCGTGCCATTGCTGTTAAGTAAGTAGAGGGTGGTAGAGGTGAGAAACTGACAGCGCTTACCAAGTGACCTAGTAAAACTGCCACCATTTTACGACGGTTCAGCTGAAATAAAACAGATTTATGGTGACCATGACTATTACAGCCTGTTAGGAATGTCAGCGGAATAGGTAAACATGGGCATTTCAACGCGAATACAAGGACGTTAGTCTCTCAGTCCATACTTTTAAAGGTTATTCAAATCTAACTTTTTAATCATTTTTTATTGTTAATAAATAAAGATCTCAAAAAAATAAACATGACATGTATTCCTATAAAGGAACAGACCCTAACAAGAGTTTTCTTCTAGATCACATTTATATAACGCAACAGAACAACATCTTTAAACATGTAGTTAAAAGATGTACTTTTAACATGACAATCACATATTCTTTTATATAAAAGGCTTAAGTTTGAACACGATGGTAAGCAATGATGCAGTCTACGATGGATCATGCTTATATTCAATAATGTGCACACAATACAATTATGAAGATGATATAAATAAACAGTGGGTGGCAAGTTGCACATGAGGCATATGACACGGTACACCTGTATGCCTCAAGTTGATGGACGCAGGGCAGTGCATCGTAGGTCACGTGTCCAAGGTGCGTGGTCTACGAGGTAATACTTTGCTATGTGAGATGGTTACCAATTAACATCAGGTGGGTCATTCAGCATGTGTTCATTATAATGGTTCCATCACTGGGTAGGATAAAAAACGTCTCTTGGAAAGAATTTTAAGTTGAGTAGGCACTTACTCTTAGCTTAGTTAGTTTTTTCAAAGCAATAGAAATAGCTAATATAGCATTAACCCGTCAAGGATCTCGCCAATACATTTTTAGCACGCATGCTCTGAAAGTTGGTACTCGTAATTGTAAACTCGATATCTACTACTTAAGTTTGAAAATATAATGAGGCTTATTGCATTCATATCAAGCTAAAATAAAATATATTGTACATGAAAAATTCTTATTACCCGTGCGCGATAAGTTGGGACCTGAGCGCGGTGACGTCATATTGGCGTGTTTGTACCGCCCGCAAAAAAGCGAACATAACAAGCAGCCGCCCGCGGCTTCGTCTTTGTTTTTTTTTAACCTAATTTATTATGTTACTCAGGGAGGACGCTGCTTTTTATCTAATCTTTTTTACACTATTTGAATAAAATAAAAATACAATGTTTAAGTTTATACATTTATTTTATCTATTATTTACATTATCTCATCTTCGTCACTATCTTCGTCATGTTCGTTTTACTGCCTGGTTAACAGGTAAACAAAACTGTTTGTTTCGTTTTTCGTTTTCAAAAAACTCTAACACTTTTAGCACGAGGTTTCTTTCTCCGCTATGCAAAGGTTTACCCTTCATAATGATAACAAAAACACTTAACAAGAACTATAACAACAAAACAATGACACAAACGAAAACTAAAAGAATTCCAGAGCGCGTCGTTACGTGACGTAGGCCAGTACGAGACTAAAAACCCTAGTAAAAAATAGTGATGAGAACGGTACAATACGGGCGCCATCGGGGAAGTGCAGGGGAAGCGGTCGGGGAGTCGCATTCCTAGCAGGTCCCAAGTTATCGCGCACGAGTAATATTTATATTTAAAACGCAAATTTAAAAAGAAACAAACTATTATACAGATTTTATTTTTTATTTTATTGCATTTAGATGAAAATGTATGTGTCGTACGGGTGTAAGCGATCAATAACACCCTCAATTAGCGTCCTCGCTCCCATTCGTCAAAATATCTCGGGAGTAAAATATATCGCTCACAGCCATTGTATAAAAAAATACTATTGTATGGTTGTGAGAACTGAGCGATATGAGAAACGTAATTATACCTAATAATTAAGACTCAACTTGTATCTCTGTTGTTCTAACTCTGGCCAATTACAAAACATCTCAGATCACCATACACACGGTTCAATTAATTAGGTTTGTTCTCGTACCCTCTAAATCTCCGACTAATGACATTTCAGAAGCGGCCATTAGAGACAATAGACTGGCTATAATTAATAACAATTAGACCCAGGACTGTGATCACATTGATTTATCCTTTGACAACGGATGAAGCAGATTATTTTGCCAACTAAGTGTGATCAACTAAACTTAAGTAACTAATCTTGGAGAATAGAGAACGTATAGTTAATTGTGACATTTAAGTACCTCATTAATCCAGTCTTCAACTACGGAAGGCAGTAATCAACATAATAAATTGGTTGAGCGCGTGTCGGACCACGCACAGTGAAGGCACGGGTAAAGGGTACTAGTTCTTTCAAATTCTGATTCGATATTCCGAAACGTATCTCCAAATATATGTGTGACCGGCCTGCAGTCAACTAGCAATAAGGCTGTTATCAAACGGACAAAACGAAATTTTAAGTTATCTTAGTTGAATTACGGAACAATAAAAATTATGACGATTTCTGAATTTTAATGAGGGATAATTCGCCGTAAGTTTTAGGATTTTAAATATTTTTAATACTATTAACATGATTCTGGTCGCTGTCATTGGATTCTCGATTGCCGTTTTGTTATGAAATTGGTCTCGAGACGTAATTACTTTAATTATCCACAGCCAGTGTTTGGTGTTTCTACAATAGAAACCAATTACACTAATCAACCAAATCCTTAGGGTGGGTCTACACTTGTAATATTTCAACGCACCGTGGCTCCGTGACATGTTACGATACTAGCTATGATAAATATGGACCAGAACTGTGACATTTTGAGAGATAGTGTCGTTTTGCCGTGTCTGTCAGTGTTGTAGTCGTAGGTGTTGACTTGACTTGACTTCTTGGTTTATGGCTATTGAGTGATCCACTCTTTTATTACCTGGGTCCCATAATATTTCCTACTTTATATATGCATCCGTTTCTTCAGTCCACTGCATATCAATCAATAAATCAAACAAAGTGAGAATCCACTTGTAGTTGCAATTAATACACGCAACACACCCGCTGTAGTCTTCCACACACTTCTTTTTTTTACTATGGGAAAATGCTTCACGCATGTCCTTCAACTCGGTGAGGCCGTCCACCAATTGCATATTGACTAAAAACCCACCGATATTTCTTTATTCATCTCAGTGCCAGTGCATCATCAAACCGCCCATCGGATGGATTGGATTCCCAGTTGGATTCAACCGTGGCCCTGACGGGTAATGACCGCTTTAAGTGGACCCCTCTGTCCCCCTCCTGGGAGGGAGAGGAATGTCCTGGAATATGGAGGATATTTCTCAGCGTAGGAGGCATGTGTGATGCTTGGTCAGAGCTCTCCGCATCCGAACCCTGCTAGCCCCCATCGAGCTGAAGAAGGCGAAGAAACTGTCTTCGCATCCTACCGGTTCTTCATCTGCGAAGTGACTCAGTGAGAGGATTATCCTCTCTGATACGCTCCGCAGCCTCCTTCTGAGACATTACTTCGTCACGGAAGGCGATTACGGCATCCCAAGCTCTATCGCTGCTAAGCATAGCCTGAATTATGCTCGGCAGCGAGAGATTCTCGCCTACTATTCCTACCAGCACCTGCCGTTGTGTTGCCAAGGCAGTAGCGTGTCCTGCGATGTGCCCACGAGAGCACCACAGTATTGGCACTCCGTCGTTGATTACCGTCTAATTTGGCACAGGTACTTTGCAAAGCAACCATGCCCCGTTAGCACTTGTGTCAATCGGAAGGAGATGAAATCATGCTCCCTAGCAAGCCATTCTTTTAAATGCGTACGAACTGCTCGAACTATTTCAATGCTGGCGCTAGGTTGCACCAACCTCTCGAGCCACTCTTCAATGAGTCCCTCGTGCAGTTCGTTCCTTTTGGCTTCAACCTCACTTGGAGCCGGTCTTAGCCCACCAGCTAGTTCCTGCCGTAGTCAAAAGTATATTGCCGAGAGACAGCTGGTATCCAAGTCTTACGGTAGTGAGCCCGCCAATACGCATGTGGCGTCGTGTGATATCGTGCAGTAGCCACGTACCGCTCTAACCACCATTATCCTCTGTGGCCCTCTGTTACTAGCAGTTAGAGTTTCCATCCACACCGGCGTACCAAGTTTTCAACACACTGATGCAAGTGAAGTGTTGCACCAACAATCCGTCGTCAGCGGGGTGTGGGCACACCGCATACCGCCGTCTCGCGCGCAGAGTCAATCCGTGATCAATTCTGTGACACAAAATAATTGTAGCGTGTCTATCCGGTCAAGGACAGAAAATCGTTTGAAAAAACTGCCTTCCGATGACATGTGACATCGGATCATGACAGTACAAAAACACCATCCACACCCGCTACAAATTTTACGCATTGTTGTTTGCGTGTCAAGCCACAAATTTCGTGTCACGGCGAAATTTATGTGTCTTCGTTCGTGGGCCTCTGAGTGGATCGATGTGTGACACTAGGTTGTGTCACCGACCCGGAACAAATATTTGAAGATCATGCAAACATTTGTTCCGCGGCGGGTCTCGAACCCTCTACCTCCTGCGTCTCAGCCGGCTACTCGCGCACTGCGCCACGGAGATCGTTTAATTTATGACTAACAACGTTAATATCTAAGAAACTTGATGAATCTATTAAAATAATAATTTTTTTGTTAAAAATAAGCAAGAAATATGCAATATTTACTTGTAAGCCCGGGGTAAATTGATCTTTGTCCGACTGATTTTCGGAAACAGCTAGAATACCGCATATTCATTTGCGGCTATTGTTACCGGTCGGGTTCCGGAGAACGAGGTTATCTGATAGAGGGCGTTTGCCGTGGCCAGTTTCAAAGGCTTAGTTATCACCTTCCGTCGTTTGTGTGGATGGATTCATTTGTCAAGATAACTTAACCATAAACACATTCTTATACTTTTTATTTTGAAAGAAAACCAGTCTTATGTATTACTTGATTCTTTCCTGGCTTGGGCACGGAAGAACAGGCTGTAATATGAACGCTTAATTTTTTATTAATAGTTTTTTATTTCTAGTAGATTTGCGAATATCTGAAAACTTAGTAAACAAACCTACTCACCAAAAAATCATTCAACTTTGATTATATTATAATTGACCGAGCGAGCGAAGCGTTTTAGTTTCGAGATTGGACAAAAAATGCTTTTGTCATGTCTGTCTGTCTGTTCTCGCCTACAGGTCGCATTTTTTAACCGATTTTGACGATAATTAGCACACAAGTTTCTAGATCTTTTTACATTTTTTAGCATATCGCGATTGTTAATTGGGTGGAAAATAGGAGGGGGAAGGGGGAGGAAGTTTGCTATAGCGTTATTTATCGACGGATTCAATCCAATTTGAGAGGCACACACACTCGCAACGTCTTATGTAGAATGAAGATCAAGATATTTACAAAACAAAACTAAAAGGGGGAAGTGAAGGGAGGAAAGAGGGGAGAAAGTTTGCTGTGGCATTATATATAGACGGATTTCAATATTTGATTTTTTTTTGGAAAATTTATACCTACCTATAGCAATCAGACTACGCAGTCTTTTCAGCCTTTACGAGACGAACCTGTAGACACCAGAGACGACCTCCTAGGACTAAGGGAACGCGAGGATGGCTACTGTTCTTACAGAACCAACCTCCTCACCCGCTCCCACTCGCTTAGTAGGTATAATAGGCAGATAGCACGTGACTCTCTTTAAATAATACGTGCCAAATGTAAAAATATTAAAAGAAATAAGATGCAATTAATATTAACGTTTTAGTTTTAGTAAAACAACTTCTGTGGGAAATTAGGGCCTAACGAGTTTAAAAAAAAGCTCCTGACTTCCGGTTTAAGCTTGCACTTATCTGGGTCAACACATACGCATTGCATTTCAGCGGGGCCATGCAGCCAGTTTCTTGGGGAGATTTCCGCCTGGTAGTGATCTGGAGCAGTCATGTAAATAATTGTGTATGTTTTAAATACTAAAACTATACATTGATAGTAATATACAATGTATGTATATAACAATATGATAGGTATAAAGGTATATATGATAGGTATATAACTCTTCTTACATAAGTTTAACTAAATCAATGTATTTTAAATAGTTACCCATATTTATTTACATATATATATAACCATTTACCATAACCTTAGAATTCGTAAGTAAGTTCTTAAGTTATATGTTTATATATATATATAGGTATTTAATATTATTTTAGAAAAGCATGCTTTTAAAATTTATATTTACATTTAAATAAAACTCTACACACCTTTAATTTATTTATTTTTTATTTTTCTACGTAGCTGCTGCACTACCTATTGCTTCTGGTTTCAGCTGAAAATCAGCGTTGGGTGCTTAACATCCAACATTATGCTGAGCTGAACGCGATTTTAATACGCAAACACATGAGTCGAATTTGTTTTATTGTATTCAATTGTATCTACTGTTCCTTTAAATTATTTTTCGTACCGCTTGCTCAATAAAGTGACATTCTAGGCAAAAAAAAAGCGAACATAAAAATTGTCATTTTTAATCTGTTAAAAACAGGGAAAGAAAATTGTACTGAATTTCGTTCATCCTCTAGGGGGAGAATAGATAGATAGATAGATAACTCTTTATTGAATTACCACACAAACAGAAATAATAAAAAAAATAAGTACTGGGTTAAAAAAAATAAGGCAATACAATGGGCGGCCTTATCGCTAAAAGCGATCTCTTCCAGGCAACCTTTGGATGGAGCGAAATTTTTAAAAATTACGGATTGCGGTGTACTTTAGCGTATACATTACATTTACACATAATATATTCTAAGATATAATAATAATATGAAGTTTTAATCCTAATACTTAATATACTTATAAAATAGACTAATATATAGGTATATACATATAACAAACTGTACTAACAGATAAAATAAGTACATAAATAGTAAATAAATAACGCTAGGAAGATGACATCGTCAGTTAATGATGTTTCACCTTCAATTTGAAGACGTGTAAGGACGATGACCGTCTTACTTCTTCGGGCAGAGCATTCCACAGCTGAACAGCCTGGACAGTAAAAGAAGCGCTGTAAAAGGAAGTGCTGTGCGAAGGAGTTCTGAGTATCAAGAGAATGTGATTTAAATTTGGAATACTTACCGAAATTTATACTGAACTACATCTGTGTTTACACCATTGAGTTTGTATATAAAGCATTATACATCTTTTTGAAAAAGGAATACGCATTTATTATGCAGTTATGATTATTAAATAAAATTACGAAAACCGACGAGGCCGTATGAGCTTGATGCCTTTGCTTTTCCGACAAAAAAATATTAGTCTAGGAATTCGCCGAGTTTTTGTTTTCTTCAAATACATAAACGTAAAATCAACAAGTTCATCAACAATAAATGTACCAAACAAAAATGTAACTCTCTCTATCAATAATCGGACCAATGTTTCGAATGTTAACTTTTACTTTTAATTGTCATTATTTTTAATAAATGCTTATCTCATATTATTAAGGTGTTAATTTTTTCGCAAATGGTACGAAAAGTAGAGTATTTTCCTCGGTGATAAAGCTGTCTTAGTCTTGGGTGAACTTAAATCCCTCGCTACACTCAGGACTCGTCTGAAATCCCTCGCTTCGCTCGTGATTTAAGTTTTTAACACCCTCTCTACGCTCGGGAGTAAACCTCGAGTCCTTCGTTACGCTCGCGATTTAAATCGTCACCCGCGACAGAAGACACTGCTTTATCCCCTTGGTTAATAATCTACTATTATCTGTCATTTTGTGTGTGCCAAATAAATGATTATTCTATCATATTATATTCTACATACAATGTACATATTCTCAGGTTTTACTTGAATCTTGGCTCTTACGCAAATTTCGCGTTTGAGATGAACTATCTAGTCTGAAAATCTTAGAGCCTCAACATGCTTCTAAATTAGATCTAACTTATAGATACCTTCATTAGAAACACTAGAAATAACTAAGTATACTCTGTAGATTAAAAAAATCATCTCAAAGTATCATATAGCATATACTCGAAAAAAATCTATTTCAATATTTATTACTAAAATGGCAATTAGTTATCGTTTTGATTAAATCGATCGTGCTGAGATCAAAAGGCCAATAAAATTAGACTGTCAGTGAAATTGCTTTTCGGATTTTGATTAACACACAGCAACATACTAAATCAAATATTTACCTACAATAAAGCCACTATGTGAAGATTATTCTGAAACTAAATCAAAAAATAGAATACAAACTCATTAGACAAAGACTGGGCTTAACCTTAGCCTTTGCCCTCAGGTTCAGGGCACCTTGAGGGGGCACAGGTTTGAAAGTCTCGTCAGAATAGTACTAAATCCTTCCAACACGCTTGTTCTTTCCCAATTAACCTAAAATGACGAGAACCAATATCTATTATAAATTTATGTAATCACTATTTATAGAACTGCTTGGCTTGAAAATTTAAATTTTAATAAGAAACTGATAAAGGTTTGGGTGTTTTTTATTGTTTATTAATTCAGTTTTTATGATTTCAAAAATGGTGAAGATCCGTTGAAGTTTTCGAGACCTGAAGAACGAAACTACTCGGCGGACAACACAATAATCACTCATTTTTATATTATTACGTTAGGCATATAACGTTGATATAATTATTATGATAGGCATTTATTATTCTTCTCTAATTTAGTTATTTAGGGCCTGTATTTACAGTTTCTGTATGTCTGTATTTATAGACATAGACAATCATTTATTCACTACATTAGCACACAATATAAATTTCAGTCACATTTTAAGAGAGAGAAGATACTTAAAATTAAACAATTAAACAGTATAAACGTAAAACATAAAAAAAATAAGACAGAACTCGGTAGATACTGTGCGGTGTGTACTACACCAGTAAATGCGACTCGACTCAGCATTATGCCCGCCGTAATGATAAGCGCTGACATTCTGCCGAGACCGCTCCATTTAGCCACTAGACCTTGAGACTATTGTGTTGTCAAGTGAAAATACTATAATGTGTCATGGTAGATATGTCATGTTGTGTCAAAATATAATCATATATAGTAAAATATGTCAAAATATTATATTAAGTAAGAAAATAAATAATGTCAGAACATACATAAAACAAATTGATAAATTGGATAAAGGAATACCCCAATCGGCTAGCACGTGAAAGGTGCACTAATGCTTCCCGCTTTATAGTTTCTGTATGTCTGTATTTATAGTTTCTGTATGTCTGTATTTATAGTTTCTGTATGTCTGTATTTTATTTTTGTAGCTTTAAAATACCATTTTTCCTGTGTCACGCCTTACCTTCGTTTAGCACGATCAGGATGACTGGTAGATAATGCTATTAGCATTAAGTTCTTCTAGCACTATTTTATTTTCTGTGAAAGTATTAAAAAAATAAATAAATATTTTTTTATTATAATGTATCTTGAGTTTATCATTTATTTTCGGTGATTTACAAAATTAGCCTCCAGTATCGCATACTCATACTCATCTATTCAAACCGTAGGTGCACAATAGAACACTTGGTTAAGTAAATATTACTCACGTAGTTAGTAATTACAAAGTTACATAGATATCTACATTATCTACTTAGTATTCAAACTGTTTAAAGGGTGGATTATTCAAACGAATTATTGTTATTCAATGTGATTCGATCGCAAAGTCGAGTTATATACTTGAACCTGGAGAGAGACCTTGAAAGGGCAGAGGTGCCGGCCGACAAGCATCTGATAAGGCGCAATAACCTAACTTTACGCGCAATAAAACCTAAGTAAACTTTCAACGTGCCTACTCGCCTACAGATCGTTCATATTTTACGACTACCTTCAGATATCACATTATACGGCTATCTGGTTATATTATGCGGGATATTTTTATTGCTAGAACAACCTCTTTTACAAATAGAAACTAAAATATTTTGTATTATTTTGATAACTTAGATATATATTTTGTTTTTTATATATAGGTATTTTTAAATCTGAGATTAGAGGAGATTACACTAGATAATTTCTTTATTGCATACCATTAAATATAAACATATAAAAGAAAATACACTTTTGAATTATAGGTTCAATGGGCGGCCTTATCGCTAAAAGCGATCTCTTCCAGGCAACCTTTGGATGGACAGGATCTTAGATACAAGATAATATAAAATAAAATGCATATAATATAATCATACAATGACATTAACATAAATATATATATAAAATATATATACCTACTATCTACATATCTAGATTATAAAAATGTATAAATTAATAAATAGCCTAGTAAGCGATGTATGACAGATAGTGTTGTCTGACCATGTTTTTAAAGATAGGGAGAGATTTAGCGTGACGAATTGAGACAGGTCGGGAATTCCAGAGCCTGGTAGCCTGCAGAGTAAAAGAGGTACTATAAAATACTGAGGTATGATGGGGTGTTTTTAATTGAAGGGTTTCAGAAGAACGTAAGGATCGAGAGTTGGAAAGGTGAAGAAATTCAAAGCGTTCTTTGAGGTAGGATGGAGTAGAATGGATGTAAAGGATGCTGTAAAGGATGGAACGAATGTCGGCATTCCGGCGAAGGCGGATAGGTAACCACTTAAGTTTGTGGCGATACTCGGAAATATGATTGTACTTGCGCAAGCCAAATATGAATCTACTCGTAATAGAGAAATTTAGGAGACGCTCAAGCTTGTTGAGTTGGTCTTCAGTTAAATCAAGATAGCCTGGCGTCAGCGTAATCGAGAATGGGATGCAACAATGCCTGTGCAAGTGCAATTTTGGTGGAAGTCGGCAGGAAGTTTCGCAGCCGTTTAAGAGAGGCAGCTGCAGCAAAGGTTTTTCGGCATACCGCTGCTAGTTGAGGTCCCCAAGATAACTGACTGTCCATGAGTATCCCCAGATTTTTTAATACCTTGTTAACTAATATAGATTTTATATAGATCAAATTTTACTTCAGGTCGGTCAAGCCAATCGATCTGTGTAATCATCCGCGAGTTTCCTATTACAATTACCTACTTGAGTTTTTGTTTGATTTACTTTCAGCCCATATGATTTTCTCCACTGAAGAACATTCTGAACTCATTATTTCTGGATTCACTATTTATATCAGGGAATGCTTCACGTAACCATCCAACAGAGGCTTGGGTATAAATTTGCAAATCATCTGCATAGAGGTGGTAGGACAAAGAGAGTTGTTTAGAGATGGAATTAATGAAGATAGCAAAAAGAAGAGGAGATAAAACGCCGCCCTGAGGTACACCAGCACTCAATTGACACCAAGAAGAAAATGTGTCGTCAATATAGAAACGTTGCCGGCGTCCAAACATGTAACTACGAAACCAGTCAATTACTGGTGGAGATATGTTATGAGAGCGAAGAAAAGCTAACAGTATATCAAAATCCACATTGTTAAAGGCATTGCTGAAATCCAGCAAGGAGAAGACAGTGACCAGCCCAGCTTCCATACCATGTCTGATATCATCGGTGATTTTGATGAGAGCAGAAACAGTTCTATGGCCTGGGCGAAACCCGAACTGAAAGGGATTCAGGAGACTGTTTGTGTTAAGGAATGAGCTGAGTTGTTAATATATAAGACGCTCTAAGACTTTGAATAAGAACGGGAGAATGGATATAGGACGGTACTCGGAAAATAAATAATAAAAATAAATATTGCTGGACAATTCACGCAACGCTATCTAGCCCCAAACTAAGCAGAACTTGTATTATGGGAACCAGATAACTGATAGAATACTTAAATACTTTTTTTTGTAAATAAATACTTGTAATATATAGAAAAACAAGGACGCAGAATTTGTTTTTTAGGAAGCGGGGTTATTTGAGCTTCCTTCCGCGCACTTGGAAACGTTCCAGTGTCGATGGAAGAATTAAGCAGATACGTAGTTACGTGGACGATTTCACTGAGAATTAAGTACAGGGTTTTCAATGGAATGAATTAATGAATGAAAATTCTTTATTGCACAAAATAAGAATAATCTGTGCAAAGGCGACTAATTGCTAGGTAGTATTATCTTCCGGTTAACAAACATGTAATGCGGACAAACAGTTATTGAGTGATTTGCGGGAGAGAGGGTGCGTAGAATATCATAGTCGTTTTTGGCATTGATTGATTAGTGTTCAAATTCAAAAACTATAATCGTCATATGTTATATTACAAGTATTATCAGAATTACATTACTGACAGAAGACTGATTAAGAATTACCGCAAACAAATGAGTGATCACGTTAATTCTGGATCGTCTAGTTTTGTAAACTCGTAATAAAGTCATAATTCATAATTTACTGTGCTTGACTGAGTTCATATAAATATAATATTCCTAATATATATTGTTTGTAGATCGTAGATAAATCCTTTTATGTAACGCATTTCGGCACCCAATTTAAGTATAGTTTAAGCTTAATCCCTTGTAAATTCTTTGTTTCGCCTTTTTTATTCTGTTGTAAATAAATATTTTTTTTTCATTTTTCATTTACACTAAATATATATAATACATTAGAACTATTGTCTGAGTTTGTACCTTTGAGAAAATATTTAGGGTATATTTCAAATCAAATCAAAATCAAAATAAATCATTTTTATTTCGGGAAGATTAGCAAAGCTGACAATGCTCTTTATGATATACCTTTATAGTTACAGATATTGCCACAGAGAGCCTCAAGCTACACTTATAGAAAAAGCATGTGTTTTGGGCCTCAGAGTTTAAGGGCGCAAAAGTTCACTGGAAGAGAATGCTTGCTAGCATTAAATTCGCCTATGTAAAGATATTATAATATATGTGCAGTAAAGAATTTTCAATCAATTAATCAGAAAATTTAGGAGCTTTAAAATTTAAAATTGTTTATTGGGTTCTCGCGATAAATAATCAGAGCTTAGTTACTTTAAGCACTGTGATTACTCAAACCAAATCCAAAGCATTTTCACGCTAATTACACGTCAAAACTTCCAAATTGGGTAAAATACTCCCAAATATCCCGGAATACTTCAGAATAATACACGTAATTTTAAGTAATTCGCTTCGATAACTCTTGTGGGTGACCTCTGTGTGACATTAAGTTATTTTTATGAAGGCTCCGGAATACCAATTGCCATGAAATTATATGTAACAGCCGTGTAGGTATTTTTACTCAATTTCAGTTTCTACTTTGCGTAGGTAGTAGGTACAGCTGGAATTAACGACAACTAACCTATTACCACAAATACTTCACATACTACCTACAACTTCACTCATAGTTTGGAATAAGCAAAGCGAAGAATATTGAAAGGTCGCCTGCAGTCGTTAAGACTTACTCGTATCAAACGAGCTATTAGATAAGGTGGCGGTTGACGCCGAGATAGAGGCTGTAAACCGAGACTAGATTAAGAACACAAGAAAGCCTAATCTATACTTATATTTTAAAAAGGAAATATTTACATTCTTGTATGTTTGTAACGAATAACTCAAAAACTACTGGTCTGATTTAAAAAAACCTATCATCATTTAAATAGTACATTATGCTTGAGTAACATAGGTTTCATTTGAAACTAGAACAAATTAGGCATACCTATTAAAACATATGACCCAAAAAGTGTCCACCCGTGCGAAGCCGGGACAGACCGCTAGTAGATAAATAAATAAATAATGCTGAACATTTGTTAATCATCAGGTGGGACATATGCTTGGTCCATCACCATTAATTTAATTTATATAACAAAATCCACAGCCCTAAATAGATACAAACTATTGCTAAGTTTAACATCCGCAAAAAACGGAATTATTTTATATAAAAAAGTATTTATGAATACCCAGTCGAAATTAAACTAAAAATATACGAATAAAACAAATTATGGGTTGAAAGCACAAGAAGGTTGTTAATCATTATTATAAATACGGGGTTTATCACGACTTATTGGTGTTTCGACCGACAATGTTTCGGTTCAATTCGTGAACCTTCATCAGGGTGAGTGCGATCCGTTCCGAATAACGTCTCGTCTCGCACTGCGCGCCGCTGCCCTCTGCGCGCGATCAGTAGCGTACTTACCTTTTGTGAAAGGATTAACGGATAAGATCGGAAACTTCTTACGCCATAAGTACAGCATCAAGACTATAGTCCGTCCTCAAACACAATTGAGACAGCTGCTGCGTTCGCCGAAGGACAGAGACCCTCTGGGCGTCCCCGGCGTATATACATATGATACCGTGTGACTGCGGTAAGTGCTACATTGGTGAAACAAAACGAAATGTATTTACTAGGTTGACTGAACACATACGTGCAATGAAGAATGTCGACTCAAATAGTTCTGAAGTGGCGGAACATTCCCTAGATTCTGATTCGACGCACAAGGCCAACATACGTTTCGACAAGGCCCGGGTCTTAGCGAGAGAGAAGTTCTTCGTTCCTCGCAAGATCCGAGAGGCGATAGAAATAAGTCGTGTGCCGAACTTTAACAGAGATAGAGGATGGGTTCTACCGCCAGCCTGGAGGCCATGTCTTCATGATGCAAGTGACAGAAGAGTGAGTGAACCTAGTAGAGACAAAGTTAGTGTTGTGTGTTTGCCTGTACTAAGAACTACCGAAGAGAGCAGCAGTGATGATAATGATGATGGCACAGCCGGTAAACACGCTGTGCTTTCGTTGACCCAATCCCCACTACCCCGCCCGTCCACTCGCGCGCAGAGGGCAGCGGCCCGCAGTGCGAGGCGAGACGGTATTCGGAGCGGATCGCACTCACCCTGATGAAGGTTCATGAATTGAACCGAAACATTGTCGGTCGAAACATTGATAAGACGGTACGTGATAAATCCCGTATTTATAATAATGATTGAAATCAATCACGAAAGTTTTCAAAGTAAAAAGAAGGTTGTTATATACAAATAATACTATATAAATAGCTCTATCATAAATTCATATATATTGGCTATAATAACCATTTTTTACACTGATTAAAAAGGGCAAAATGCCTTTATTATCATAAAGAATACACAAATATTTACGTGACTAAAATAAATAAAAACAGTTGAATCATCTAAAGACCAACGATCAATAGATAGCTTAACTGCTCTAGATCACTACCAGGCGGAAGTGACTGCATTGCCCCTCTGAATTGCAATACTTATGCGTTGACCCAGATAAGCACCAGCACTCGTATCAGTCGCTTTGACCAGATAAAAAAACATAGTACACAGAGCGCTATTTGGTCTTAAAGTAAGTAAAACTTGTACCATAGGAACAGGTAACTGATAAGTTACTTAAATACATATTTTTTGGAATATTTTTTTAATATATGCGTTACCCCCGGAACAAATATCTGTAGATCATGCAAATATTTGTTCCACGGCAGGGATCGAACCTGCAACTTGCCGCGTCTTGGTCTCCGATTTCGATCTCGACGCGAACTGCCACTTTTAGATATACGTAAACTTGTTTGCACATTCTACCAAAAAGTTTGCATTTTTTTTATTCCGAATTCAAATTCGAGAATGCATTGTATCGAAAAATATGACATGCATTTTAAAATAAACTTTTTCGATACGGCCAGCAAACTCATATACTCGTATGTTCGTATCCCTTTTAACTGAAGTTACTATGCGGCTTTACGATGCCGCATCCATACTAATTCTATAAATTCGAAAGTAACGCTCTCTGTCTGTCTGTTTGTAACGTTACGTTTCACGACTTTTAGTCTCTACGACTTATCGAAATCGATAAATTTGGTATACATAAATTCTTTTTTTATTTAAAAGGGTGTAATTAACAGGTGGTCCCATTGGCACCAAGTCAGGGTCTGATGATAGGATTCCATCATCTCATTAAAAAATCGAGGGCAACTCTCAAATAGGGACGCGTAATTGTTTTATGTTTTTACCTTAGAACTCCGTCATTAACCGATTTAGAACTTACTTAGTTTAGGTAAAAATAGTACTTTGTTTAGGTAAGTCGATTATATTTTTGTTAAAAAGTTACTTGTGTAAGATGTTTTTGTCTGTTGGTCACCACGTTTTGAATACAGAATACAGAAGAATACAGGAACCAATCGTCACATTTTTTTTTATATATATTATAGGCTTGCGTTTTACCACGATCTCGTCTGATGGTAAGCGATGATGCAGTCTGCGATGGTACACGCTTGCCTAGAAGAAACCTATTCACTCGCGACTTAAAAATACCCAGGTTGTAGCTATCTGGAAACACAGACTCTGGCAAGTCGTTCCACTCTTTGGCGGTGCGCATAATAAAGGTCATCATCATCATCATCCATAGCCCGACTTCACCCACTGCTGGGTATAGGCCTCCCCAAGTTTGTACCATCCGCCACGATCCTGCGCTAGTCTCACCCATCGACGGCCTGCGACTTCAACGATGTCGTCCGCCCATCTCGCTGTCGGACATCCTACCCTTCTACAGCCATTCCTCGGCCACCATTCAGTCGCTACTCTGCTCCGCCTGTCATCACCACCTATTGCCACATACCCAAAGATAAATATTGTTATTTGTAAAAACAATCACTTTTTACTAAATGATATTAAATTAGCCTAGATGCTCAAAACAATATCAAGAAAATCCAATTCCCGGCAAAATGATTGAGATTATCCTTTTTTATCCCCCAGATAATGCTTAAAGGACGTCGCACGATATCCTCAAAGTAAATTGTGTCTCTGGTATTAAAATATCATCAGACATTATTAGCTTGATAATCTCTCTATGACAATTTATTTTAGAACTGGAGAGCCAGATAAGTTTGTTGTCAGCTATCAGAGGTACACGTAAAAATCTAGTGATGGTTGATCGGGGTTTTAAATAAATGTAGATTTATTAATTAGTGTTGTTATTTCAAATTAAATCAGTTAATTTATTTATTGCGAATACGAGATAATAACAGGGGGTTGTGGTACGGTTAGAGTTTGTCCATAACCAGCATTTATCGCATGCAATTCTAATCAGCGTTCTGTCATAGAAAAATTAAACTAAATCTATAAAAACGAGATTAAATAAAATTATTCAAGGGATTTATCGTTAAGAAACTCAATTAATATTGTCATATACTTTTTCTATTAATATTTGTTTCAAGTTTCTCTACAGGCTTGGGTGTATACGAGGAGCCATACAAATCACACTCTGTTTAAGTAAGTCGGTTTTATTAATTGAGAAACAATTTTCTTTAATGTTTCGCTACCATGATACATCAAACTATATTTTACTTAAAAGCCTAAACAATCTGGGCTTTATAAGAATATTCTATAGCACAGTATAAAGTTGCACAGCTGCCTGCCGGAAAATACCTTCCTTGGCCCACGTGGAAGTCAATCAACCGTCTCAGGACACAAGTGGGTACGAGCAGGTAAAATTTGAGTAAATGGGGCTACATTGGAGAGTCGGTGACTAGGTATTCATGCGGTACAGACCCTCAGACTACGGAACACTTACTAAGCTGCTTATTGTGCCCTTATTCTTGCACTATGAGGGATACTTGTTCCGCCATGGATAACGCTATT
The DNA here is from genome assembly GCA_918857605.2 of Philereme vetulata. NCBI lineage: Eukaryota > Metazoa > Arthropoda > Insecta > Lepidoptera > Geometridae > Philereme > Philereme vetulata. The sequence continues at coordinate 5,149,324 of OU975484.1, forward strand.
GCAGTGCTCAAGTATTCGCAAAACAACATTTAATATTAAAAGTATGAACCAGAACGACACGGTAAAGAAGAACAGTATAAAGTAAGGGATAGTATAGTTTACTATCAGTTTAAGTATTTTCAGAATTGATTTAGTAGTTTCTATGATTACCTAGCCCTACAAACATACAAACAACAAACTTTAGCTCATTATAATGATAATCTAAATAAACATAACGAATGATATTCGTTATTTTAAATTCATGAAACTAGCAAGTACAAAAAACATACACATACACTTGGAAAATACAGATACAAAGGAATATCACATCTGGTTCGTTATTTTCGAGATGATACTAAGTAAGGAACATTTATACATTTAGTGCTCAAAAAGGGGGTTACCTGAAAAGTTTCCTGGGAGAGAAGAACAGTTTTTTGAAAATAATTTTGGTCACCATTTTCCCAATATGGCGAAGTGAACAGCAAAGATACGAGGTGGCAAAGTATGACTTGAAAAGAACACATCGAAAACTATAAAAAATCCGATATATAAAACTTCCGGAAATCTTTCCAGGTAAAACTACCAAATTACTAGACTAGTAGGTAAGAAATAAAGATACAATATAAATAGTCATTATTTAACTTAAAATTGTGTATCTAATTTTAAACTCATCATTATAGCATGATACGTTATTGCATATTATACGTACAACATACGTTATTTTCGGTGTCACAATCAGACATAGAGTACAAGATCGCAAGCGATGTGCAATCCCGGATCGAAAGGCAAGACTGTAATCGTAAGCTTCACTGATGTCCAATAAAATCACAAGTCTAGCCGTTGTCGATAGCCCGACCATTGCTGGGAGCTGTTTCGAAATATTGCCCGAATATAAGTCTGGCTCAGATTCGCTATAAAACGTCAAAGTTGGTCGGAGCTACGTAAGCTTCGAATTGATCGAACTTTCGAGATACATTGTGAACTGTATTGAATAGCTTGTTGGATTAATAGGATAGCTTTATTGGAAGATGGTGTAAATACTATATTATGTAGCATCTATTTCGCTAGATCCATCTCAGATTTGACATGTAAGTTCTCAATAGTTCAACCAACGCTACAAGGACCACAATATAAATTTGGAAAAATCGTTTTCTTTTAAAATTGTGAAAAAGTCGTCATAGCATGTCAAGGAAGTCTAAAAATAAAATAACTAGAGTTTATTACTGATTCTCAAATGTATTTACTTTATCCACAGGTGAATTTATTTATTTAATAATGATAATATCTCGTAGAGTACTTTTCTGTGCAAAGATAAGAGAAAGGTTTTTTTGAAGTGAAAACTACTTTAGGCGCGTTAGGCGTTTTTTGAGATGGGAAAAATCCATTGAACTCGCGACACTGTTACCGTTACTGCCATCGATCACATGTAAATGTTCAAGTTTTCACTTCTGTCGGCACTCCCGGAGTGCAGCTTTTTTTTATTCATTATATGCTCGGGTTTGACCACGATCTCGCCCGAGAGTCAGCGATGATGGAGTCTACGATGAACCACGCTTGCTTGGAAGAAACCTGTTCACTCGCAACTTGAAGAAACTCAGGTTGTAATTATCAGCAAACAAACTCGGGCAAGGCAAACTCTTTGGCGGTACGCGTAATAAAAGTGGAAGAGAACCGCTTTGTGCATAAGGGAGGTATTTTAACCATATAACAGTGGTGCATTTAGTTTTAATAAAGCTCTGCTTAGTTTGCTCTGCATAAAAGGTGAGATGATGGTCAAGCGCTTGACTATCACCAATATATCATAGTGAAAACATAGTGGTAAATACTTTGAAAAAGTCAGAGGTAATATTAATGTGAGACGACTTTGGAGGAGACATATCCTTAAAATTGGTAAATGACACTGGAAGTCAGAAAAATTTAACCAATTATTCTAAACTAGGAGCTAGTGCAGAAAAGGTGCTAGGAGTTGAAGAAAAGACAAAGGATCTAAAACAAGGAGACACATTGATTATTCTTATATCTAAGTATTTAAATAGATACCCATTTCATAACAATTACGAGCATATAAAATTAATAAGAAAAGTAGTATCTAGTCCAATACGTAAATTTAACATAATATTTAAATGGTTTCTTGTACAGTGACTTAAAAAGTAATGAAGTATTGTACGAATTTTAGACAAAGTATTATTTATCACCAGAAATAATAAGAACCATCGGTGCAGTAACTTTCAAGGGATCTTCATCTTTAACTTTCATAAAAATAGATGAAAACCTTAAGGTTACCGACACAAATTTTAAAAAAGAGTTACAAATTAAATCGTTAATTATATATCATGCAAACATACAGAGTATTCTTAACCCGCGAGCACTCGCGCTATGGGCATTTTGCTCACACTAAATTTAAAACACGCGCCATTTTGTCAAAATTATTCGTACGTACATCGTTTATTCGGTAGCTGAGTTTTGTTCCGTCCCCCACCCCTGTATGCAGTTCACTTCGCGCCAGTGTGCGCCAGTCACTTGGACGAGGTGGTTTGTTGCTCAGTGTACCATCAGGCGGCGTTTTGCTCATCGCGCGGGCATCGACGTAAGTACTTTTTTTTACTCATGTTTTCATGTTAGCGACAGTTTTACTGCTACTTTTATGTAATATTATGATTTTACATTACTGAAATAGTAATCTATTATGTATTTCTATTATAGATGGATCGTGATCGAAGGGACGAACATGTTTTGGCATGGTTGATGGAGGAAGATTTAGAAGACATTGAGGACCCGTCTTTTAGAGCCGATGATATTGAAAGCGATCGAGACAGTGAACACAGCCATCATTCCACTAACACCGAACAATCGTCATCGGAAGTAGAAGGTGAGGTTTCTTCAACTTCACTGGGCAATCAGCTGTGTTACGTAGGCAAAGATGGGTGTACAAAATGGAATTATTATCCACTTTGTTCCAATGTGAGAACAAGAGCTCATAACATTGTCGAAAAACAACCAGGGGTAAAACCAGTGGCTAAAAATGCTAACACTATAATGGATTGTTTTCTCCTCTTTGTGAGTGAAGAAATGCTGACTGATATAGTTCGCTTTACAAATATCCACATCAGTAAAATCAAGGACCAATTCTCAAGGGAGAGAGATTGCAAAGAGGTGGATATTGTAGAACTAAAAGCCTTTATTGGTATTTTGTACATGGCTGGTATAAAAAAGATGAATCACTTATATTTGTAAGAGATGTGGGACAAAAATGGCACGGCACCTGATGTTTTTAGAGCTGCTATGAGTCGCAATAGGTTCCTTTTGTTGATGAGAGCTATAAGGTTCGATGACATAAACTCCCGCTCCGAAAGGTCACAATATGACAATATTGCTCCAATTCGTGAACTATTCGAATCTTTTATCGCAAAGTGTCGAGCCAATTACCAAGTAGGAGAGAACGTGACTATAGATGAAATGCTGGAATCGTTCCGAGGACGATGCAAATTCCGCATGTATATAGCAAACAAACCAGCTAAGTATGGTATAAAAGTATATGCTTTGTGTGATTCAAAGAATTTTTATACAAGTAACTTAGAAATTTACCCGGGAAAGCAACCCAATGGTCCACACAAATATGATAATACTGCATCTGCTGTTGTGAAACGTTTATCACAAGATATTTTGAAGACAGACAGAAATATTACGGCTGACAATTATTTTACATCGATTCCATTGGCCGATGAATTACTAGCTGAACGGACTACTATCGTTGGTACACTTAGGAAGAATAAAAGGGAAATTCCACCATTTTTTCTTGCATCAAACAAAGACCAAAACCTAGTATAGTATCTTTGGTTTTCATAAGAGCAAGGTTCTGGTATCTTACGTACCAAACAAAAAGAATAAAAAAAATGTTCTTATGATAAGTACACTACATAACGACGACCGAATCGATCCAGCTACTGGAACTAACGCGAAACCCGAAATTATCACCTTTTATAATAAAACGAAAGGAGGTGTTGATGTTGTAGATCGACTAAAAGAAGAGTATTCTGTGGTAAGAGTGCAATGTAGATGGCCGCTGAGATTATTTTTCACGATCCTAAACATAGCCGGAATCAACAGTCAAATCATTTACAAATAAAGTACGGGTATAATCATCACGCGCAGAGACTACTTGAAACAATTAGCTCTTCAACTAACACAGCCACATATCCAAAGAAGAAGCACCTTCCAAAATATTTCATATCCTCTTCAGCAAGTGATGAAACGTTTTGTACCAGAATCTGAGTTACCAGAAGAAGAAAAACCAAGTGGTATCTGCGCGGTTTGCCCAAGACGCAAAAATCGCAAGACCAGAAAGAGGTGCATTTACTGTCAAAAATGTATATGTACCGAGCATAGTCGTACACTATGTGATATGTGTAAAGCTCGCGTATATGACGAAGATTAGTTATTCATACTTAGTTTAAAAGGTTTTCTTGAAAAGTTTTTCGTTTTTTCCCTAAGACTGCCTTACAAGACTGGCAAATTAGTTCCTATGATTGTTCATTAAAATAAAAAAAGATTAATATTGTTAACTTTTTGAATATATATTTTGTAGAATAAATAATGTGTATTTTATTTAATAAAATATTTTTTTATTCATATTTTTTGGTAAAACTTGCATTTATTGACATTCATAAACGTGAGCAAAATGCTCTAGACACGAGTGCTGATGTAATTTCTTGAGGCGCGAGTACTGGCGGGTTAAAAAGTATCTACTAATCGAACTTTTACTGAATGATACAAACGGAGAACTGGGCATACGACTACCAATGCACATACAACGGTATGAACTTGCAACATACTTCAATAGACAAATATTTAAACACAGGGGAACGGCTTTAATTACAAATAAAGGAGTAGATAACAAAGTTAGGAGCGATTTAAACCGATTATCATTAGAAATGAACTGTGAAATTTCAGCGATTTAGCTCAGTCGACAAAAGATGGTAGTTGTTTACATTTATGGAGCCGGTACGAATCCTTTCCCTATTCTTTGACATATTGACGAAACTTCTACACAGACTTTGTGGAGAAGGTAAAAAGATGGTAGTAGCTGGTAAAAAGATGGTTGACGACCTCCGTGGTGCAGTGGGCGAATAGCCGGCTGAGACGCAGGAGGTAGCGGGTTCGATTCCCGCCGCGGAACAAATGTTTGCATAATCAACAAATATTTGTTCCAGGTCTGGCTGTTTCTCTGTATATTATAATATAAGTATGTATTTACAAAAAAAATCAGTTATGAGTTATCTGGTTCCTATAGTACAAGCTCTGCTTTCGTTTGGACGCTCGACCAGAGCACACGTATTCGCCTCTCTTATTATTTTGCTAAAATCAGTGACCGATAAGGACAGCACTATTCACAAGCCTGGACGTTGAGTGAAACAGTAGACATCCCCTCTGACAGCCGTCGCTAGCAAAATCGGCGCGAGCACATTAGCCACGCCCCTAGCTGCAAATTTGTGCCGTCGGCCGATCCCGGCTTTGGCCTAATACTCTAGGCCTACAATCAATTAAAATGCCGAAGACTCCAGAAAAATATAGCTCTGACCCTGAACTTACCAGAGGAAGAGACAAACCATCGCCGAAGGGTCATTCCTCGGTCACGTCAAGACTTAAACGGCCAAGGGTTACGATGGACGATTTGGAGTGGCAAACCAAGTTTAAGCTCTTCAAAGACGACGTAATGAAATGCTTTCAGAGTCTGAAAACTGACATTAACGCAAAATTCGACAAGATAGAAAAGTCTATAGAGAAAACAAACAGTGAGATCTAAAAATCCATGGAGTTCCTCTCACATAAGTACGAAGATATATTACATAAGCTAACTGATTTTGAATCTAAAATGCATGAGCAGCAAGAACGCATTACTTCGCTAGAAAATCAACTTGAGGATATTTCACGTCAAACTCATAGCTCTCACGTCGAGTTACGTAACGTGCCAACTCGGGAAAAAGAAACAAAAGAAGACCTACGTAACTACGTCATTAACATCTCGAAGGCTTTAAATGTCACTGACCTGGAAGTCCGTGATGCTTACCGTTGGACCACCAAGAAAGAAGGCAGGCAGACGATCATCATCGAGTTGAATAATGCACAAAGCAAACAAAACCTGCTCAAATCAGCGAAGACCCACAACTTAAACCATCCGAGAAGCAAATTGTGCTGCCAGCACCTTGGTCTCTTGGACGAATCTGCGCCTATTTATTTAGGCGAACACTTAACTCCGAAGGCCAGACGCCTGTACTACCTCGGTAGACAACTTATCAAATCGGGTAAAGCGCGATTCTGCTGGTCCTCAAACGGCAGGATATACATTCGTAAGACTGAAGGATCGACAGCGATACTACTAAAGGAAGAAGACCAAATCGAGGCCTAACAAACCTCGGATTGACAGCGTCTGCTCCAATCACCATTGTACGTAACTAATAATATCTTAGAACTTTATTTAGATAGTAAATTCCTAACCTTCTCTCATTCTGTAAACAAATGCATGAATCTATTGCAAAACTTACCAAATTCTTTTGAATATGAGTTAAACTGTTATTCACACAAATTCCATCACATTTCTTACAAGAATAACACTTATCTTACACTACACACAAATCCACAATACAATAACAATGCACATTCTATACTACTTAGACAACTTACACCTTACTCCAGCGCAATCAATTTAATACTAACACTGCAAAGTTCATTGACCCCTTTTATTACGCTAACATATACAACAAGTTTTTACTGCATAATACTCACTCAACAAATAGTTTATCTGCATCGCATACAAAAATTAAATTATTATCTTTACCTGTTAGTACTTATATATGTTGCTAATATCATGAATACTTGCCAACCCACTAATTTTATAAAAAAACACTAAAAATTATACCTATCGTAATTATTAGTTTAACCTGCAATTCTCATAACGATCAACTGATGTACTTCGACAGTATTCAAACATTTTATTTTACTTTAACATATTTCGAACAACAACAAATACAAACAAATAGACCTAAGTACCTACTACCTACCCACCTACCTAATTACCTACTACCTACCTACCTTGCTATTGCCTCGACCTGCTTCTTAAAACTTTTAACGCTGCAAAATACCATATCATTATTACCTATTATGCAACAAAGAATAATGTACACAGTACACTCATTTCAAGTATTTTACGGATTAAACTTACGTTTAGCCGCCCATCTGATCTACCCCCTAATATATCGAATTTATAATGATGTCTAATGAAGTAATTCAAGACATAGACTCGCTGTCAATCGCTACTTCGATTTTATGTAAACCTGAGGAATGCATCTTAAATATAGGAGACATAAATAATAGTCTTAAAATCATAACTTTGAATATTCGCAGCATTTATAAAAATCTTGTTAGCTTTGAAGTTTTCTTATCGAGACTCAAATTTAAACTGGACTTAATAATCCTCACAGAGTGTTGGCTACATCCTGTTAAAAACATACCTATTTTGGATAGTTATACAACTTTGTACACAAAATACCGCAACCAAAATGGAGGTGTTGTCGCTTACATTTCGAAGGGAATATCACACTCCGTTTTGGAACACATATCTGATAGTGCGGATTTTCTTATAATAAAACTTAAAACAGACACTGCAATAGTTTGCGTCTATAGATCACCTTCAATTACACAAACCGACGGTTTCCTTCTTTCTTTAGAACACATAATTACAACGCTTAAATTTTTTCCAAATATTGCTGTTATTGGTGATATAAATCTAGATATAAAAAATCATACAATGGACAATAACGTTAACAGTTACTTTAACTTGACAGCTGAACTAGGCTTACTACCGGCACATACACTTCGTACAAAGGAAAACAATTGTTTAGATCACGTCCTGCTAAAATCTAATCTCATATCATTCATCACAGTCGTAGACACACAGATAACTGACCACTTACCCGTTATCCTATCTATTAACAAACTTAAACCTATTAAAACAATTAAATATCGTAATAAAACAGACTGGCCCGCAGTCCTAGCTCAAATAAAAGATACAAATTTTGATAATATATTAGAAGGCGACGATGTCAATAAAATAACTGACCTCTTTATACACTCAATTTCAACATCAATCAAATCAAATATCAAACAGATATTGATCCCTAAAAAACAAAGGACTATTAAACCTTGGATATCTTCAGGTATACTAAAATGTATTCGAAATAAAGACAAACTTCATCACCAGTATAAACGTAATCCTAAAAACTCAACATTTAAAGTTACTTACTTAAGCTATCAAAAATATTGCTCAGATATTATTTTTGCAGCCAAAAATAACTATGACAAAACAAAAATAGAAAATAGCCTACTAACCCCTAAAACGACATGGAAAGCTATAAAGGAAATCTCGCATTCCGTCAAAAATACTACATCTGCAACTGACCTTCTCCAAATAAAAACCAACCCGCAAGATTCTATAGAATATGTAAATGACTTTCTGGCTTCCATTGTTAAGAACCTAGCAAACCAAATTACTAATTTTCCCACTCATAATGCGATACCGATGAACTCAACTCCTAATTCACTGGTCATATTACCCACAGACGAAGTAGAAATTGTACGTATAATTTCAGGACTTAAAGTAGAGTCTGCCACTGGTTGGGATGGCATACCCACTATGCTCTTAAAAAATGCTTGTAGTATTCTAGCTCTTCCCATCTCAAGACTTTTGAACTTATGCATTGAAAAGGGTTCCTTCCCACTCGTATTTAAGAAATCTATCATCCACCCTATACATAAAAACGGTGATAAGTGCACAATTACTAACTATAGACCTATATCGATCCTGACGGCCCTATCAAAAATCTTCGAAAAAGTACTTAACTCCAGACTAATGTCATTCTTACATAAATATAATCTCTTAGCTGATGAACAATTTGGCTTCAGGGCTGGTAGATCGACAGAGGACGCGGTAACAAATCTATGTCAAACGGTGTCGGAGGCCCTGGACAAAAAGAAAAAATGTATCGGTGTTTTTCTAGACTTGGCCAAGGCCTTCGACACCGTATCGATACCTAAACTCGTAGACAAGCTCTTTCATATTGGTATTAGAGGAAACTGTCTTAAATTATTTTCTGAGTTTCTTACTCAAAGAACACAGATGGTCAAAATTGGCGATTTCCAAAGCTCTGAGGCCCCAATCACATATGGCGTTCCGCAGGGAAGTATCTTGGGCCCAAGTCTTTTCCTGATATATATAAACGATCTATGTAAAATGAAGATACCTAACTCAAAAATATTTGCTAATGCTGACGATACAGCCATTATATTTCAGGAGGATACTTGGCAAGCGGCTTTTAACTCAGCGGAAAAAGGTTTGGCGAGAATTATTTCTTGGCTTAATACAAACCTACTTACTTTAAATATAGACAAAATTCGATTTATCACATTCTCCATCACATCCACAAATGCCCCACCGCAAAATCTTAAGATTATAGCGCATTCTTGTACAAATAATGTCTCCAAACCATGCAACTGCCCAACCCTATCAAATACGCCAACCCTTAAATACTTAGGCGTGATGCTGGATGACCGCCTTTCATGGCTACCCCACATCACTTTACTTTCATCACGTATTCGTAAACTAGTATGGATATTCAAAAAACTCAGACACGCTTTAAACACTGAGTTGCTTACCTCTGTCTACATAGCAATATGTGAATCTGTTCAAACATACTGCATAACAGCATGGGGCGGCGTATATAAGTCTCATATGATGCCCTTAGAGAGGGCACAAAGATCTGTGCTCAAAACTATGTTTTTTTAAAAGATACCGCCACCCTACCAAAGATTTGTATGCATCCTGTAAATTATTAACAATCCGTCAACTATACATACTTAATATCATCCTTAGAATCCACACTAAAATTCCAAAGCATCCCTCACACACACGAAAAAGAAGGGGTCATCACATACTCAATATTGCTTGCAGAACCACCTTCATGCGACACCAATTTATCTTTAAGTCAAATCATCTCCATAACAAAATTAATAAAATCCTAAATGTACTGACTTTAAATGTACATAATTGCAAGCGCACTGTAAAATCCTGGCTTCAGAAATTATTATACCATGAAACGGAGGATTTACTAATAATACAAAAATAATAATTAAAATACCTAGCTTTATAAATAAATTTAAATTTATGCCATAACTTAACATTAGTCTAAGATAAATACTATAAGATCACTCTCGTTTGTCCAATGGAAGACGTCAAAAACTGGGATACAGAAAATCTAGTCCAGTTTTTGACGCACCATTATACTGATAATTACTTAGGTTATTATATACTTAAAGTACTTATTTCCTGATTTGTTATAGATTTGTATATAATTATTCGTACCTACCCCAGTGTCTAGTAACAAATTGGCTACCTGTATATATATGTTACCTTTGTATTTACTCTTATGTAAATCAATAAATCATTTTTCATTTTCAAAATTTTTCTGATTAGTTTGGGGCCAGATAGCGTTGTGTGAAATATCCAGCAATATTTATATATTTATAATATGTAGTTATATCGTAAAAAAATTCTTCATATCCTTACAAGAGCCCATTTACGAAATAAAGAGACTCAAAATTGCCAAAGTGGCATTTTCATAATGGTCGTGTGATCTTAAACTGCTAAATTAACTTGGTATTTTAATGTGACACATTGTATGAGGTTCGACACGCGCTTGACCAATTTATATTATAGGTTTCACATTTATTTTGTTCACGTTAATTTTAACATGGGTTGTTAAAGACACGCCAATTTTTAATTTATAAAAATTATATTAAATAAATTAAAAGAATATATAACTAAAAATATTCATCATCATCATCATCATTATATCAGCCGTAGGACGTCCACTGCTGGACAAAGGCCTCCCTCATTGATCTCCAGGAACTGCGGTTGGAAGCGGCCTGCATCCAACGCCGACCTGCGGTTCTTACCAAGTCGTCTTCCCATCTTATAGGTGGACGTCCTACGCTGCGCTTGCCTGTCCGTGGCCTCCATTCGAAAAAATTGTCAACTAAAAATTACAACGATAATACCTATAATTATTAATAATGTCATAAGAGAGTACCAAAACATAGGTTGTCGAATATATATAAGCAATTTTTAGTTTACTTGTGCTGTGAGACCTAGCTGCACCAAATTTCATGATTCTAGGTCAACGAGAAGTACCCTGTATGGTTGGATTTATTTGCGAGCAAAATATACGGTACCAATGGCTGTATTTTAAGATTGCGTTGACATAGAAGCTTCTTTTTTTACAGTTTCAATGGACCGTACACCTACGTATTTGATATGCATTTTATTATGATAAATATCTCCACGCGTTCCTGAGAAAAAGGGTTTAACAGACGGATAGATAGTCAGATAAACAACGAAGTGATCCTATACGGGTTCCTTTTTTTCTTTTGTAGATGGAATCCTTAAAACAAAAACACAAGGTTAATATCCCCGTATTTGTCGTAGTCAGGCTAATAAGCTAAGAGAATGTTTATAAAGGCAAGCTAGAGTTCAGATAGAGTACTCTGATAAATCCTATCCCAGGCATTAGAAAGGTTGCGTTGCGATCATTATTCAGCTACATAGTAGTGTAATTGATCACTAGGCTTTGCCGATATTACAAAATGCATCCATTTTGTATTAATATAGTTTTGTATAAAGTCATATGTCGTTTTGTATTATGTTCCAGTATGTTACATCATATTACACATATAAAATTAGCAAGTTGAAGTGGGAATCGGCGGGCCACATCGCTCGTAGAACCGATAACCGTTGGGGAAGAAAGGTTCTCGAGTTCCACGGACTGGAAGACGCAGCGTAAGCCGGCCCCCACAAGGTGCCACAAGGTGGACCGACGATCTAGTAAGAATCGCGGGGAGCTGTTGGGCGCAAACGGCTACCAACCGCTCGTTGTGGCGATCTAAGGGGAGGCCTATGTTCAGCAGTGAGCACCTTCCGGATAAACCCCTACCCTAGAATTATGTATATACCTATATGACTGCATATTAAATGAATTGAATGGAGTTATTCTGGAAAATGTCCGTTTTTATGTCGTGTAATAGTAGATGGTATCTAGACTTCACCAAGTAGCGCACGTTTCACTAGAAAATACAATGATACTAAAAATACTATAAGCGGAGTAGAAAATACAGACTTCATTTTACTGTTAACCAACTGGCAACAACCACACTTACATTTATAGAGAAACTTATATTAATTAGGTAAGAAAGAGTGTAATTTAAAGAATTAGATAAATAAATATAATATATTTTTTATTACTCGTGCTCTGAAAGTTGGTCATTGTAAACTCGATAACCTTGGGCCGTAACTCAATTTGAAAATAAAATGAGGCTCATTGCAATCATATTAAGCTACAATGAAATACAATCTCCATGAAAAATTATTATTTCTATTTAAAAATAAAAGAGTCGTAATCATCTTCTCATCCCTTATGGGATGGGGAAGGAGTTTTAGGGCTCTGCCCTCTTACTCCGGCATTTCTTCACCCATAACAATGGGCGCGTCTTTGGGGTTTGTGCGGTTTCTTAACGGGGGGGCGCTAACCCCGCCGTCACTCACTTGTCCGGGCGATCAGGTCTTGCCAGGTGAGATCCCTGGTTCCCCAGGGAAGGCCCAGCAAACCGATCTGCGACCGAACGAATGACCGACGGGGTGTGCGTCCCCGTTGTGTCCGCGACTTCTTCTTCCTCTTCTTCTTCTTCCTCTCTGGTGATCATGTCTCTAGAGTAGGCTTTCATCCTCCTACGACTGGGTTCATCTGGTGGTCTGGCATGTAAAGGGGCAATCCCTTTTATGTGGGCATGCTGGGACTCATCGGCTCTGCGAAACAAACTTGTGGTCAGTCTGCCCACAAAGGTCTCGACGTTCTCGTGGTTTAGCCCCCTCTGGATTGTGCTGTTACGCACGTACCGGGGGGCCCCAACTATCCTTCTGAGGGCGACGTTCTCTTGGGCTTGGAGTCTGTTTTTGTTTGTTCTGCTCAGGAACGGATACCACGCTGGCGCCGCGTAGGTCATCCGTGTCCTGAGGTAAGTCTTGTATATCATCAATTTTGTCCTCGACGGCAGCTTTGAATGCAGGATTGGTAGGAGACTGTTGCGTGCCCATCTAGCCTTTCCAACCAGGTAATCTGTGTGTTGTTTGAATGAAAGTCTCCGGTCGATCTTGACTCCCAGATATGTCACGTTCTGTTGCCAGGGGACCTCCACATTGAGCAGCTTTAGGGGTGTCGGTTGTAATGTGCTACCCGTTATAATCGCCTGGGTCTTCGCCACATTTACCGACATCCTCCACTTGTTCAGCCATTCTGGCAGGGCGTCGAGTGTGGGTTGTAGTCGCTTGACCGCAAAGGCTGGTTTGTACGAGGATGCGTAGTAGGCTGCATCGTCCGCGTACAGAGCGAGCTTTGCCTGCCCAACGACTGGGATGTCGTCAGTGTACCAGGCGTAGCACGCGGGGGAGAGGCAGCTTCCTTGTGGCACTCCGGCCTTCACAGGTCTTTCTCCTGACAGCACTCCTTCCACCGACACCACGAATCGGCGTTCGTGGAGAAAGCTTGCCAGGACTCGAACAATCTTCTTTGGGGCGGCAGATTCCGACAGCTTGTACAGCAGCCCCTCGTGCCATACTCTGTCGAACGCCTTCTCTATGTCCAGGAGTATTGCAACGACATACTCCTTCTTGTTATGGCTTGTGGCCATCTCGTTCACCATCTTGGCGATCTGCAAGGTGGTGGAGTGTTCGGCCCTAAACCCGAATTGCTCCTCCCTCGGTTTAATATGTGGCGTCAGGTGCTTGAGCAGCAATCTTTCAAACACCTTCGAGATGGTGCTCAGCAGTGTAATGGGACGGTAGCTTCCTGGTTTCCGAGCAACCTTTCCGGGTTTTGGGAGCATCACCACCTTGCCCATCTTCCAGCTCGTCGGGAAATGGCCAGAGCGGAGTATGCCATTATAGACTCTCGTTATTGCCACTACCGCCTTTGGTGGCAGATTTTTCAGGGTTTCGTTTGTTATATTATCTAGGCCAGGCGCCTTCCTTCTTGGGAGCCGGTTTATCGTCCTCTTGACTTGCCCAGGAGTTATGAAGACGATTCCCGGCTCGTCTGTCCCTGTGGTCGATGGTGGCGAGGCCAGATAATCAGCCACGTGCTTCTCCACTTCAGCCTCATGAGTTGGGTTGCTTGGGGGGTTCGGCGAGAACTGTTCTTTCAAGCTGTCCGCCAGTATCTCGGCTCTGTCAGCTGTCTCGAATTTTAAGAGCCCGTCACTTCCAATCAGCGGTTGGACGGGCTTCTTCTTGTCGGACAGTTGACGACATAACCGATGTATAGAGGGGATATCATCGGTTATGGCGTCAATGTGGTCTTCCCAGCTTTCAGCGGCGTGTTCATCCAGAGCGGCCTTTACGCGTTCCACCAGCGCGTTTACCTCTCGCTTGAGTCGCGGGCATCTGGTCTCCTGCCATAGCTTCCTTTTCTCCCTTTTCTCGCGGATGAGTTTCCTAATCCTCTCCGGGAGAGGTTTGAATCTCTTCGCCGGTGAGGAGGTGTGCGAAGCTGCAGTGAGGGAGTCTTGGATGGCCATGGTCAGTTCTTCCGTAGCCCGTTCGACGTCTTCTGGGGTTTCCACCGGTCGGGTGGTGGTCCTGTTTGTGGCTTCGCTCTGAAACGCTTCCCAGCAGATTATCCTCCTTGGCGGTAGTGGTGCGATCCTGCTAGGGATGTCAGTGAGGGTAAGCAGAACTGGTCTGTGGTCTGATGGTAGGTCCTGCAGGACGCTGAGTTCGGGAGCAGTGGTCAGTCCCTTGTACACCACTATGTCGATGACATCCCCGGCTCCTTCCGGGGTGTAGTGAGTCCATGTTTCAGGGCCGATCACTTCGTAGTGGTGGTCCATCGAGTCTTGGTATAACGCACGCCCGTTCTTGCACACCTTGGTAGAGTTCCAGAGAGTGTGTTTCGAGTTTAGGTCGCCGGCTACGACGGTCGGGGTGTCGGTGTTCAGTAGCGTTCTCAGTTCGGTCTTGATCAGAAGATCGTTTGGTGGTTTGTACACGGCGAAGAACCTTATGTTTTCACCGGCGACATTCACAAGCACTCCAAGAGCTTTGATGGACTGGAACTCTACGTAAGGGATGAGCTGGTGTATCAACCTTCGGTGGACCATCACCGCTAGCCCACGATAGATTCTTCCCATGGGGGATGTCTCGTCCCTCCTGTAGACGTGGTAGTTCGGGATGTTGTACGTGATGCCCGTTTTCAAGTGTGTCTCACTGACCAGCATTATGTCAATATTTTGCTCACGGAGGAAGATGGTCAGCAGTTGTTTCTTCCCCGTGAGCGTTGCAGCGTTCCAATAGACTATCCTAAGAGGACCCCCCATTTTTGTTCAGGATCCTCATTAGGCCCATCAGGGTAGCCGTCTCGGCGTCTGTTCCGGACTGCACAGCCTCTAAAATCTCTTTTAGGACACCAATGGTCTGTCCTAATGAGTTTCTGCGCTCAGCCGCTTGTGGAACCTTCCCTTCTTTGGGTTTTTGGTTCTGGCTTTGGCTTTTCTTCGCCTTTCGCTTTTTCTTAGGCATCTCAGTCCCCTTCTGCGGATTGGCTGGAGCCATAAGCGAGGAGGCTGCCGTCTCCTCTATAGCAGCCGGGGTGACTAGGGTGGTGCCTTTCCGGCCTCTCGTGGCGGGAGTTTCAGCCATGTTTCCACCCCTCTTATTCCTTATCTCCTTCCGGAATACCGGACAGGATTGGAAATTGGCAGGGTGCGCTCCCCCGCAGTTTGCGCACGTTGCCGGCTCCTCCTTTGGTCTGGGGCACTCTCCTGCTCTATGCGGCTCCCCACAGCGCACACAGGCCTGCTCTCTGTGACAGTTGTGTGAGCTATGTCGGAATTTTTGGCATCTGTGGCACTGAATAAAAGAGGTTACCGGTTGTAAGGTGGTTACCACCACCGCGCCCGCCGACTCACGTGCGGCGCGTAGAGCGAGGCGAGACGTGATTCGGAGCGGATCGCACTCACCCTGATGAAGGTTTACAAATTGAACCGAAACATTGTCTGTCAAAACACCGATAAGACGGTACGTGATAAATCCCGTATTTATAATAATGATTGAAATCGATCACGAAAGTTTTCTAAGTAAAAAAGAGGTTACATTCTTAAATGCTAAAAATAAATATACCTAATGTATATAACATTATTATTTTGTTGGCAAATTTTATATTACACCTGTTCTGTGCACTACCAAAACATCTATTTCCACAATACACAAAGGTTATCTGAAAGATAATGCTTTTTAGCATTAAGTTCGCCGTTGTACTTTTTAGTGCAAGTAGTTTGTTGTTAAGTGCAATAACAGTAAATTATTAAATGAGGGAATACAGTAGTATCTTGCGTCACGGTTGTTATATTGAATCCTGAACGTAAACGAAGAATTCTAGAGTTAACTCACGAGTAGAGCGAAGGAGTTACTAGAATCCTCAGTGCAAGCATGCAAACAGCTTTATCCACGAGGAGAATACTCTACTTTTCAAACTTTCTGCGAGACAATAAAACCAAATCTGGGTTGGTGCATTTGCAGAGGTTAGTTCGGTTTAAGAATAAATTCTTATTGTGTAGGTATCTTTGGTTTAAACTTGAGGTTCCAAATTCAAATCAAATTATGTACGCGAGGCCATAATGAAATTCAGTACAACTTTACTCCCGGCTCAGTCGTAGGGATTTAATCAATTGATTTCGGTGAGGTTTACATGCCATATAATTTGACATTGTCGAACAGGTGGTGTGAAAAGTCTTTTCAATCAATCTATCATGGTCCTGGATAGTAAGAGGCTGCTGAAGGCCTCTCCCGGACTATATCGAAACAAAATGAAACGTATTATTGTCCCAGAGGGCAGCTCAGTACGCGCATGGCGAAACCACAATCATTTCACATTGCAAATGAAGTCGCCATTTCATTTTACCGGCCGTATAATTTTATGTAATGAACAGTTTAATCTCTGCGCTTAAAGTCCAGTGATCTGTATTTTTATGGCATCGTGTTTTAAAATTGCAGCTGACCCGATGTCCGGTTTAAGCACTGCTCTTCAATACATTGTGATATTCTTTATAACTAAAGTCATAAAACCTGATTTACTAAGTACGTAAGTACTGTTTAAAAGGACACTCCACCCCTAAATATGTTTTCAAGGTAGATGCTATTGAAATGGTAACGCGGGCTCCGTTACGGTAACTATAATAATAATCACCGCATCCTTACAAGAGTTCGTTTTATTAGCCTAATTTATGTACCTAAGTACATACCGATGCCGATAGCATAGTGTAAATTGTGGTTACTGTTTGTTCATCATGTTAATAATTTTATCCACAAGTTATTCATCATAGTCAGCCTGATTTAAAAAGGCCTCTCGAGCGACCGATCTTGTGCAGCCTGTACCCAGCATTTTTGTTAGATCTTTCCATAGGTTGTGGAGGCGGGGCATCCTTTCTGCCCCATCGGCCGTCAGTTCGTCAAGTTAGGTTAGCTCACTACACTTCATCTTTCTAATTCTCTGGGCTAGTCAGTGGCTTTAATTTGTCCAACATTTTTCATGAACGAAATGCCAAAATGCATTAATGCTAACGTTTTAACTAAGTATTTATCGAATCCAAATTGGCAATCCAATTATTTAGCAAGTTGTCTGATTCCCTAACTTTTATCCCATAGGATGTCTTAAGATGCCGGTCACGTACGGAATATGACAGGAGCGGCCGGAAGCGGCGCAGCCTCCGCCAGATAACGGCAATAACCTTGCTTTATGCGCAATAAAATCTGGCGCGCCGGCCAACGGGGCCTGATTAGGTAACTGATCTATTGACTCGGTGCCAATTTAAGTTGAGTAATGCGCGTGTGATACTTCAAATATGACTTATAATTTTTCATGAGTATGCTTGTTGGCGGCTCTCTTTTAAATCAGTGTGATATTATTGTGTTACGCGTCTTAAGAATATTAAAGTGACCCAATAATTACGAAATAAAAATTTTAATCTAAGTCTTAAATCGATAGAATAGATACAATGCAAACTATGGTCTGTTTTTTTATTGAGAGCATATTTTGCATGCCATTATAATACAATATCACTAGACTAGACGTTAGGTATTTTAAAGCTTCTGTTTTATTACATGTTTGGTTGTATATTTTTCTCTTTGGCTCTATCATCCTCCTAAAAGTGAAATGGCAACGGCAAATCGGGAGCATTTTACAGCCTAAACTAAACTCCAAAAATGTATATTACCCGTGCGCGATAAGTTGGGACCTGAGCGCGGTGACGTCATATTGGCGTGTTTGTACCGCCCGCAAAAAAGCGAACATAACAAGCAGCCGCCCGCTAGGCCCCAGTAGGCACTTATTAAAAAATAGTGATGCGAACGGTACAATACGGGCGCTATCGGGGAAGTGCAGGGGAAACGGTCAGGGAGTCGCATTCCTAGCAGGTCCCAAGTTATCGCGCACGAGTAATATACTAAAATATTTTTTTTCAAATTTAAAAAGCTTTGACCATTGCTAACTCTATATTATTCACTTAGCGAAGTCATGAAGGACAAAAAAATGGCAATAAAAGAAAAGCGGAAGGTGTTCAATATGTGCATACTACCATGCTTGACATATGGTTGCCAGACATGGGCATTAACTGAACAACAGATAAATAAAATAAAGGTCTGTCAAAACGGAATAGAAAGAAGTGTAATTGGTATCAAGAGGAAAGACAGAGTAAGGCTGAGCAAAATAAAAAACATTATGAATTTCAGAGACGTAAAAACCGTATGTAAAATGTTAAAATGGCAATGGACAGGACATATTCTTAGAGAAAGAAAAGAGAAATGGACCAAATTAATAACAGAATGGTACCCTAGAAACGGTAAAAGACACAATGGTAGACCAATAAGACGTTGGGAAGATGACCTGATGAAAATAGCCGGTCCAGAATGGACGAGAACAGCCAGAGACATGATAAAGTGGAAATCCTTAGAGGAGGCCTTTGTCGAAGGACAAGCTGTTATATATGATAAAACATAATTTAAAGCGTTTGCCGATAGCATAATGTACCTAGGTTAAGAACAGTAATAAAGGCTTATTTTATTTTATAACTCGATAATTCTTTTCCCAGCATAATGAATATTGTTCGAATCCACTCGAGTCGTGAAGTGCGCAGTAAACTGCAGTGATGGATCGTGTAAACTAATTAGCTGGTAACGAGCGAGCGGCCGCCGCTGCGCTCGCTACTAAATTCTATTACAATACCTGTAATAAATGTACTTTGTATTCATTTGTAGTCTGTATAAACAAAATCTATAAAAATAGTTACTAATAATGCTCTTATTTTTACTTTGTATTTCAGCGTAGTGTTTATATTCATTCATTATTAATTACAGCCTGACATAAGTAACTCTAAGCCTATTTTTTGTTGTGCTAATTACCAGAGACCTGCGCTAGTCTCATCTAGGTTTGGTAATGTTTGTTAGACGTTTGCCAATCCTGAAGATGATTTATATTGCGCCTGGGGGTGCTCACAGCTCTGAATTGACTCAGATGCTGTGCCGCCTGGGATGTTTTTTTTACTGTTTTTAAGCACTTGGCTGAATTTCATTCTTGCATCTAATTCTAATTCTAGGGTTGGGGGAATAAAAGATCTGCACTGACGTCCCGCATTGGGGTGTATTGTGCATTACCCCCCTTCTAACCGGAGTAGGACTTTGGGTTGGTGGCAGCAGCTTTCCAGGGTCCCCGTAGATGTTGAAGTAGTAGTGGTGTTAGTGGAACATGAGGATTCGATGACCCCTTGCAGACCCGTTCTTAGTGTTGCGTCGTTTGTGGCAGTGCAGTGGAGTATCTCATTCTTGCATATAACCTTGTAAACTTGAAACCATGTCACCTGTTATTCTTCCACCATTAGTGACCGAGCTCAATATACAAACATATCTTAGATTCTCTAAGTTACAAGACTAATAAACTTTTCTCACTATGGCTTTAAAGATTTTAAATCTAATTTTAAATTTTCGGATACGTTGCACCTATTTCCATCAAACATGACTATAAACTTATATGACCCGGCTCTTTTATCTCATAATCTCTAATATTTTTTTTTATAGATTAAGAGACTAGAAATATATAATGAAGTACCAAGATGAACACCTAGATGTGTCCTTCAAGCGGTAAGACCACCCATTAAAACACCGCGTATTAGTCTAAGTATTATTTCTAGGTTCAGAAATTATAAATTGATGTAACAATAAAGAGTTATCAATTCATCAATCACTACATATATAAATATAATAAGTTTGAAGTCTGGTTTCATTCCAATTCATATTCATCAGACACAGTCAAGTCTGCAGAAATAAAGTCCGCGGGGAGACTTCAAACTGAATTATTGAAAATCTTGCAAACCCACTTTTATCACGTACTATACGAACTTGCCGAAACAACTTTACAGACAAATGAATACCTGAGTCAAACCAGCTCGTCTAAACGGTCTCCAAGGCAATAATGTGAACTAGAACTTTACGTGACGACCTCAGCAGATTTCTAGGACACGCGTGACGTAAGTAAATCTGGATCTAATATAGGACGTAGCTTTAAGATGGTCACGTATGACAATGAAGAGGTGACCGTCTGGTTAAACACCCTGAAGTCATATTTTTGCAGTAAATGGGATTTTTTTTGCATGGCAATGTGATAAGTCGGAAAATTCGGCTTACTCTACAAATCCTCTCAAAGAATTCCCTGCGAAGAAAATTTCGTGACTTTCCATAAATCCCCATTGAGTTTGCCCCATTCATGTAAGAAATCCGCTCATTCTGCATTTTTTGATTATTTTCTAAAAATTATGACGTAAAGAATTGTTGTTCGTTTATACTAACTTTTTGTCCAAAAACCCAGTTAGCCCTTTTACAAAGAATCAATTAATATTTCATAAACATACTTGTCAATGAGAGTTCATCTCTACGGAAGAATGAAGTAAAATGAAATTTTAGTGTAAACAGAAGAAACACGGCCGTACAAATGTTTCTACTCGTAAAGCGCGTCACACACGATGAAGATTCTGTAATATTTTATGTTAAGTTAACATATTAGGTGAGAGATTTTTCTGGGTCCCACATTCTTAGACATTTGCCAATATCTTTCTGCACTCGAGACAAATTAGACGGTAGACTAGACGATACTTGTCTTTACTGCACACCTTATTACGGGCCATAAAATGCAAATATTGCTTTCAACGTGAAGTAGATACTTAGATCGGTACCTGAACAATGTTATGTTATTACTTAACGCGCCGGCGAACACTGAGCGCAACTTCAATTCGGCCACGTCAAAAACTTCGGCCTGAATATCGCTATCCCTGTTTAGTGACGAAGTTTAGCCACGCAGAGCGACAGTGATAGCAATAGAACGATTCTAAATTTGATTAGATTTTGACCGTGTTCCGTAATACCAAAAATGATGACTGAAAACTTGTTGTATTTTTCTCATTGTGTAACTAGACGATATAATCTATGTTCCTATGACTAGGATACGTAAGATGTTGTTGTTTTTAATACGAAACAATTAGGTTGAAAATAGGTCTTTTATGACTTAAAAACATGCAGAATGCGATACGCTTCTATTTCATTTTAGGTAAGTATTTTGATCTAATATCAAAAATAAAAAAAAATCAAAATGTCTTTATTTAGTACATAAACAGCGTACAGAAACAATATGAAAATGGTGATACCTGCAGGAGTAAAAAATACTGTGTCGCAGGCATCAACGCCCGCCTCCATAAACCTTAACAAATAAAGAGTTCAATATTTAGACTAAGAGAGAAGCTAAGTTAACGAAAGACTAAAGTTAATTTAATGTTAAACAGACAATTTAAAAGAATCGAGTATCGATACGATATACAAATATATAATAACAAGAATAGTAACTCTATGATAAATTTGAATTATCTAAATTATATTTTATTTTGAATTTTAAGTAATAACAGAGTAGATTACATGTGTGTGTGTGCAGTGTGTAAGAATGTAAGGATGTGTAAGTGTGTGGAAAATGTAGTCTAGGGTGTGTATAGCGAATGTGTGTTATTCAGCAAAAAGCAGAAGATTTTCAGTGTCATCGTAGGATAAGGATATCAGCCATTCTAAACATTTCAACTTGCATTTGTAGTATGGTAATGGATAAATGTTAAGCAATTGGTTTAATCTGTTGTACAGTGATGGACTTATGCAGTGGAAGTGGCGACTAGCTAAAGCTGTGCGGCGACGTTCGATCACACAAACGTTGTCCGATCTTCGTTTAGATTTAGTCAACTCGGGATCATAATAAAGTTGGGAGTGTTTCCGAAGGACAGTTTGCAGAATAAAAAGTTGTCGGACCGAGGGTACTTGGCATAGCGAGAAAAGATCAGAGGTAGGGAAAAGGAAGGGTTTCTTAGACAATACCTTAAGCACAGCTCTTTGGGCTCTTTCAAGTCTAATCATTCGGGTTTTAACCGCACAGCCCCATGACGAGATGCAGTAGGAGAGAACAGACTGGGTGAGTGCAAGATATACTGTTTTTAAACTATTGAAATCCAGAACTGATCTTAATGTTTTAAACACGTATATAAGTTTTCTGACTCGTGAGATAGTCGATTCAATTTGGGGTTCCCATGACATAAAGCTGTCGATCAAAACTCCAAGGTACTTGTGAGAGTATGTCCGTTCAATGGATGTACAAGTGCATTTGTCGGGAACCTAGATAAATACTATTAAAATTAAAATAATACCTTATTAAGGTAGAAATATGCTCCAATTAGAAATGATCTTGGTAGTACGTGTTGTATGGGCGATTGTCCCTCCGGTGCCCCCTTAAGCAATCTAAGTTATTTACTACCTGAGATATCATAAAAGTATGCCGTTAAAGGTTCTTATCATTTTTCAACACTGTATTTTAGTTTTGACTCGCGTGTTTATGATTACATGTAAATCGTTTAAGCAGCGGATTGGTATTTATAAAATATACATAATAATTGTACTTCCAAGTAACTATAATCCTGTCCATCCAAAAGTACACCGGAAGAGATCGCTTTTAGCGATGAGGCTACACTTGCACCTATCATTTAAAAGAGTATTTTTTATTTTTCACTAGCTATTGCCACGACTTCGTTCGCGTTACATTACTAAATGTATAGGTTATATATGCATAGAAATAAAGCTAAACTCGCTGTTGCAATTTGACTTGACACCCCTGGTGATCCAGATTATAATCTTTTAAAAGGCATTTATTTACACATACACCTATTAAGCTAACAGAAGTAAGTATATAAGTAGGAATAAGTACTAAATAAAGCTAGGTAAGTATAACAGTAGGCCTAATTCTAAAAAAACATAAATGATATCCATAAATAATCTACGTGTATACCGAATTTTATCGAAATCGGTACAGCCGTTACGGCGTGATTGAGTAACAAACAAACAAACATCCAAACTTACGCATTTAAAACATTAATGTGATGGTGTGCAATATATTATATTATGACACAAGTGAGCTAAGTTGCTCATTATACATGAGGCTGTGGTTTGCAGGCCGAGTGTCTAGTGAGCTAGTTGCTCACGAGTTCCATACACACTTTTTCAACACACTTGCGAGGAAAAAACAAACGTGTATTGCATAAATCGTTTAATTATTAAAATAATTGGAGAATGTACAATTTTCAAAACGATATTGGATTGTTTTTGATGGCGATTTCACAGTTTGTCTTACATTGGTACTTACCACTTTTTTAGTATCTTCATTGACTTCTTGTGTAAATGTCGGCGACAAAGGTAAAACATACAAATTACTGGAAGGAGAAGGCACCAAATAACTCATGCTACGAGATGTACATGGTGTTTTTTTTTGTTTATGTTATTTGTGGGGAAACAGGCTTACGGCCCACCTGATGGTAAGCGGTCACCGTCGCCTATTGACACCGGCAACACCCGTGGTATTGTCGATGCGTTCCCTACACTGTAGAAACCTCTTTACATTTCTCTTGAAGCGTGCCATGTCGTAGTCTAATGGGAAAACCTCAGATGGTAGCTCATTCCACATCTTGCAAGTATGGGGTAGAAAAGATCGCGTGAAGCGTGTGGTGCGTGATACTCAATTGTCGATGATATGTGGATGAGCTTTATTACGTTGTCAAGAAGTGCGGTGGTAAAATTGGTAATATGATTTTACCACCATGAGGAGCTATTTCTCATCATCATCATATTATTGATCATATTGATCTCATCCCGTCGCGACGGGATGAGATCAAATAGCTCCTCATGATTGCGGGTTACAGTACGTTTTGATATCAACACAATGTTTGAGCTTAACCATGCTTCTTAACATGGAATAGATGCACCAGAGGGAGCTGGGTTTGTATGTATTGGCGAGTTCAGAGAAATACGCCAAAACACATTTTCAGAAATGACTGGGGTTTTTTGTTACTTTTCCATTGTATGAAACTGTCGTAAGCAGATAAGTACTTTGCTCTAGATTTTACAGGTATTAGGCTTTCATTGGCGGAGTTAAATCTATCAATTGTTAAGAGTTGACTATACCTCAGCCCAAACTCGAATTTCCGCTTATCCGCGCGCCGCTGCGCATCCTATCTCGCCGTGGTTCATATGTTTGCCGGTTTTTCATTCAGTCCCTTCATTTTCTTGCTGTACTTATTTCTCATTACTGCGTTTTTACAAAAACCAACTTAATATTAAATTCTACTCATGAATTATGTGTTTGTTTGGAGCGACAAGCGTCACGGGTACCCCGTCTGAAAGCCAAGGCCAGACTGAATCGCGGACCGGGCGTCCGAAGCGAATGGTTTCATTAGTGCAAAACTTAAGTATTTTCATTTTATGGTAAAATCAAAATCTATTTTGAAAATTTAAAACACAGGTGCTCTTATTTATGTTGTGTAGAATTACTATATAAAGTTTCAAGATCTTGATTGAAGTATTCATTGCATAAGAAAGGTTTTAAGATAAATTTGGAGTCATCTTTGGATTTTTTTTCTATCGAGAAAAATTTACGGAATCGTGTTTTCACAACACAGGCGCTCTAGCACGTATCCTTAACTAAAACATATATGAAATACAAATTGAAAGCACATAATTTGTTGAATAAAACATTGTTTCTCAATAAGCGATTTATCGTCTCCCCAGGTATAGTGCGCCCCTAATCTTCTGTACTAAAACTTGACATTTTTACAATTATTTACCACACAGCAACAAATGCGATACAAACAAGAAAAAGGGAAATGACGCGCAAGTTTATTTTAATTTTTTTGCACGCGCCAAATGTAAGTCGATTGAGTACATATAGCCATACAGCCTACTATAAAATTATAATTTTAGTGATAAAATGCAAATATTTTATAACAAATTTGGTGAATTATAAGTAATTTGATAGTAATAAATGTTTTTTCGTCTTAATAAGGGATACATTAATTTATTCCAAAAATGTAATAGGATTTTCAGCGACATAAAACTTCTTTGTTGTTACAAAAATAAGCTGAACTACCCGGTTAAATTGAAAATGCTCTGTTTACACGCATATAATTTGCAGTTAGGTACTAACTTAACTTTGTAGGGATAATTCTATTACGCACTAGTGTGTTATATTAATACGCACGCGTGTGTTATAGTTCGGTTTTAGGCTCTAATAACGATGTACTATGGCTTACTTTACGGGCAAGTGTGTTGTGAAAAGATATTATTGTATTATCTTATGTTGCATACAAGGATAGATTAAATATCATAAGATAAAACTAATGAGTAGTATTTTTATTTATAGTGTTACCCGAACACATGCGGAAAATTCCAAGATTTTTAAAATCATCTCAAAAATTTCAAGCCTAGACGGGACTTGAACCCGTGACCTTTCTCTTGATACGAGAACGCACTACCATTTGTGCAACCAGACAATTCACGTCTAGGTCGAAATTAGTGAGATGATTCAGAATTACGACTAAAGCGCCGTTAGCTCCATCTACAGAAAAACTTATATAGTTCTTTGTACCTGCCCAATGCCAAACGTTGCAGTTCAGTACATTGACAAGAGATGTCGTGTTGCTTATTTCAAATAGTATTTTTATTTATAGTGTTATCCGAACACATGCGGAAAATTCCAACATTTTTAAAATCATCTCAAAAATTTCAAACCTAGACGGGACTTGAACCCGCGACCTTTCTCTTGATACGAGAACGCACTACCATCTGTGCAACCAGGCAATTCACGTCTAGGTCGAAATTAGTGAGATGATTCAGAATTACGACTAAAGCGCCGTTAGCTCCATCTACAGGAAAACTTATATAGTTCTTTGTACCTGCCCAATGCCAAACGTTGCAGTTCAGTACATTGACAAGAGATGTCGCGTTGCTTATTTCAAATAGTATTTTTATTTATAGTGTTATCCGAACACATGCGAAAAATTCCAAAATTTTTAAAATTATCTCAATTTTTTTTTGTTGATTTTAAAAATCTTAAAACGAATGAGGTTGGAAGTGAGGTGTTGCTCACAGCAGCGCCCTGTGGCTAGTCTACTCTGGCAGCAGTCATAGCAAGGACAGTGTTTGAGCTGACCCGCAACCTGCGTACATGAAGCGCGCCGCCCGTCACGAGCATCCCAGATGCGCTGCAGTAGCGGAGCGGGAGCCAGTCCCAACACCGACCTGCGTGCATTATTATAATGGTAAAATGACATTTATTAAATTAAAACAGAAATCAAATAAACACAAACAATCCTCGAAATAATTATCGTTAACATAGACGGTTCCTGGTGGAATAGGATTAGTATTCAAATAGGTAAACCTGTGTTATGGCATACTAATGCCCTCCGCCGGGTTTGATTGTAAATAAATGTAATTACAATATTATAATTTCATAATACTGGGTGCAGATAGCGCTGTATGTACGTGGCGAAGCGTAATACAGTGTTTTTATTCAATATTCTATAGTGTACACAAATAGATTACAGACAAAAAAGTTTTAAGAATGGGCATGTAAAAAGGCGAGCCCTTTGCATATAGAGAAGTTGATTGAAGTGGTGGTGATTTTTAACTAAGACAATACGGGGCAATCCAAAACTATAGCAGATATAAAAAACCTATGTATTTTATATGGACTTATAATTGCATAGTTACATGTTTGATCAAGCGTGAGCTAAATTTTATAATGTGAATAATTTTTGCATTATAATGACGTTGCATTGACGGACATCGACATTAGATCCACTTGATTGGACTAGATTTTATTACGAGAATTGTCCTACAGGCAGGTCACTGACCTAACACAGTGTGTACCAAAAAAAATTGAGTGTAACAAAGCATTTACAAAAGTATTGATCTCGATAAAAAAATACTCCGATGTAGTCACAAATAGTGTGGTTATATGTAGAACACAGCTCCGTTCTTTTGATTTGTTCAGTAAATCACTCCTTATTTGTATAAACCTTCCTTATATATTGTTTAGGCCAAGTTCTCTTTGTAAAGTTCCCTAACATGTAACTTTCTCCCCAAAACATCAATTTAGTTAATCCTGTTGTAAAAACGTAAGGTCTTGTTCACTCTCCGTTACGGCAACAAATTAGGAAGGCACCGGCACTAATTTATAACTTTGTTACTACAGCTGTTCGCTAAGCCGCACATTTTTTATTTTGATTGGGGCGAGTAATGGGTTAATTAGTTCTTAACATTATTGCAGAAATTTTACAAAACCTAGTACCAATTATTAGAATAGACAAGTACAATATACATTTTGGTGATTGTGCGCAAAATCTTCATGACCTTGTCCCTCCTTCCCCCTTCCACCACCGGACAAGCAGACGTACCGAGAAGTACCGCCCATACCTGGTCGGCATACCACCTTGCCGTACTAAACGATTTGCTTCAACTTTTCTTGTTAGCACAAGTAAGGAGTGGAACTTACTTCCGGCGTATGTATTCCCAAACCAGTATAATCTTGGAGTCTTCAAGTCTAGAGTGAATAGGTTCTTTCTGGGCAAGCGTGCTCCATCTTCAATCACAACTTCACTTACCATCAGGTGAGGTAGTGGTCAAGCGCTTGGCTATATACAATAAAAAAATATTTCTCTTGGTTTTCTTAACGTAGGTACGCCGCCCTCTTTATTAGGTCACATAGATCCTGTCCATCCACAGGTTACCTGGAAGAAATAACTTTTAAGGCCTCACATTATACCTCTGCTATTAATTGTATTCTTTGGATATTTTATTTACATGTACGTTATGAAATAATATTAAATTCAAAAGTACCTCTATCTCTCTGCCTGTCAATTTGAAACGTTTTCACGAATAACCAGCTGAAATGATTTCGGTAAAGTTATTATAGGTTATGATTATAGCCATAGCATATTTGGTCAGAGTGAAACAAAAAAGATGTTTTTGTATTTTACCGGAAATAGGCAAATGCTTTTAGGAAAGATGTGGGTGCGTCCAGGATTAGCGTCGGACAGATGTGTTGACCTTATTGTCCTACGCCCGACCCGAGGCCACCATTAGGCGGCTCGAGACTCGACTAATAGCTTTTTACTGTTGAGGAAACGGGACTCAGGTCGGAAAATCAAGGGTTTCTTGGCAAAATAACTTAATTAGAATCTTGTCCTGTCCTTTGTTCTAACAAAAATCAAGTAAATAGTTTTATTGATTGTTGAAAGTATCGTTGCTATTGACTATCTTAACTGTTCGGCTGCGAAGTCTAGTATAATTCAAATACATATAATGAAACTGTATCAATTATTGGACCTAAACTAATATAAAAAATCTTGTAATTTAACCACACAACGTAAACCTATAAAATTATTTTATTTAATATAATTTTTATAAGACAACGTGCAAGTATTATTAAACAAAACACTTTTGATGTCACGAGTTTTGTGATATAATTTTTTTTTAATTCTTTAATCTTTGACTATCAAAATAGTGCCACAAAATGCTATCCATCTTACGTGACCTACAGTTTCATTCAAATAACCGGTCACGAAAGTTCATGAATATTGGATAATCTTTTTTGGGGTACAAATTGCAGTTATTATGGATTTCAAACTTTTGCTTATTAATGTTTCACTAAAGCTATACGCATACCAAATTTCAGCACTATGGGGTTGGTTACTAGTGTACCCTGTGAATTTTGTCAAAGTTCAGTTTTATTATGGCTATTAACTCAAAAACTGCAAGGACTAAACTATAAATAAAAACGAGGTCGAAATGTACTAATGAAGACCTTTCTTTTGACGTTATATGTGACCAAATAGTCTCATTTTAATTTTTTTACCAA
Source organism: Philereme vetulata (assembly GCA_918857605.2). Lineage (NCBI taxonomy): Eukaryota > Metazoa > Arthropoda > Insecta > Lepidoptera > Geometridae > Philereme > Philereme vetulata. Next base: position 5,178,717 of record OU975484.1, read on the forward strand.
AAAGTCGAAATGTACTAATGAAGACCTTTCATTTGACGTCCTATTTGACCGGATATCATCTTCATTAGATCTTCACTAGATTAGATCTCATTTGCATTTTTTCCCCCGAACTCCAATATCTCAACAACCCCCAACATTTTTAGCTGTGAATCGAATTTCACGATGATCGGATTTACGCTTCGAAAGTTATACTCGGACAAACAAACTTACATGCATACATACAATGCCGATTTGCCAAATTTATTTCGGGATCTCGTTTTGCTCGATCAATAATAATAATACAACATGTATTTCAGGCAACAATGTGCACATAGAAATCCGGAGTTACATACCATTTACTGTATAGTTGAAATGGGATATAGTAACTATGAATGTAGCAATGGTGTAATTTCTTTTTCTAGAGCGGCCATCCCCAATTTCAAAACTCATCACAGCTTGATAAAATATTTTATTCAGTCAGCAACCTTAATATAGAGCGAGAGTCATATTCAAATACGTAAAACACCTTTGGTTATTCGGAAGAAAAACAACCAGCACAACGAGCTTCCTTCGAAAATTTATTCTAATTGAAAAATGGCAACCGAAATTTGAAAAGTAAATCCGCAAAAATATTTGCCCTACGAACGAAAATTATAAAGAAGTCAGATCACAATCGCAAAGTCAATTTCCGCGAACACAAAATGGCCAGCTCAAATCAAACCGCGTTTGGGAAAGCCGTCGAAAAACAAACTTCGACCTCGATGATATAGAGTGCATACTCTGCTAGAGAGGACTTATTGACGTAGTGGTTATTACGGGTAATATTCGTGTGGTTCTTATTATATTTCTCTTTGCTAATTGCAAATTAATGAGCCATGTCGTAAAGTTCTAACATCGTAAAATTAATTATAACAAAAACAGACTTGATGATTTCAGCAGGTAAATTAAAAGTGAATTTATTTAAAACTGTTTGTCTGAAGTCTCGGAGGTTCGCGCCGGACCCAAGCTTTGTTCTTAATTAGTTGCCTAATTGTTTCTTCTGTTATCTTCTATAATTATTTTAATCGTTTTTGGTAATACAATAACAAGGTGTTCTTAGAGTTACCTAGTGTATTACCCGTGCGCGATAAGTTGGGACCTGAGCGCGGTGACGTTATATTGGCGTGTTTGTACCGCCCGTAAATAAGCGAACATAACAAGCAGCCGTCCGCGGCTTCGTCTTTATTTTTTTAACCTAATTTATTATGTTACTCAGGGAGGACGCTGCTTTTTATCTAATCTTTTTTACACTATTTGAATAAAATAAAAATACAATGTTTAAGTTTATACATTTATTTTATCTATTATTTACATTATCTCATCTTCGTCACTACTTAATGGATTTATGCCTTCTAGAGGTTGTTCTTAGTCCTCAGTCTCACTATAATCACTTGACGAAAAGGTATCCGATAAATTTACAATTAATTGCGATTCATTCGTCTCTTGTAAGAGGTCATCGTCCCAATACTTTTGTCGAAGCCTGTCCACATGGCTGACTTCTTTTTTCCAGACAACAAAACAATAACACAAACGAAAATTAAAAGAATTCCAGAGCGCGTCGTTACGTGAAGTAGGCCACTACGAGACTAAAACCCCTAGTAAAAAATAGTGATGCGAACGGTACAATACGGGCGCCATCGGGGAAGTGCAGGGGAAGCAGTCGGGGAGTCGCATTCCTAGCAGGTCCCAAGTTATCGCGCACGAGTAATACTTGTCTTAGTGTACCTTATAAGGAAAAAAAGGAACCTTTCTAGTATCACTTAGTTCTCTGCCTGTCCGTCTGTCAAGACCCCTTTTCTGAGAAACGCGTAGAGATCTCATGTTGAAATAAATATTAAATACTTAGATCTACGGAGTTCAGCTATCAATCGATTATCAGAAGGCAAACAGTCCATCTATTTTTTTACATTCATTACCATTTTGTTACCACACCGCCCTTTTTTATTTGATGACTAGCACTCAATCAGAAAAGTGAGTAAGCACGGACAAATTAGCAGGTAAATTGAGCGAAAGAATTGCCAATGATTCTTCTATTCTATTCCATATTTGACACAGCTCATACTATACACTTAAGTTATATTTGAGAAGAAAGACGATACATTTTCAATTTGTATCCTGATTCTTCTCAATAATCACAAAAACAGGCGTAAGCGTCAGTTTCAAATGAACCATGTATTTATATTATGTAACAACATATCAACCTTTATTTTCCAGTATACGCTGACCTCGCATTGTGTAGGCTTTCTATAGAATGAGAGGTCAGCTTATACTGGAATTATATAGCTTGACGTGTAGCCGTGTGTACCTACTTTAAATTGTATATAAGTCTAAATACATTTAATAATTACATAATAATATAGTCTAATATAGACTAAATTATCAGTGCACTACAAATAAAAGCTTTTGTAGCGTTAAAACTATTTTGTCTCGTTGAACAGATATTGGAATGACAATACAGTCATAACAGTCCTAAATCCACATTGTTGGATTCTACCATGACATGATTATCAGGAAGCACGATTATATTGCCTTTTTAGATTTATTTTAGTTTTAAATTGTGTCTGTATGGTAATTACAATAAAGAGTTATCTTATCTTATTTTATCATATCTTATCCTGTTACCACAACATCCAGACAAGGCACAAATCCAACGTTTGTGTCACAGATGATGTCACTAAGGAACAAAACTGGGACTAAATGCAGTTCAATAAACACTAGCGCCCGCCTGCCACCCGCGTCGTCATCAGCTAAGTTTGTAGCGCTCTTTTAAAGTAATCCAGCTCTATTTTTCTCTGCATCTTTAAGTTCCACTCGAAGTATAAAATCGGCTTTCGCATTAAAACGTTCGTAATAACACTTGTACTTAGCGTCACTCGGAGCTTCGAGACTCTTTAAAGTGGATTTAAAAATTCATGACCGAAGGCATTAGCTGAGGCGTCGTTAGGTGTTTACTTGGCTTCTTTATTTTTTTAACCCATTTTAAAATGAGGGTTTTATAATATATTTTCGAGACGTGTAAGCTTTCATTTGAAACGATCAGAAATATTTCATCACAAAATAAATTATGAGTATCAGTTTGAGTTTGTAGTAAGGAATTTCCTTTGTTCCTTAGTAAACGTTGAATTAGAAAAGGGAAAAATTAAGCAAAACCAGTTCAGCGGTGAAATCTGATATTCTATTTAGATATATTATGTAAGTGAGTTTGGAATAAATTAGAAAGCATCTCGATATCGCGGCTGCGGCACCGGCTCGCCCGCGCCGGGAACCGCCACCTCTTACAGAAAAACCTTTATATAAACAATGAACGAGAAATAGTTAAGAGTCTCTTTAATTAAGAGAGAGGGGAACTTCAGGTTCATTTTCAACTTTTTTTCACTTCCGTTCATTAAAAGTTAAACCGTTTTCAATTAAAATTCGAAATTCGCGACCCCACTTAGAATAATTTGATATTTTCCGGAATCTTGATTAAAAATGAGGATGATTAAATAATTTTGCTTTTTTAAACAAATGTAAACAATGATAAATCCCTGAATACTTCGGCGGGGACTTACTAATGAGCAGCAGAAAAGGGAAGAAATCCACGCTAATATGAATTTACGGGACACTCCTTAAGTACTGTTTAAGTTAGAATTGCTTCGAACCCTTGCTGTGAAGTTTATTTTTACCTGTTCAGTGAATCGCGTGAAGGATCGTTGCATCACATTTTAATTGGAGTTTGTGAGTGAAAAATTTGGTACAACATTATATAAATTTATCCATTTACCTATCTATAGCATTGGATACGATAATCATCAACTAATTTCTCTTATTTTGAATATACATATTAAAGATTGAAATATCACGAAAATTTTCTAGGTGTCATAACTTTTAAGTTAGTTAGTCCATTTTTATTATCATTAAATTCAGCTCTTATACCTATAGGTACACTGCTGGGCATATACCTTATACAATTTATACCAATTGTCTTAACTGTTTTATACATGTATTTTAAAATTATGTTTATATTATTTGTGTTAATAATTGTATTATTTTCTCTGTATCGTATCTAGGTTTCTTCTGCAATTATTAGAAATCTATATTTATACTATTATTATAAAGAGGAAAGATTTGTATTATTGTGTGTATGTTTGTAATGAATAAACTCATAAACTAATGTGCCGATTTCAAAAATTCTTTCACGATTAGAAAGCTACATTCACCCTGAGTAACATAGGCTATATTTATTGATGATAGAACAAAAGTATGTTCTACAATATTAAAGAACTTATCAATATCTACAAAAAACTTCGTAATATTTTATAGAGGAAAGATTTGTGTTTGTTTGTATTGAATAGACTCCGAAACTAATCGACCGATTTAAAAAAATTCTTTCACTGTTGGGAAGCTACTCTATCTCCGGACTGTGGAGTTGGAGGGTAATGTTTTTATTAAAAGTTTACGCGTGCGAAGCTGCGGATTGGTCAGCTAGTGTTTATATAATATGCAAAGTATTGAGATCACGGTTATCCAGTCAACATTTGCACAAATTCTCACACGACATGGTCGGAGGCAGTAAACTGATTACTGGTGGCCGTCTCAAAGCTAATTACCAAAGCTGGCAGTGACCACTCTTAAAGGCATTAACTGAAGGGTTGGAATAGTGTTTACTGTATCGATTGTGTATATAGGATAATCCAAACATGATGTGATATCCACAAAATACTTACTTACTATTAATGTTTTTTTATTATGTCTTAGTTATTGTTCGGAATTATTGCAAGAGAGTATAACTCTCTCTTCCCAGCTATGTATCCCACATGGTGGTGGGGTCAGCTTTCCCGGTCGTTTTTCTCCACTTCGCTCTATCGACGTCGTCATCAGAAACTTGGCACTCTCTCATGTCTTTTGACACTAAATCTCTCCACCTTGTCTTGGGTCTACCTCTAGATCTTCGACCGGGGATGGAAAGTTGTAGTTCCAAATTCTCTACGTAGTCAGGTGGCCTCCTCTTCACGTAACCGTACCATTGCAGCCAACTCTCCTGCATCTTGTCAGCGATGTCGCGCACCCCCAGGCTTCCTCGCACGTACTCGTTATGGATTTTATCGAGCCTGGTGACGCCGCACATCCACCTCAGCATCTTTATTTCGGCGACTTGGATGGTATGTATGTTCTTCTGCGTTACGGCCCAAGTTTCGCTTCCATACGTTAAGACTGGTCTTATGATAGTTTTATGAGAGAGTGAGTGTAACAACTCATACATTTTATTTATGTTTATGCAAGTTCAATTGTTTCAAGAAGTTACTTGGAATATACTTGAAGCATTGGTTTCCAAGAAGTGGTGATCGTTATAACGCAGACACTATTTAAATCAATATCAAAGCAAGAACGTTGGTTGATAACATAGATGTTATCAATAATAAAGTATGGTAATTATATTTCAACCTGTTTGTAAAACACTAGTATCATTTCCATTCATAAAACATATTTACAAGATTACGAGACTATTGAATGTTCATTGTTCAAATAAATACTTGGTAATTACCCTAGGTAAAACTCGCTATTCCATCCAAAGGTTGTCTGGTAGAGATCGTTACTTAGCTATAAGACCTCCAATTGTATACATTAATTTGAATACTGTTAATTTTAATTGTTTTATTGTGTTTAGTGTGCAATAAGTATTATTTAATCTAATTGAATTTTTCCATTTATTTACGATCTTCGAGTCCTAAAATTGCGCGCCCTACTACTTCACTTCATCAGATGCAAATATCCTTTATTAATTGCTGTCATAAGGGTCATTTTGACCACACACCTCTACCTAAAAGGGAGCGTTTAAGACTGAAAGATTTTATAACTGAATGTATTCGACAGTCTTTGCTACTTCAGGAACTAGAGCATTAACAAAAACATAGGTGCCGCATAAAACAGAAGTACTTCCTCGTAATAAGCACAGGTAAGAAGTTCTCCAAGTTAGCTCGAGTTAAACCAAGCCGGCGGCGTACGTAATACTGCTAAATGCATAAATTCACAAACTTTACCGCGTAAAGTTGCCCTCGAGATTCTATTCTTCATGTAAAATTGTTTTGAGTTTCTTTGCTACAATTGAATTTGTAAAATAAGATTTCTTTGGCTCCGTAAATTGCGTTTGAAGGCTTTTATATCGAATCTGAGAGGCGCTTGCCGGCGACTTCACAAATAATGCAATCAAGATCACACTCTTTTAATATTTTACCATTGAGAAAGCAAGCAGTAAGCAAATCTAGTTTGACGACCTCCGTGGCGCAGCGGGCGAATAGCCGGCTGCGATACAGGAGGTTGTGGGTTCGTTTTCCGCTGCGGAACAATGCATGGTTGTTTCTCTATATATTTTAAACTATGTAATTACAAAAAAAAGGTTTTATGTATTCTATCAGTTAACTGGTTCACATAATACAAGCTTTGCTTAGTTTGGGTTAGATAGCGCTATGTGAAATGTCCAGAATAATTTATTTACATTTACTTATATATATTGTATATTCAATTATAGTTTTGTAGTATTGTCATTCGCTGGATCCAATATGAGACAACTGGGATTTATTTCGCCCAGTAGTTCCATGGTACCGTAAGCGTGCAGGTTCATGAGGCTTTTCACCTGTGTCTGAGGCAGTGCCGTATTAAGCAAGCACGGGGCCCGTACTAAATTCTATCTGCTATGGGTTCTTCAGTATAGAGTGGCGGAAGTGTCCGGGTTTGGATTCGCGGGCCCCCTTTTGCGAGGGGTTATACATTATACTTTGGTGTTTTTTAAATTTTAATAGATTAGTGGCTTGCGATTACGATCTCGCCTGATGGTAAGCGACTATGCAGTCTACGATGGGTCACACTTTCCTAGTAGAAACCAGTTTACCGCGACTTGAAGACATCTAGGTTGTAGTTATCAGGAAACACATACTCAGGCGTTCCACTCTTTGGCGGTGCGCATGATAAGGGTGGCAGAGCCCGTTTTCTGAGTATGGGAGATTTGCAGTCGGTTTAGCTGTTTATTTTCTGTGTTTTAGAGAGTTGTACACAGTTTTATATTTTTGTGTCAATAAATGTTTATTTAATTGTATCTTTTAAATTCGGACCCCCACAACAAACAATAACCAATCAGTTTAATAGGACCTCAATCAAAATGGTTCCTCTCAGAAGTAATAAACCCAAAATAGCCCTCTTTCAAAGGATACCCTTCAATATAATTAAAATTGAATTGCAAAGCAAAGTCTACTCAATAATATATTTCAGTTCCGCGGTTTTTCATTCATCTCGATTAGGTATAAAGGGTGTCCGTAATTAAATCAGGCTATTAGCACAGTACTATATAATAATTATGTCTCTTTATACTGTGCTTTTCAAAAATCGCATGATGCCCTAAGAGTCCAGAATAGCAATACTTTTAGGATGATGTTGAGGCGCCCTCGTTTTTGCAGTGCTTCAGAGATGTTTGCTCAAAATCGAACTGATGGCTTTCACGCCATCGTTCGGAAGAAAACAACATCTCTGATGAGCAGGACGCGGGCCAGCCATAACAGCATCCTACAAACTGTGACATTGTCTGTCCCCTATATGGCCACACTTCGTCCAGCGTGTTGCTCCAGGATGTGCATATACCGAAGCCTAATTTGAATTAAATTAAATTTTTTAAATTTGTAATTTTATTTTACTTATTTGATATATTGAGTTTTAATTTCAATTGATTTTTATTTATTCCATAATATATTACATATTATGGATTATTATCATCAGAAATAAATGAATACAACACAAGACAATTAGCACGGAATTCCGGTCCCGTGTCAAATGTAAGCCGTCGATGTGGATGCCTATTTACTAAGTACAATATATTTTTTTTATAACTGTACAACAACCTGATTACATTTTTCATCATACAAATATAAATCCATAAAATACAAAGTCATAAGTACAATAGGCGCTCTTATTGCTTAAAACTGATATATTCCAGATAACCTTACAATAATACGAAAACGACATAAAAATAACAAATTAATTTACGTGTCTGAGATAGTTAAAAGCCGGCGCTAAGCCTACTGACTCTTCCTTACTAATAAAGGGTGTCCAGCGGTGATGAAATTAAGCAACTGTTCAATTAGCGTGGATTGAGTTTGTCGGTCTGTCGGTGTGTCGGATTTGTCAGTTAATTAGTATCGGCCGCAGTCGTTGAGCGTGGAAAGGGGAAATCGATTTAGAGTTACTGTTCTCTGGGGGTTTTAGGGGTTTATAGGTTGTTGGTCACAGTTCCAAATGTTTCATGATTTTCTGGACAATGCCCACGGTACCTACTTATTGTATAACGCCAATGATAATTTGGTTTGACCTTGTAATTTGTATTATTAGTTGCTGAACACTTAGAACTGTTTTAAGATTGGATACATCGGTTTTTGTTTCATAACCACACCCATTAAAGTTTATTTTTAATAGTGCTGTTGTCTCTATTTTCAGTAAAAACGGGATACATACGGTATATACCATGATTTGTGAGTTTTTGATTATCCCGCTATTTCGACGCAGTTGCATGCGCCATGATCACGGGTAAACTGAGTATTTGCGAGTGGATCTCTTGCTAGGAACGAATTCACTAATACTATTACTACCACCGGTTTCATTCTCGATCATAGCTCGATTCCGACACACAACACTCACGGTATCAGGACGCGTAATTGGCACTTTACTTCTTCGGTTCTTGCACATTCTCACCACAGGATTCCAAGCTCCTGATAGTTGGAAATAGTGTTCGTAAATTATATATCATTAGTAAATTTAAAAAAAAATAATGAAATATTGTTTCAAACCATCGCGACTCAAAAGTCAATTATAGAAGATATTTGACAAATCATGGTGCAAACTCAGAGCAGTTAAATAGGATTTATTATAAACTTCCAAACTTTTTTACCCTTGTGACAGTCAAACATACATAAACTTAAAGCAGATTTATATTTGTCTGACGTGTTATGTCGTGTCAGAACGGTATCGGTTTCATACATTTTCACAACACATTACACAATACAATATATATGCGTGTCACCGCATTAACGACATTATCTTTAATCACGGGTAGGGCTGTTGGCTAGTATTGTCGTAAAAAAAAATTTAAAATCAATTACCATGGAATATTTTTAATTTTCAATCTTCCTTAATTTCAATTCCTAAAATATCATTGAAACAGCCGGTATAAATAGGTAAACTTATATTCACTTATCATGTAAGTAAGTAGGTACCTGCTAAACTGACTAAGCGGCATCGTCGCTTAATTTTAATGTATATTTAATTTTGATTAAATTTTTGATTTGATTTTGTTTTAACTGTTATTTAATTTAATTTTTCACTATAATTCGCTAACTTAACTTATAAGAACCTTTTAATATTATTAACATCGATATGGATCATGGATATCTGAAATAAATGACTATTATTATTATTCGTAATCTTTGACTATCAAAATAGTGTCACGAAAATAAAGGCACCGCCGATCTACGTTAAAAATTGTTAGTTGGAAATGTATCGATTACTGGATAAATATTTAGACTACCGGTATTAAACCGATCTCTATAATAAGTTAATACGATTCCGTATATGTGTTTTAAGTTAATGTCGTGAATGCGGTGACAGACAGTATCAATCTCATCATATTAAATGTATGAAACCGATACCGTTCTAACGCGTATACGTTCCGAAACGTCGGACAAATATGTATCCACCAAAAAATAAATAAAATCATGCTGGACATTTCACACAGCACTATCTTCCTTCAAAATAAGTCCAATTTGTATTAAGAGAACCAGATAACTGATACAATACTCTTGTAAATACATACTTCTAATTATATAGACTAACATTTGTTCCGCGACAGGAGTCAAACCAAACTTTCGCGATCACTGTACATAACAAAGCGAACCATGGTTCGTGAAGCGATTGAAATCAAGAAATTCCCAAATTTCAATCGGGAAAATGGCTATAGACTCTCATCGTTATTGATAACATACATTTATAGAACTATTTACATGACTGCTTATTTTGAAAATTTTATCAAATTATTCTGACAGCTTCACCGTTAGTATATCTACGTAAATCGAAGAAATGTAATTGATTCATTATACTATGTCAATGTGTACTATGTTGGTGTTTAAATAAATAAAATAAACCTTTTTCCTTATGAAATTGTCGAAATCAGGACACACAATAGTCTTATACAAAAACGTAGATATACGAAACTTTTGTGCGGTCCCACTTTGCGCTACTTGTTTCGAACCATGGTGCCTGAATCATGCTGTATAGCACGTACATAATTATAAGTAGATAAGAGGTTTGCCGTGTGGTCCCGGCGTAATAATAGGGCCACCCCTTCTCATCCCGCGGGAGCCGTGTGAGCCGGCAAAGGGAGTTGTTCCAGGGAATGGGCAGCAGCATTCTTCTGTGTACTAAACACCAACCACTGCGATCACCAAGCCGCCTGCCAAGCGTGGTGATTATGGCAAACCCCCCCCTATGACAGACACAACACACAAACGGCCCCCAGTCCCTGGCGGCTCCGTCATCCCTGGAAGTGGTAGCAACCAGGGCAGTGGCGGAGCAGGGGGTGCTAAGAATCCCCGGCAGCGATCCAGCTACCACCACCGACGATGGCACTGAAACGTGGTTCTTTACTCATGGCCTCATGACCAAGCTCAAGGTCGCTCAACGAGCTATGGAGAGGGCTATGCTCGGGGTTTCTTTGCGTGACAAAATCCGCAATGAGGAAATCCGCAGAAGAACTAAAGTTGCCGACATAGCTCTCAAAATTAGCAAGTTGAAGTGGCAATAGGCAGGCCACATCGCTCGTAGAACCGATAACCGTTGGGGAAGAAAGGTTCTCGAGTGGAGACCACGGACTGGAAGACGCAGCGTAGGCCGGCCCCCCACAAGGTGGACCGACGATCTAGTAAGAATCGCGGGGAGCCGTTGGGCGCAAACGGCTACCAACCGCTCGTTGTGGCGATCTAAGGGGGAGGCCTATGTTCAGCAGTGGACGTCTTCCGGCTGATGATGATGATGATGGTGATAAAGAGGTTCTTCTTAGCGGATATTTCTATAGTTATCTGATGGATAGCTACTCGTATATCCGCTGATTACAATAATTGTGTATGAATTTACATTTCATTTATATACTGAATATTAAAAATATAATAAAATATATATATAAATAAAATTATTATTTAAGCATAATATAAATTATATTTAAGAAACATATATCTACCTTGGTAGTTGGCCTATAACTTGGTGTTATCAATAAAGATATTGTATTGTATTTTACTGTATTTTGACAACCTCCGTGTCACCGTGGGGTTCGATTCCCACCGCGGAACAAATGTTTGCACGATCTACAGATATTTGATCCGGATCTGGATGTTTTTCTATATATTATAAGAAGGTACGTATCTACACAACAAAATATTGTTATCTGGTTCGCACAGTACAAGCTTTGCTTAGTTTGAGGCTAGATAACGCTGTGTGAAATGTCCAGCAATATTTATTTATATTTTATTATCTGAAATTGTTCGCTGCCGGCTCATGTATCGACAAGGAGCCAGTAACCCTGTAGACGAGATAAACCCCATTTAGTAATTGGATATCTATCACGGTGATTAGTAGCCTTGATGGCGCAGCTACATGTACCCCTACTTGCGATCCCAAACTTATGGGTTTGAATCTTCGCCATTCAAATAGTGATAGATAGACACACACACACACATATTATTAACAAAAAGACTCAGTACCTGCTCATGGAGCAAATACTGTTATTCAGTATTAACCATATATTATACAAGCTTTCGCCCGCGGCTTCGCACCCGTGGTTTACCAATAAAAAGTAGTCTATGTGTTAATCCAGGTTATGAACTACGTACATACTAAATTTCAGCGAAATCGGTTCAGCCGTTCTGACGTGAAAGAGTAACAAACATCCATACAAACTTTCACGTTTATTATATTCGCGATCGATAAGGATATCGTTTTCAACAAGTACACGATATATACTCGTTTAATAAGTATCGTGACTTGTCATGTACAATAAATAATACATATATTATATTATTATTCATTATATAAATATTAATAATTGTACACGAGATCCCATTAGCAAATTGCACATTGCACCTATGAACATAAACCAAAGATCTAATTGGATTTGCTGAACGCTTGATTACAACAGTTCAAAAGGAACCTTTGTGAGGTGCAGTGGATCCGCACACCACTGGATATCAGTTCTGTAGGCTTTTGACTCATCATCATCATCATCAGCCGGAAGACGTCCACTGCTGAACATAGGCCTCCCCCTTAGATCGCCACAACAAGCGGTTGGTAGCCGTTTGCGCCCAACGGCTCCCCGCGATTCTTACTAGATCGTCGGTCCACCTTGTGGGGGGCCGGCCTACGCTGCGTCCTCCAGTCCGTGGTCTCCACTCGAGAACCTTTCTTCCCCAACGGTTATCGGTTCTACGAGCGATGTGGTCTGCCCATTGCCACTTCAACTTGCTAATTTTGAGAGCTATGTCGGCAACTTTAGTTCTTCTGCGGATGTCTTCATTGCGGATTTTGTCACGCAATGAAACCCCGAGCATAGCCCTCTCCATAGCTCGTTGAGCGACCTTGAGCTTGGTCATGAGGCCATGAGTAAAGGACCAGGCTTTTGACTAACATACCTCAAAACTTATGTGACTAAAATGTCTTCTTTCGTTCATGTTGATTTAATGCATTAGTTAGTAAACCAGTGAAATCTTGCTTGATTCTTTCACACTTTCAAACGTTTATTTTATTATTATTCATTTATTTGCTTGCATGCACTATCAGCAAAAAGTCCGCTCAGCCACCTTAAGGGTGAATTTTCTATGAAGCGACTATCAGTTACTCCGCCTTGAACTTTAACAAAACTTTAAAAGTCATAAAAACAAAGGGCTTTCACAAATATAAACAGATGTTCAATATTTTTCATCTATTTCAATATTTCTCATTCATAAGATAAAGGCGGTGTCAGCTAGCTAACTACTGCAAGCGAAACTGTTTCAAAACTGGCAGAGCGGAATTTTTTGCTGACTGTACATAGATACATTGTATACAGATTACATATTAAGTTGCTTAGAAAGTGCACTGCAATAAAATTGAGTCTTAGAAAATACAAATAATAGTGAAAATATATTTTTTTCTAACATATACAGTCCCACTGATAGGCAAAGGTATCTTCTAATTCTACCCACTCCTCTAGATCTCTAGCCAACTCTACCCAATCCCTGTTAAAGACATCTAGGTCATAAAAACAATTTATCATATAAAATTAAATAGAAATAGCTCATGTCAATATCAAAATCACTTTACCGCCTGTTCCTCAAAATCCTTGTTATATCAATGAACAAACACGTCATGAAGATGCCTCTCTCTGCAGAGAGCGTGACTCTCGTTATGATTTTCTCTTAAATACGCAAAAGGGAACGAAGTTTACATGCGTCTGTCACTCTATGTTAGTCACACCAGTTTTATTAATTTGCGATTTCTAGCTCCTAAACAGTCCTTGAAATTACAACATATAAAACTAAATGTTTTCCACGGTTCAACGCAAGTAGCATAAAAAGTAGCCTAATTTTTGGCATGGCACAATATCCAATCGCTACCGATGAATTTTGGGCATTATGGTGCGTCCTGACCGCAAACGTTTAAAAGTAAGCGTTCACATGGTTGAAAACCCTTTTCTATGAATGCTTGAAGTTGTTCTAGCGGAGTACTATGTTCAGCAGTGGACTGGTTGATATGATGATGATGTTTTCCAAACGGACGGTGTCTTCTCTGAAAGAACTTCGTATTCGCGTGCGAGCCATCTCAAGCTCGGCTCAACAACTCACTTCTCGAATACTCTTTATGCTTGAATGAGTCCGCGCTGAGAACGCACCTTTAAGAGAATAGAACAACACCTTCTGGCTGGAAATCTGCTGCCATCAACCCAAAGTTCTACTTGGTAACCTCAATTACAATTAGAAGAGTATTCGTTCAAATAGAATTTTCCCTTCCATCATTAAAGCTCCCTAACCGATGCGATCTGTATAAAAGCAGTCTAACCGCACACTATTCACGGCAATTGCATCGGAACCACTTTCTGTTATTCCGAGGGGAGAGTTTGCCACAATCAGGTGACAAGTGACGAAACAATTCCTATTTGAATCCAGAAGTATTCTTTGCGCGCTTGGGACCAACTTCCAATTAAAACCCCACATGGACGCGCTGGAACAAAATGAGCGGTAGCGACTGTTTCCGCTGACCGCGAACAGTTGGAGCAACTATTAATTAATGTGTGCTAAAGTGAGAGTAACTTCTTATAGAATCTGTAGTCTTTGACCCCCATTTGAAATATTACAAAACTAGACACATCATCATCATCATATCAGCCGTAGGACGTCCACTGCTGGACAAAGGCCTCCCTCATTGATCTCCAGGAACTGCGGTTGGAAGCGGCCTGCATCCAACGCTGACCTGCGGTTCTTACCAAGTCGTCTGCCCATCTTGTAAGTGGACGTCCTACGCTGCGCTTGCCGGTCCGTGGCCTCCATTCAAGAACTTTCCGGTCCCATCGGCCATCTCTTCTGCGCGCTATATGGCCTGCCCATTGCCACTTCAAAGTGCTAATCCGTCGGGATATGTCGGTGACATGAGTTCTCCTATGTATCTCCTCATTTCTGATTCGATCCCGTAGAGAAACTCAGAGAATAGCCCTCTTCATAGCTCGTTGAGCGACTCTGAGCTTATTCATAAGGCCAATAGTGAAGAACACTATACACAACTCCAAAACAATGTTGTCGGAGCTGTTCCTCGATTTGTCTTTAGGTAATATTTTTAACACACATTTAGAGCCTTCTTACTTTGTATCCCGCGGGATAACAGAGTTTCGCGAGGGGCATGACACTGCATACTGAGAAACTTTTCCTCGTACTTAGGGGTTTTATTTTAAATCTTTTCGAGTTTGCTCGCTCGCCAAATGTTTGTCGATGTTGGCGCAATATCTCAACGACTTCGGAAGGCCTTAGGGAGTTTCAGCCTAAACACGTGCGGGGTCTGAACTGCCCCGCGCGGGAAAATAACTCCGCTAATGTGTCAGCTGTCATTGGAAGCGGTTTTGTGGGTCCATTTAACTGCTTTCTTTTGATTTCGTGTTAAAACTTTAGTCTTTTTATGATCTTTCTCAAAGTGAACTAAAGAAAAATATCAGCCAAAATCAAAATGGCATTCCTTTTATCTGAAATTCATGGGTAATGAAGAAAGATAAGGAAAGATACAGCGAAATGCTTTCAAATAAGTACTAGTGACTTATTTGTAAGTTCGCAAACCCATTGTTTGTAAATCGTAGGTACATAATTCAGGAAACAATAATCGTATACTTGTATGCCATCCGCAAACTTTGTTAAAATGTAGAACAGAATTTGCGAATAACTGAAAAATATAGTTATTACTTAGTTCCAACTGATCTCATAACATTTATTCTCCAATAACTTAACTATGCTGGAACTTATTGAACACTTTGAGAAAGAGGCGTAGTTGGGGGAAGTCAAATACGTACGATAAATTCGTAAGTTGTGACAAAACATAGGATTGGGAAAGTTTGTTCTAACATCATGAGACGTCGTAAGATGTTGTGTGATGTTGTGTGACGTGGAAAGGCATGTTAGGCAATAATTATCTTATCACATCATAATTAGCCACAATACGTCCACTGATGAAGATATGCCTCCCCCATAGATTAACAGAGAGCAACCAATGGCTCCCACCATTTTTTATGAAGACGTCTATCCATCATATGTACGCTGCGCTTTCCGGTGCGCGAACTCTACTCGAGAACATTCAGCTCGCTGTGTCACTCATTTATGGTTTGTCTACGAATTTCTTCATTTCTGATTCGATCTCGTCTAAACATAGCCCTCTTCATCGCACTAAAACAAGTATTTGAGATTATTAAATACATAGATTATATAGAGAATATTGATCGAGCGAAGCGAGATCTCTAAATACACTTGGGCAAATCGCCTTTGTATGTATGTATGTTTTTTTGTCTGAATATTACTTTCGAGGCGTTGATCCGATCATCGTGCAATTTGATATACTTGGTAGGTAGTGATGGCACAATCCTGGTGTGACTAAATGAGCTAGAAATGTGGGCGGGGGGGGGGGGGGGCGTTAGGGTTCAAGAGGGGTAAAACTAAATGAGAGTATATGAAAGGTCTTCGTTAGTACATTGTGTCTACGTTTCTATTTATTGACTACGTTTTTATTTTATTAGTCAAAGATTATCGATACTATTTTTGTTGGTTTTTTGGGAGACTCGCGAGATCTCAGTTCGGGGCAAACCACTAGTATTATTTAAATTGGGGTTTTCAAGTCTAGTGGTCTGGTTTCTTCTGCATAAGCATGTTCGATCTTTGACTCCATCATCGCTTACCATAACGCAAAACTGTGGTGAAACGCGAGCTTTGTATTTAAACACACAAAAACATTTAGAAGACATTTAAAGGTGGTGCATACAAGCGTGATGCAGAAAGATTTTTCTTTTAGACAAGTGACGAGCATAAAAGCCTTTTGCATTCTTCTAAATCAAGTTACTATTTAAATGTACCTCTGAGTTTGCGTATTCTATAAATAAGTTGAGCTGAGTGCGTAGGTTTCATATCAGTACATAATGTTGTGATATTTGCCTTCAGGCTCTACCTACGCGGTGTTTGAGTCAGAGTTAGAACAGCTCTATTTATACTGGCGTCTGCGAATAAGTTACTGCTTTTACGACTAAAATAGAATTTCTTTATTCTCCAGGCGTTCTTCATGAAGAGGATAAATAGGTTAAATAAACTATAGAGATAAGTTCCGTGCAAAACTTTCGAGATTTATTCCAATTATTAATAATACAGGATTTATAACGTACCGTTTTATCGGTGATACGACCGACAATGTACAGAGATATTGATAAAATTCACTTGGATTTTTATAAGCCGGTTGTTATTTTTAAATGTTGAATCCTGTATTTTAGGATAATTTAGTGATTTTTGATGTGTAAATCTTTCCTCTCGGTTTGTGAGAGTGATTTTGGCAAAAGGGACAGAAATGTGTAACAGGAAACCGGAGCAGCGCGCGCTATTTGATTAGACCAATGAGCGCGCGCAGTTGTCAGATGTTGCACATCATAAGCGACTACTGTTTAAGCGGAGCTTGTACTATGGGAACAAGATGACTGATGTTACACTTATATCCTTTTGTAAATACATATTTATAGTATTTGTAGATCATACAAACATTTGTTCCGCGGCGGGACTCGAACCCGCATCGAACAATAAAGTATGTCTGCGAATTTTGTTTTTATATATACACTTTTAACTGCTGTGTCGTCATACCAACAGGTTTTTCGGCATAATACAAGTGGTTTATAGCATAATGCTGAGCAAAACTACTTTTTCGACACATGGGTCATACAGATTGTGTTTTTATTTAGATAGCGTATCTGTCTGTAATTGACCATTTTACGTAGTTTCTGTATGTTTATTACTTGTGCCAAAATTAATGGGTCTATAATATCTATAAATCAATTACCTACTCCATAAATCACGATAAATATCCCATTTTGAGTAACAGTTAATTTCTGTGAAAAATCAACTAACTATGTTGATTTAAATAAATTGTTAACCCAAACTCATCTAATTCATATTATTATATTCGTTACTACCCCAGCATCCCATCTTCCCAGTCGAGATAAAATATTCCAAACAATGTATATTAAATTCCCGTCAGGTATATTTGATTCGTGCGAAATCACTCTAATATTTCCTGTTTTTTGTCGACATCCGTCAATCATCTTTACTTTCTGAATGTATTTTTTGTTGGCAATGTTGAGCTGTGGTATCGTTGGGATCAGGATGCCGAGCGCACTATTGCTGGGGTTGTGGAGGGATGTTGGAGGGAAATTATGGTTATTATTTAACCTGTATAAAACACTGTTTATTTAAACAACTATTAAGTAATTAGTAAATAGATGGAATGGTTTTAAAAAGGAGATTGGCTAACGTCTTAGACCCAGGCGTATTCACTAAAAATGTAATTCATTCGCTCTTGATTAAAATAGTATTTGTTTTTACCGCAAAGTAGTTAAATTCAAAATCTATCGTTTCGTTTAACGGGGATTGGAACAATATAAGGTAAACGGCAAAGTAATATTATATTTTTTGTTTATTAAAACTACATAAAATCATAATTTTACGTATTAAGTTAAGTTAGTTTAGGCTCAAAGTAAGCCGAGAAAAGATTTTAGATTATTTCAGGAAACATGAAAGATATAAGAAGTGCTTTTGAAATACAAACTTTGTCCATTTATTAGGAGACGATACAAATCCAAAACGTGACAAAGCTAAATTAAAAATCACACACTTCTATCTCCTCTTTTTACTGTTTACAGAACAACTTTAAAGGGAAAGCGCTGGTCAAAGTAGAAACAGAATGTTTAATTTCTTTTCGCAAATTAATATTAAACTTTATTCCATTCTCATTACCTTCATTTGTGTCATCTCGCAAGAGTCAAAGGGCAATAATCCACCAAACAGACTCAATACGTATTGGTACATGTCACAATCGTCACCTAATATGACATCATAAATCCATAAAATATCGAACCCGAAAACATGTGGCGTCGACACCAGCTTGTAATAAAGCCGGTGTATTTATCAACTTTCAATTTGAACCGTCATCGGATCCCAATATCAAAAGCCGGGATTGTCCTCCCATTTATCAAAATAACCCGCAGCGGCCTTTGATGCCGGCGAATTTCTCAAAAAGGTAATTTCTCATTTCTCATCCATCACATTATTAAAAAGTATTTTGAAACATTGATGGCTGAATCATCGATATCCTCTTGTTTTCATTTGTCCCCTCTCTAATTGGTTCGGAATTTTCTGAATTGACACTCTTTGTTTGCCCGCGGTGACTTTTCTTTGATATTATCAATTCGAGGCCTTCAAACATTGCAGATTGCTTTTCTTATGAATACAAAAGTTTATGGGAATGATAAGGAATATTTTGTTATAATTTTTTATTGTATTGTTCCTCGTGGTTCTTGCTCAATGAACCGGAAGGCGCTAAATAAGCGCCCGCCCACTCTATGACATTGTATGTTTAGGTAGGTGGGCCAGGACAGTTTGTCGTGGTATTCTTATTTTATTGTGAAGTAGCTGTTTGCCCGCGACTTCGTACGCGTACTACTAAATGTGTACGTAACCTAGAAATAAAGCTAAACTCGCTGTGTCTACTTGACTTGACACCCCATTTTTATCCCACGGGAACTGATTTTTGAAATAAAAGGTAGCTTATGCGGTAATCCAGGTTATAATCTACGTATATACCAATTTTAATTGAAATAGGTTAGCCGTTACGTCGTGATTGAGTAACAATGAAACAAATAAATAAACAGACATCCAAACTTTCAAATTTATAATATTATTGTGATAGTCAAGCGCTTGACCATTTCACCAGAAGCTATTTGATAGTGTGATCAAATATACTCTATACTCAATCGTTTATTGTATTCTACATGCAATAATATGTAGTAATTGAGAAGTAAATGATCTTAATGACCCTGATGGGCACAACAATATTTTGAAGAGAGGGGAACGTCATTGTTCTTGTTAGGTTAAATTCATTTTAAAAAGAAAACATGTATTCATATATAATGTAACAGTAGGTATAGGTAACTATTTAAAATTTGTCATTGAGATATTCTTAAGAGTTGACTATACCTCAGCCCAAACTCGAATTTCACCCCCGCTTCTCCGCGCGCCGCTGCACGTCCTATCTCGCCGTGGTTCATATGTTTGCCGGTTTTTTATCATTCAGTCCCTTCATTATCTTGTTGTGTTTGTTTCTCATTACTGTGTCCTTACAAAAACCATTTAAATATAAATTCACCCTTAGAATTACGTGTTTGTTTGGAGCGACAAGCGTCACGGGTACCCCGTCTGAAAGCCGAGGCCAGACTGAATCGCGAAACGGGCGCCCGGAGCGAATGGTTTCATTAGTGCAAAACTTAGATATTTTCCTTTTATCATAAAATGAAAAGGTATTTTGAAAATTTAAAACACTGGTGCCCTTATTTATGCTGTGTAGAAGTTTCAAGTACAAAGTTTCAAGATCTAAATTGTAGTATTCATCGCATAAGAACGCTTTTAAGATAAATTTGGAGTCATCTTTGGATTTTTTATCTATCGAGAAAATTTTACGGAATCGTGTTTTCACAACACAGGCGCTCTAGCACGTCTCCTTAACTATAACATATATGAATTACAAATTGAAATCACAAAATTTGTTGAACAAAACATTGTTTCAAAATAAGCAATTTATCGTCTCCCCAGGTATAGTGCGCCCTTAAATTGAACGTTTACCTAGAAAGAAGGTTCCTGTTATCATCGCAACGCTCGCCATCGGCAAAGAATCCATTTACACATCTTAGAGACGATGTGGTCGCGCACCGTGAGGTTCCAGAGGAATTTCCTCCCGCGAACACTTCACTTGTGAAATAGTCTCATGCCGAGGTTTTCCCCAGGTACTACAGTATGGGGTTCTTCAAAAGGGCGGTGTTACAAACGTCCATAGGCTACGGTAACCGCTTACCATCAGATGGGCTGTATGCGTGTTTGCTACCTTAGTAGTATAAAAAAGGAATCTCAAGCTTACTCTTGACTGAAAGATTCCGAGATATAGTGGTCCGGAAAAATAGAGAGAAATAAAGATGAAGTGAATCGCTTAGTACGATATGTCGACGGCCTTTTGGGGAGGTCTTGGTCCATCAGTGAATGGTTTGTCGATAATAGTGATAGCATTTTTACATAGATAGATAGATAACTCTTTAATGAATTACCACACAAACAGAAATAATACAAAAATAAGTACTAGGCTAAAATAATAAGGCAATACAATGGGCGGCCTTATCACTGAAAGCGATCTCTTCCAGGCAACTTTTGGATGGAGCGAAATTTACAAAGATACGGAGTGCGGTGTACTTTAGTTAGAGGATAAATTTACACATACATTCTAAGGTATAAAAAATGATGTAGGTTTTAATCCTAATACTTAATATACTTATAAAATAGACTAATATATAGGTATATACATATAAGAAACTTTACTAACAAATAAAATAAGTACATAAATAGTAAATAAACAACGCTAGGAAGATGACATCGTCAGGTAATGATGTTTCACGTTCAACTTGAATGTGTGTAAGGAGGACACATTAATTCCATAAGTTTCATTGCGTCACATCAATTGGTAATAAAAAGTTAGATACATTGCGGTATTTAGGCATGACGCAATGGGAAAGCTTGGTCTGTAAAGGATGTATGGATTCCTATCGTTAAATAAACAAAGTCATTACAGAAAGCGTATGTTGCGTTCTTACTGAAAACCTTGTAATATTTTCCTTGAATTATTGGAGGTCCCTCCCGGGCCCTAATGTGGATCGCAGAAATTAAATCTGTTTACGACTTTGGTTTTACGGACCATCCACTCGATACTTATTACTTCGGGTCCTATCTACCATCGTTTGCTGCCTGGAATCATCTCGTTGATGCGACCTATGGACCCCTTTCGTTACTATGCGTTTTTATTTTTGATTTAACCTTTTTTAGTATATTTTATCGATGAATAACGTTTGCGTTTGAAATGCTACACTAGACGCCAACGCTCCTGCCAGACGGGCTCATAAAACAAGATGATTTTGCTATCTCGCTCGCTCTTGCGGGAGCCGTTAGTGATGCGCCGAGTACCTATCGATAACAATAATTACATACAATTGAAACGGAACCAAACATGTTTATTGGTTAGCTCCATCTGCCACTTGTCATGGCGTATACTATAGTCGATATAATACTAGAATAACCTATCAGTCTGAGTCACCTTCAGTATTTTATTTATGGTAAGTGTAAATAGGTTTCTTCTATTTTCGTGCTTCATCTTAGACCACATCATCGCTTACCATCAGGTGAGATTGTGAACAAAATAAGATTCATCCAGTTAAAAAAAACTACGAGCCTTACAGTAGTCGCCTATAATGTGTAACATATGACCACCGCGCGCGCTCATTGCTCAAATCAAATAGCGCGCGCTTCCCCGGTTTCCTGTTACACATTTCCATCCCTTTTGCAAAAATCACTCCCACAAACCGACACCCACAATGTTACACATCAAAAAATAAATCCCTGGGCTTTCTCTGAATTGCAATGCAAATCCGTTACGTAGATATAAGCGCCAGTTTTAGGTCACGTAAAAACTTCAATTATTTATTTATTTAAACTTAATTTTACATTCTGTACTGTTTTCAGTTTAGGTCTACTTGCTAGACAGTTTTCTTCTCTCAGACGTTTCGTCAAATACTGCAACTATGGTACTTTTGATAGATACCATGTATTTTCTGTGGGTAAAACTGACTAAGCTAAAATGGAGGTATATGTAATGGGGAAGCCTATTTCATCTAAAGACATCAGGGGTATAAAATTATATCAAATAGATGAAGCGATATTTAGGTAAATGCTCGTGCTAGGTATCTTTGTCAAACAATATGGATTTTCATCACCATTATCATTGGTAGCTTAGAAGATACAAGCTTCCTCCCTCCAGCTTTTATGTAATTAAATTCTCTGTGACGAGGTTTCCTTGAGTATAATGATAAATCAGTGGGCAGTGATACTTGACGTACCTAATCCTTGTGTGCGAGTCTCGTGGACGATCAGTGGTGCTGGCGGAGGTAATTAGCTTCCCGCGGCGCCCGCTTTCAATCGCTTCCCAAATTATAGAGCAGGAGCGACTGTCGTTTGAATCGCGGTATCAAGACAATCAGCTCTCAATATAAAAACTTCATAAATTAGGCGTCCATATTAAAAAAAAAAACAACATATATCGCATTAAAATCGGTTGATCTGTCTAGAAGCCGTCCCAGTACCGAACCAGGTATAGGCAGACATTACAAGGCTTAAAAACTGGCATCCATCTCCTTTTTACACAAATGTTACATGCTCTTAGATTTGTCAGACAGAATATTTAATTTTGCAATTTAAATCAATTCTTACTTGCTAAGTGAAATTTTTAACAATCCTCATTTTATTCGTATTATTAGCGAGATCTCAACTTGGGCAAATCGGCATTGTATGTTTGTTTGTTTGTCCGAGGATAACTTTCGAAGCGTTGATCCGATCATCGTTAAATTTGATACACAGGTAGGTAGTGATGGTTCAACTTTCGTGTGACTAAACGAGCTAAAAATGTTGGGGGGTTGTTGAGATATTGGAGTTCAAGAGAGGTAAAAAAAATTAAAATGAGACTTTTAGATCAAATGGGACGTCAAATAAAAGGTCTTCATTAGTACATTTAGACTTTGTTTTTAGTAAATTCCTTACAGTTTTTGAGTAATTAGCCATAATATAAGTTCAGTAACTTTGACAAAATTCACAGGGTACACCAGTGACCCCACAGTGCTGTAATTTGGTATGCGTGTAGCTTATGTGACACAAATATAGGCAAAAGTCTGAAATCCAGGATAACTGTAATTTGTACCCCAAAAAGATTATCACATTACATGAACTCCCACAAAGTTGCGCTAACACAAAGTGGCGCGAGTCGCCCTATGAATATTTTCTTTTGTGTTTTGGGAGACTCAAGATCTCAGTTCAGGGCGAACCACTAGTATTAGTACAGACAAAGCATTTTCTACTTGTAATTCTGGATGGGTTCCACTCTGACTGGCAGGAGATTCCTGGATAACGCAAGGAATGGAAGGAAATGGGCGAGACCTTTGCCCAGCAGTGGGACAGTATAGATAGATTATTAAAAAACCTCTCAATCGAGTATTTATCTTTTGCATCTACTGCATTTAAAGCACGGTTAAAACAAAAGTTGTAAAGACTCACAGCACAGGTGGTAAGTACTGAAAATTGTACTTCGAAACTTCTAGATCCTACTTATCGAACATGCTGAAATGTCTGAGGTATATGGTATGTGAAATTTATGAAAGGCTCTTTAATTTAACAATTCAATTTATGATTATATATATATATATATATATATATATTTGTGATGATCAATTTTATTATTTATAATTTGTACATGTAGATTCATAATGTAATTTAATTTCAATTTCAGAGTTTATGTAATTAATGTTTTGAATTCCTTTAAATTAATGCGAAGATGAGATACGTAGGGGAACTCCAGTCACCGACATAGCCCGACGGATGAACGTTGAACGGACGTTGAAGTGGCACTGGGCAGGCAATATAGCACGCAGAACAGATGGCCGATGGGGTGGGAAGATTCTCGAGTGGAGGCCATGGACCGGCAAGCGCAGCGTAGGACGTCCACCTACAAGATGGGCAGACGACTTGGTAAGAACCGCAGGTCGGCGTTGGATGCAGGCCGCTTCCAACAGCAGTCCCTGGAGATCAATTAGGGAGGCCTCTGTCCAGCAGTGGACGTCCTACGGCTGATATGATGATGATGAATGAGTATAATTGGGTAATCCGTTGTGATTAAAAAAATACATACAAAAAATATACTAAAATACAACTTATATGTGTCGTAATATAAAAGCTGTGACTCCTACTCTAATTCCCGGAGCCGAGTATGATGGATGATCCTCATGAAACAAGCGCCGCGATAAATGAACCGAAACTTTCCAGAGACAAGCGCTGATGAAATATCATCTACCGCCAATTCGTAATTACCGGAAATTATGACTTTTTCATTTACTGATAAAGTTCATTTTGACTTGCTTATTTCGGCAGAAATTATGTTTTATAACTTTTCCATAATGTTATAAAGTTTTTTGGAGTAAATAAATCAATTATGTTATGTTTGGCTGAGAAAAATTGGAGGAAAACTGTTATTAACAGGCTTTTGGAAGGCCTCCAGGTAGTCTATAGACTTATAAGTACAAAGTTTGGCCACTAGTTCATACGTACTAACCTACTTTGTATACATTGAGACAGCAGGGGTGTTCTAGTTAAAAAAACACACACAATCTGAAATCATGGCAGATACAGAGAGTTTCTCCGTCTCGGTCTTTTATTAAGAAAATAATTTTGGTATTTTTGGCCAAACAATATTTTCTCTATGGAATTTTCAAGTCAAAAATCCATTCTTGCATGGTAGATTCGAACTCAGAACTTAGGAATCAGAGATCGCGGTAAATTCCGCTAGGCGAACTCGTCTCTTACTTTGTATAAAAATAAATTTACCGATTCATCTAAACCAGACAAAAATAACGATAAATAAAACGGAGGTTTTATCTCAGTCGTTTACCAACTAAGTGTCTGCATAATCCCCTTACAAATAAAGTGCACTACAGCTTCAAACCATAAAAGAAAACAACTAAAAATAAAACGAAATCCGCGTAAGAAATCTCCATCCTTAGCCGTGATTAATTTATGGCTTTGCACCACGAAGCTTTTAGTTTAGCGCTTATTCTCAAGAGGAACCGCAGGGTTGCATTATCCACGCAAATGTATCGCATCTGCCTCGCGGCGCGATCGCACCAAATTCGCAACTGTCTCGCAGTAAAATCGTTACCGCGAAGAAGCGTTTCCGCAAAATCTTTCACACGAAAATGAAGGGTCACGCTGCTGTAGTATTCTGTCTCCATTTTTAAAACCTTTTTATAAACTTAGTTATCTATCATTTATTATCAACCTACCAAGTACCAATTTTGTATGGGTCTGCCTGTTAACTGTGTACATTTCCATATCTGTGATCAAATTAAATCATCTTACCAATACTTTATCAGCCGATTGAGTCTTTCCTAATTAAAAATAAATAATAGTATTAGTTTTTAAGTTAATGGTGTTGTGTTTTATGGTATTTATAGATATGGGTTTTGTAATCATATTTTGTGTTCACATTTTTTCCTGAAATTAACTTTATTAGTAATCTTATAATGTAGCCAGATTAGGCCACCTATAAACATGTTGCTAACATGTCCCACCGAATCTCTAATGTCTTTTATTCTGAGAAAATCAAATTATCTGCAGCAATCTGGCACCGTATATCAGAGGCACTAGAAAACCGCGAAAAAGATTGCACTCCACTTGTCCCCGAGTCGCTTCCACTTATTCTAGCCTTAGTACGTTGCATCTAATACGACGCAAACTTCCAGATACCGCCGGGAATTACATTTAACAGCAATTTTGCGGGATTGTGTTCAAAGCTTGTATGAAACGTGAACAGAAATCTTCGCTGTTCTTAATATCACTGTCATAAGCGTTTATAAACACAATGTACCACTTTTTAGTATGAATACGATCCCAGTTAGAATGCTACATGAGAGTTAGTTAAGAGGTAAAGAAAATCCTTTTTACTAGCACTTTCGTATTTATTCTCGTTAGGACATTTACAGTAAAGTTAAGTTCCAGCGCGCGACTGTCTTACGCGTTCAGTTATGACTTAAAAGTAAAGTAAAAACAATGAGTAAGCAAATACATGTACACACGGCTACACATCAAGCTATACACCTCCAGTAGAAGCAGACCTCTCATTCTACGAAAAGCCTACGCAACGCGAGATCGGCTTATACTGGAAATGTATAGCTTGATGTGTAGCCGTGTGTACGTCATCGTGCAGTATGTATGGCACAGTGTTTCGAACACCTAACCAGGTCATAAACTGTTACCAGTTAATTTAGGTTGGAAATACGTGTTATTGTGTTTTCCTGACAGTCAAAATTTTCTTTCACTTAATTGTCATTATAATTTTCATTTGATTTGTAATAAAAGTTTAGTTCTATACCTGAAAAAAGGCTGCTGAAATTGTATGAATTGCTTGTGTTCACAATTCATATCTACACGGTCACAAGCCTCCTCCATTACTCTTCTCGTGAAAGGTTTCATAAAAATAAGACACATAAATCATACAGTTTGATGGTAATGAAATGAAAACTTTCCTTTGAATGTTGTTGCCCGCGCTCGGTTGTTCCTGCGGGGTATAATAAACAGCGGAGTGGATGCTTTTTCAACATTATCGTTTTTCAATGTGATCAGGCTAAGAATTCTAGCCACGTAGGTTCTAGCTTGTGTAGGAGTGTGGTCTCTATTGTGCTTTTATAAACGGTAATAATTGCCAATAATCGATAAGCGGTAAACTTCATTCTTGCAAACAAATTTTTAATCATTAGCATTTTTTAATGTGGGGAGAGATTGGGCTAAGGATTCTAGCCATGATAGGTTAGTTTAGGTCTGTTGTCTTAGGGTGTTTTCATGAACAGTCGTTAGGTGGTAAACTTCATTCTCGCCAGCCCAGAGTAAAAATTTCATATGTTTGTTGTTTCCATTGTTTGGGGTCAACAGAATACAGCTAGGTAGCTTATCTGCTTAGCACGAGCTGAGCTGACGCTGTTTTGGCGCAACATTAAATTGGCTAGACTTAGATGGTAAGCAAGGTAGAATATGTGTAATAATTTGTAATGAAATTCTTAGGCAATCTTTTTTTGTAGTCACTATATTCAGACTTTTTTCTTGGTTGCTTGCGAGAAGGAATACGTAGAAGAGATAGTACTTATTAAGATCAACTGAGCGCTTCTATGCTTTAGAGGGCATGTCAAACCCTGATAAAAACGTCGTTCGACAACATCCTTCGGTCTTCGAGAAACCTTTAAACTCTAGCTGCAGGGTCGACTCATAGGGGCCAACCTCCTTACGCCCGTTAGTTTAGAAGTCACGTGTCCCATTCATATTCACACTGGTAACGGTAGAAGTTGGAATCCAATTTATTTAATGCACTCCAACTTACTCGCTACGAACTACGAGATTCCGAGATAAAAATTTAAAGGAAACTTAAATGCTTGTTGGTATAAAGCTGTTTTACAGATGGGTTAGATTGGATTAGATAATTTCTTTATTGAAAACTATTAAATATGAACATATAAAAGAAAATACAGTTTTACATCATAACAGGTACAATGGGCGGCCTTATCGCTAAAAACTATCTCTTCCAGGCAACCTTTGGATAGACAGGATCTATGGGAAAAAATAAGGATGGCGGCGTTATTAAAGATAATATTTAATAAAATGCATATAATATTTAATATATTCATAAAATTACAAAAAAATATTAATATAGATATAGAGACTTATACGCTGTTATGAGTGATTTATAGAGTAGCTGGCGTGTCTATGATTCTGAAAGGATGATACCTATACGTACTTATACGTACATGTATACTTATAGGTTACTTTACTCGTTACTAACTCCAGTTACTTTAAAGAAAAAATAAAATAAATACTTAAATATATTTTATTTCGGATTACAGAAACCCATCTACACTTTTAGGTAATTACTTATTGACTTTTGTAAGCACACAATAGGAAAATGAAATTAAAACACAATAAAACAACATAAAACGTGTTCGCGCTGAGAGTGACCAACCTAAGTGGATTTGATCACTCTCAACACGAAGCACTTCCGTATCGGAGAGGTAAATCTGTCTGGTATGGTTTTCAGGATGCTGTTTTGACTGTCCCACGCTCTGCGAATCAGTAAAAAAATCACATTACCTAAATTATTTAATGTCATTTGTTTAATGCACTTGAGACTGAAAGGATGACAGCCATGCTTCAGGCACACAGTGGCTGCATCCGTCACTCAGCTAGTATTGTATCTGGCTGCTATGCGCTTAATAAATTGTCTTCGTAAAGCGCCTCATACATCACTAGTGCGAAGGGCGTAGCCGCTGAAGTGCTTCTGATTTTTTACGTAGCAATAAGTGCTAAGATTTGTATATTATAATAGAACACTGTAAAAAGATTACCGTGACTAAAAACGCTCTAGTTTGATGTTTATGAAATCGCAATATAAAAGTACTATCGACAAATTAAGTAGATACCTATCTATTATTATTTTTAACGACTACGATAGTACATTGTACTTTAGTTTGTAAGTATATTATATTCATCCATAATTGTATGGATGGATATAATATCTATTTCGCATATTTGCGTGATGAAAGGAGTTATTTCCGATATCGTCGAGTTTTTGCGGAAATTTTCCTTGTTACTTCACTCAATACGTCTTCGAATCTACTTACTTTAGGCTAGCATAAGTTTCTTACGGTATCGAGTCAGTAACAAACTCATAGGTACAGACTATAACATCATAAAAAAATATAGTTTTCACAACATAACAAAAACCAGTATATTTTTACTACTAAAACTGATTATAGTTACTGTGTTAATATGTTGACTATGGTGGCCGGCGAAAGTATCGAATTGTGGCACGTGGACAGTTCGATAACTTCTTTTCAGCGTGTCTTAATGTCGCTATTTATTTTTTTTAACATTAAAATGAGTTTTATCGCTGAGCAACATCACCCTATATAATAGTGTCGATGTGTCGTCGCATTTAAAATTTATATACTTATATCGTAATTTACAGTTTGAGTCTCATCAACATTTGCATTAAGAGGCATCGAGATTAGATCGAGACTTGCATTCAATTATTATAAGTACCTACATTACATTACAAACACTTAGAAGGATAAAATAATGAAAAGAATTTATTGTACACAACAGAAGAAACAAACATATAACACTAGAAAATAAACATGTAACAGTAAATAAATATAAATATGATATAATAAAGAGGAAAAATTTACTATAGTGTGACCATTAGTGCTGTGCACTCCCTGAGGTATGCGCGCGGCGAGACGGGGGGGGAGAATCGGCTGCTGCGCTCTGTCAGTTCGCCGTCAACACTCGTGGCGGCAGGTAGTGTTATTGACATAGACAGTCCGATACAAATAACACTACCTGCCGCCACGAGCGTTGACGGCGAACTGACAGAGCGCAGCAGCCGATTCTCCCCCCCGTCTCGCCGCGCGCATACCTCAGGGAGTGCACAGCACTAATGGTCACACTATAACGGACACTGGCTTCAAGGCAAGCTATGCCAATATCGTTTGGAAACTCCAGCGTTATGCTAAGTCCGCTCGCGAGGCGGCCGGTTTTCTACGACAACCAACAAACAATCGCGATCCACGATAACCGAACAATAAATATTTGTACGAATATGGAGCAGATTACTGTCGAAGCACAGACAATATTATAAGCAGTAAGTTTACTTATAAACAGGATTCATTCAAAGCATACGTTCAATGGCGAGTTAAATCAAAACGAGGGAACAAGACGGCGTAATTGAAATCCGTAGATGCGAATGAAACGTATTTACAGACGTCGATAAAATATATACCTGTACATAAATTAAACTGTGTGGTATTGATATAATGTTCCTTTTATATCTAATACAAAATAATTATAACAGAGTCACTTCTAAATCTTGGTTGATTAAAGATATCACGAAACTTAGAATAGAATCGAATCATTTACGATCATAGAAAATCGCACATTAATAAAATACATTACATTCATTACAAGGTACAAAATTAAGTGCAAATACTATGACTTCGTCATAGCTTAGCTTGTGATTGTGAGGTAGCTTGGTTAGTATGTAGATAAGACAGCATGCGTCGCGTACACACCACTCGAAACTAACTTTAGACTAATATAGGTAGTTATCTTCTCAATGTTTCACTGCCTGCTCTATTCTGACACGACACTCTGTCTAGGTTTGTCTTTGTTATTTAAATGCGCAACCCACTCAGAAAGTATTTTTCAAACTTTCGCGATCACTGTACATAATTATTGATTAAACGGGTATTTATCGCGTATGTACCTTTTTTATTTGTTATCCCGACGTTTCGGCTGTGTTGCAACAGTCATGGTCTCGGGCTGACTGGAGTACTTGGAGCTACCGTCGGGAAGTGCGGGTAGCTGCAGCATCTACCCTCACTTGATCTTCAGAATTAGAAATGTCCTCGTTCATATTACGACACACTACACTAACCGTATCTACGCACTGAGTCGACCGATTACGACGCGCACACCTAGCAATCACCGGGTTCCAAGACGCTGAGAGTCTATAGCCATCTTCCCGATTGAAATTTGGAAATTTGGAATTTATCCACTCAGAAAGCTTTGAATTTCAGAAGTATTTGAATTTCAGTTGGTGTTTTGTACATAATTATGCACGCCCAATTTTTTTTTTATTTATTTGTCACAGAACGATGAATACACAACTCGTTTGTTTCCATAGACAAGAGAATCTTGTTTGTTGCGCTGCCATTTTGTTCGTTTTTGACAGCATCTGTGTTTTTTGACGGACTTCAGTTACGGGCATAGACAAGCAAGATGACGTTTAATGCGATCAGACCATGGTCAAACGTATCCTTACCGTTTTCAGTCAATGTTGTATAAAAACCAGTTTACTTTTGACCAAAGTGAACCGTGTAGTGTGTAGGTAGTCATTCAAAAATATTAATTTTGACCTATACATTTTATTGACTTTAAAGTGTTATTTTCCTAGTTATTTTTATTTATTTAATTTGTATAACGTATGTATATATTTGTGTATGTATGATCATATCGAATGCGTGACTACTCTAACACAGCGGTCACAGCATTCAGCGAAAGAAAAAACACACAAAATGTCTTGAATCTTTTTCAAATCCCGATAATATTGAAGGCGCGGTATAATCACACTAATATTATAAATGAGAAAGTTTGGATGTTTGTTTATTCATGTGTTTGTTCCGTTGTCGTACCGACTGAACCGATTTCGAAGAAATATAGTACATACGTAGATTATAACCTGGATTAACACATATGCTACTTTTTATCCCTTAAATCATGCCCCATGGGGTGTCAATTCAATTTGCAACAGCGAGTTTAGCTTTATTTCTAGGTTACCTACAAATTTGGTAGGGTAACGCGTACGAAGTCGCAGGCACCAGCAAGTTAAAAATGCGAAAGTTTGGATTTTGATTTATTTGTTAGATACTCAATCACGTTGTAATGGATGAACCGATTGCAATGAAATTTGGTGTATGATAGATTATGAACTGGATTAAAACATAGACTAGTATTTATTAACTTGCTAGATCAATAATAAAATAATCTACTGCTGGTCGATGACTGTGTTCTAAGCCACAAAGCTACATACTAACACATGCTCCAATAGTAATAAAAATGTCATAACTCGAGATGGATTCAAAGGAGGGATTACATAAATCGTGAAGCACGTGATATCAAAAAGAAAATTTTTCGCCGTTGTAAATAAAATACATCTCCTTGTCTATCCTACAGCCAAAAACGGATTTACAATTTATAGATCTAAAATTAAATAATGACGACAATCACCAAAAAGAAACATACATCCATCTATTTATAATAGAATCTATCAATCATATTACGATTGAGCGCATTACCTACCTTTAATGACAAATATTGCATTGACGGTAGATTAGATCCTAAAGATCTAAGTTATAATTTGACTAAGATTAGTTATAGGAAGGAAATAAAGAAAGAAAACATTTTAATTCAAACCACTACACGAATATACACAAAGAAATAAATAAAACAACCACATGATACATCATGTACACTTACAACTCGTATTACAAGGTGTAATATTTATTTTAAAAGCTCTGTGTGGGGATGAAATGGCATTCAGTTCAGCGTTATGTAGTTATGTATGTATGTGAACAGACTTTCTTTCGAGCTCAACGCGAACAAAGTCGTTGGTTGACATTAAATACAACTCTTCAGTATTCACATTTTTTATACGAGTTGGAGATGGAACAAGCCTATGGCCCACCTGATGTTAAATGGTTACCATCGCCTACAATAAAGTATCGCCTCGTAGGTCACGCTCCTGCCCTACGATGCACTACCCTGTTTCCATCAACTTGAGGCATACAGGTGTAAAGCCTCATGTGCCTGTAATTTCACCGGCAACCATTCCCTTTAAACCGAAACACAGCAATGCTGCTGGGCAGCAGAAATAGGTGTGATGGTAGTACTTCCCCGGGCGAGCTCTTTCACAAAGAACTCTACTACTCTTACTGCATGGTGTTCAGTCAGGCATCTCTATGTATGATATAAAACCCCGCTCGCGCAGCCCCGTCCCACCTGACGCTTTACTCGAACGCAACGGCCACACAAATCAAAACCATTTATTCTGTAATAGGTAGTACCAAGATATTAAGTCACAATTAAGGTAGGCACATCCATATTCAGAGTTTTACGTTTACTCGGACCTCGGCCTTGGTTCTTTCTAAGCTGTAAATATTACGGTCTCAATTTTTCACTAACAGATAAATCTCAAATGCTACATAATATATCGATTATCGCCAATAAATAGGCCCTTGAAATACTGCTTAGTAATGCATAAGTCTGTGACGTCAATAATATGCTGAATGTAAGATATCCTTGCATGAGGAAAACGACATAGATCAAACGATGCCAATCTCTCGCTCTTCACTTTAATAACATACAGTTTATTACAATTGACGAACTGTTATAAATACATTTCTTCTCGTAGGCTGAGATAAATATGTTTTACTTAGCCCGTACTTGAGATTAAACCAGTTCTTTCATGTCGTTAACAATGCTTATAATAGTACCCCGTCACCTTATCTCGATCTGAGAACTCTTACTTTGTAACAACTCTACCCAACTCCATAACTGTTATCTCCTACCGCTAGGCGATAAGGACTATTTTGCCATTTCTTGCTGGACCTTCGTCTATTCGTACTTTCCTGAGGTACCTATGCGAAACGTTTAGTCTCATTACGACCTTAGGGATCGCAAATATGTCACAGTGGACAGTACCGCTGTCAACCTTTGAATTTCCTCTAAGGTTTCCTGTCTCGACCTCTGGTAAGCTTCCATGCAATAGTAAGGTATAATATTTGATAGTTATTCCCTCGCGTGCAAAATATAAGTACACCAATGCAGAGTTTAAGCATTCTAACCCTTTTCAATATTTACGGTGTTATTAGCAAATTCACAACCCTCACTAGAATTATATTGTACACGAGACCCCAAGTTCAATTTGAACTAGATTTGATCCCTATCGGACCCCGGACGCTATTTCGCTGGACATGTCCTATACCCGTTTTAGAACGAACAGTGCTTACATTTTCTACTAATTAATTTGGGACGTTTGCTTTAAATGAATATTAATGGCGTAATAAATTAATAATTAATTAAATTTGGATTTGTGGAGCAGGCCCGTGGGAAATGACATACGCAAGGAAAGGGAACTTAGAAGTGGATAAGGTTGTAAATGATGGCAAATTTGGGAATCCAGACAATCTATAGAATGTTTTGGAATATTGATGAGGTTGTTGTCGTCACTTAGGAGAACTTAATATGTTCTACGAGTTTATGAAATTCAATGAATTCGAATCAATCACTTGGGAAAATTCTATATCTATGTTAATCAGCTGATAGAGGTGTATTTATCAAACCTCTTGTATGTTAATTTATACTCATAACATAAATTTGAAGACATTGTTATTTTTATACCTTGTATTTATCTAAGTATTACAAGTATCAACGTATCTCCCTTTATCAATTACTTTAAAAACATTTTTTTCAGCATTACACACTGTTTTACTGGAAAATAATACTTTTTGGCATTAAGCTCGCATATCTACTATAGATTAAGTTATTCTGTGCAATAAACAATTTTCATTTATTCATTCAATCATTGTATTCCTTAGTTTGTTAATCTATGACTGAACTTATTCAGAAGTATTACCCGTGCGCGATAAGTTGGGACCTGAGCGCGGGGACGTCATATTGGCGTGTTTGTACGGCCCGCAAAAAAGCGAACATATCAAGCAGCCCCCCACGGCTTCGTCTTTGTTTTTTTTAACCTAATTTATTATGTTACTCAGGGAGGACGCTGCTTTTTATCTAATCTATTTTACACTATTTGAATAAAATAAAAATACAATGTTTAAGTTTATACATTTATTTTATCTATTATTTACATTATCTCATCTTCGTCACTACTTAGTGGACAGGTAAACAAAACTGTTTGTTCCGTTTTTCGTTTTCAAAAAACTCTAACACTTTTAGCACGAGGTTTCTTTCTCCGCTATGCAAAGGTTTACCCTTCATAACGATAACAAAAACACTTAACAAGAACTATAACAACAAAAACTACAACAATAAAACAATAACACAAACTTTAACAACAAAAACTACAACAACAAAACAATAACACAAACGAAAACTAAAAGAATTCCAGAGCGCGTCGTTACGTGACGTAGGCCAGTACGAGACTAAAAACCCTAGTAAAAAATAGTGATGCGAACGGTACAATACGGGCGCCATCGGGGAAGTGCAGGGGAAGCGGTCGGGGAGTCGCATTCCTAGCAGGTCCCAAGTTATCGCGCACGAGTAATATCTTATTTAAATACTCTAAATAAAATTGAACCCGGTTCTATTTCGTCATAAGTTAGTATTGTAGATTAAAATATTGCTGTTATATTATTATCTCAGGTTTTGAAATTGTTATAGATAGTGATGACCGTTGAAATCGTTGAGGCATGCGCTGTCATACCATTCTTTAGAAATAACAGCAATAACAATTGAACCATTTATTTAAAAGGAAACGTCCATTAAGTTCAGGAAAGCCATCACGTCCCTCTCAAAGCAATCACCAGTTAGAACAAGCAGAAGGCCGAGAGCGACCGGCGACCTCCGTTTACTCGCCACTTTAAGCGCACTCGTCTTACGACTGATAAATGAAATGATTTACCGAAGCTTCTTTATTTTTCGGAACGGATTCGATAAAGATTTATAGAGGAATTCAGCCGTTTAACTTGTTTGTCGCGAAAGACGCACAAATAAATCAAGCTTAGGATTACCGACACTACAACGCAAAGCCTTGACGTTTTTTGGGCTTAGGTAGATGAGTTTATTCCCTTGCTTTTCTTAGAAGAAAAATTCAATAGCACGATGGCAGTTTATGGAGCTTCCTAATAGTTTCAACAACTACCATCGTAAATTACACACAGAGAGTCCTTTGACAAACTCCATCTGAAAACAGTAGGTGCTAGACCGGCTATTGAAATATAAACGGATGTTCTGTAAAATAAAACGTCCGTCAGAATCATCAAAGCTTGGCGCATCCACATCCCACACAATAATTGTCACGAGCCACGTGAAAACAAACGAAACCTCGTATTTTACCGAATGCACTCAGAGTACAAAGGTACGGTGTATTTTCGGAAACAATTTGAAATATCTGCGTATTCGTGCAGTTTCCGTTCAATCAGGGTATTCGCACAAATAACGGACGAACAGATCAAATAGATACAACGACCCGGTCTGGACGCCGACCACGCCCAGCGTTACTGAGTGAGACACTCCTGGCTTAGATTAATGATCCTATATGAAATTGTTTGATACATCTAGTAGACTGTGTACTTCAAATTCATTTTGAATGAAAATTACCAAATGAATACTGCTGATCATTTCTTA
Organism: Philereme vetulata; assembly: GCA_918857605.2. Lineage (NCBI taxonomy): Eukaryota > Metazoa > Arthropoda > Insecta > Lepidoptera > Geometridae > Philereme > Philereme vetulata. Next base: position 5,215,160 of record OU975484.1, read on the forward strand.
CAGCGCTATCTAGCACAAACCTAAGCATGCTTGTACTATGGGAACCAGTTAACTGATAGAATACATTTCTTACAGCGCTATCTAGCCCAAACCTAAGCATGCTTGTACTATGGGAACCAGTTAATTGATAGAATACATTTCTTACAGCTATCTAGCCCAAACCTAAGCATGTTTGTACTATGGGAACCAGTTAACTGATATAATACATTTCTTACAGCTATCTAGCCTAAACCTAAGCATGCTTGTACTATGGGAACCAGTTAACTGATAGAATACATATATATTTTTTTAGTTTGCAAATACATACTTACTCATAATACATAGATAAACACCCAGACCAGAAACAAATATGTAGATCATGCAAACATTTTCTCCGAGGCATAATACATGAGCGAGTAGGTAGTTAGGTATTAAGTAGTCCCATCCGTGTGGAGGACTGCAGTTAACACGTGCATACGCCAAAAGCTAAGTGTCTTAGCGGAAAGTTAGTTACTTGTAACTGAGGAAACACACACTTTCTCTATACTATCTTTACTTACAATATTATAATGAAGTAAATCTTGTGAGTTTGTTTGGGTGGAGGGGGTAATCTCCGGAACTACTGATCCGATTCTGAAAATCCTTTCACTAACAGGAACCTAGAATACCGCTGAGCGCTATAGCTTAAATTATATTTGAAAACCAACCCGTGGAAGTCCGGGGCGTGTCAGCTATAAACGAATACCAGATACGTAGTAATAGATAATTTTATATGCGAATACAGTCACAATGGGCGACAATCGTTGTATGCAAAAAAAACTAATCAATCCCCAGTGCTTTAGTAAGTATGTTATTCCGAATATATAAAACATACGAAGCGAATGCGCGCTCATTCATTATTTACCAATTACGCAGTTTCAATTAATTTTTATTTTGTTTCTGTCAAAGTTGATAGATACGTTGTGTATTTTAGAGGTATTGGATTATTTTTTAGGTTAAATTTTATTATTTTTCGCGGTGAAATATCGTTTTGCAGATGGTTATTGGTGTTCTGTTATCTACAACGCCATCCATCTACTCTCTATTTACACTTTGTCAGATCACTTACTTTTTATATTAAAATACTGAAACTCTTTTATACCACGCGTTTTGTTAAGTACGACATCGAACAGTGTCGACACGTAGGAACTGTTCATATCCCAAAAAAAACGTGTTCGCATCTTGGCCCATATAAAGGTAATAGAAAGCTGTAAGCCATACTTTTTTAAACTTAAACAACTGACTTTAATCTCAATATACAGACTAGAATTCTGTAAATTCGTTAGAAAGTATCCGCCAGTTTTTAAAAAAAACTGACCTACCACGTCGCTTCTAATGTACACACGGCTACACATCAAGCTATACATTTCTAGTATAAGATAACCTCGCATTGTGTAGGCTTTTCGTAGAATGAGAGGTCAGCTTATACTGGAAATGATAGCTTGATGTGTAGCCGTGTGTACAAGTACAACCTAGAACTACCTACAACAACATTAAAAATGCACAGCTCGGGTCCGAATGTAATGGCAGTATATAACAATAGCTGACCAATCCGCAGCTTCGCACGCGTAGTTTTTCAATAAAAACATTATCCTCCTTCTGCGCAGTTGGGTAAAAAGTAGCCTATGTCACCCGGGGATAGTGTAGCTTCCCAACAGTGAAAAAATTTTTCAAATCGGTCCAGTACTTTCAGAGCATATTCAATACAAACAAACAAATCTTTCCCCTTTATAATATTAGTAAAGAAAATACCAGAACAAATTACAGCACAAGAAAACGACACCATCTTTGAACATAGATTATAACATATATTAATGGAAAATAGTAACTACACACTAGACGACTTTTTAATGGCAAGACAAGTAAATAATTTTCTATAGTAATGATTTTACTAACTAACCAATACAATTCAAAACAAAAAATCGCTCAACTTGGATTCCACTAGAGCTGCCTAGTTAGGTTTAATATTGGTACACTCTTACTTGCAGGATACATATTTATGAAGGACTCTTGACTAGTCAATAAGATCTGATATGTATCAATCAAAACTTGAATTTACTTTGTATGAACGCAATAAAATACTGAATACTGAAAGGGTAGGGCTAATACAACAATAATTTATAATTTATCATGCACTTGTGTGTGTTGTTTGTGTTCAAAAGAAAGTGAATTGTCTATGTCAGTTGCCGTATCAATCAAAACTTGAATTTACTTTGTATGAACGCAATAAAATACTGAATACTGAAAGGGTAGGGCTAATACAACAATAATTTCCAATTTATCATGCACTTGTGTGTGTTGTTTGTGTTCAAAAGAAAGTGAATTGTCTATGTCAGTTGCCGTATCAATCAAAACTTGAATTTACTTTGTATGAACGCAATAAAATACTGAATACTGAAAGGGTAGGGCTAACACAACAATAATTTCCAATTTATCATGCACTTGTGTGTGTTGTTTGTGTTCAAAAGAAAGTGAATTGTCTATGTCAGTTGCCGTATCAATCAAAACTTGAATTTACTTTGTATGAACGCAATAAAATACTGATTACTGAAAGGGTAGGGCTAATACAACAATAATTTCCAATTTATCATGCACTTGTGTGTGTTGTTTGTGTTCAAAAGAAAGTGAATTGTCTATGTCAGTTGCCGTATCAATCAAAACTTGAATTTACTTTGTATGAACGCAATAAAATACTGAATACTGAAAGGGTAGGGCTAATACAACAATAATTTCCAATTTATCATGCACTTGTGTGTGTTGTTTGTGTTCAAAAGAAAGTGAATTGTCTATGTCAGTGTCCGTATCAATCAAAACTTGAATTTACTTTGTATGAACGCAATAAAATACTGATTACTGAAAGGGTAGGGCTAACACACAGCAATAATTTCCAAGCTTATCATGCACTTGTGTGTTTTGTTTGTGTTCAAAAGAAAGTGAATTATCTATGTCAGTTGCCGTATCAATCAAAACTTGAATTTACTTTGTATGAACGCAATAAAATACTGAATACTGAAAGGGTAGGGCTAATACAACAATAATTTATAATGTATCATGCACTTGTGTGTGTTGTTTGTGTTCAAAAGAAAGTGAATTGTCTATGTCAGTTGCCGTATCAATCAAAACTTGAATTTACTTTGTATGAACGCAATAAAATACTGAACACTGAAAGGGTAGGGCTAATACAACAATAATTTCCAATTTATCATGCACTTGTGTGTTTTGTTTGTGTTCAAAAGAAAGTGAATCGTCTATGTCAGTTTCAGTATCAATCAAAACTTGAATTTTTGAACAAAATTACTATTTGTTCTAAAACCGGGATATTTACCATGATTTGTGACATTTAAGTAGCTCGATATTGCGACGCAGTTGCATAAGCCATGATCACGTGTAAACTGAAGTCTTTGCGCGTGGGTTGGCAGATATAACGATCTACCCTTTTTCTTAGTCTCTTGCTAGGAATAAATTCCGTTTTTAGTACAAATAGTGTTCATAACCATGACAGTTTCAAAAGTTAGAACAAAATAATTGATGGAGCGAAGCGAGATCACTAAATCAACTTCGGCAAATCGGCATTGTATGCATGTGTATATATTGTATGTGTAATAATGGGTTGTATGTACGAGTATGTGTTGTATGTATTTATTGTATGTATTGCGCGATAATTTGGGACCTGAGCGCGGTGACGTCATATTGGCGTGTTTGTACCGCCCGCAAAAAAGCGAACATAACAAGCAGCCGCCCGCGGCTTCGTCTTTGTTTTTTTCAACCTAATTTATTATGTTACTCAGGGAGGACGCTGCTTTTTATCTAATCTTTTTTACACTATTTGAATAAAATAAAAATACAATGTTTAAGTTTATACATAACTGTTTGTTCCGTTTTTCGTTTTCAAAAAACTCTAACACTTTTAGCACGAGGTTTCTTTCTCCGCTATGCAAAGGTTTACCCTTCATAATGATAACAAAAACACTTAACAATAACTATAACAACAAAAACTACAACAACAAAACCATCACACAAACTATAACAACAAAAACTACAACAACAAAACAATAACACAAACGAATACTAAAAGAATATCAGAGCGCGTCGTTCCGTGACGTAGGCCAGTACGAGACTAAAAACCCTAGTAAAAAATAGTAATGCGAACGGTACAATATGGGCGCCATCGGGGAAGTGCAGGGGAAGCGGTCGGAGAGTCGCATTCCTAGCAGGTCCCAAGTTATCGCGCACGAGTAATCTGTAGATTTATAAATTTTAGACGATCTCCGTGGTGCAATGGGCGAATAGCCGGCTGAGACGCAGGAGGTAGCGGGTTCGATTCCCGCTGCGGATCAAATGTTTGCATGATCTACAGATATTTGTTCCGGGTCTCGTTGTTTCTTTCTCTATATATTATAAGTATGTATTTACAAAAAAAAGAAGTATTTAAGTATTCTAACAGTTATCTGGTTCCCATAGTACAAGCTCTGCTTAGTTTGGGGCTAGATAGCGCTGTGTAAAATGTGAGACTGAGGACGAAGAACAACCTCTAGAAGGCATAAATCCACTAAGTAGTGACGAATAAGAGATAATGTAAATAAAAGATAAAATAAATGTATAAACTTAAACATTGTATTTTTATTTTATTCAAATAGTGTAAAAAAGATTAGATAAAAAGCAGCGTCCTCCCTGAGTAACATAATAAATTAGATTAAAAAAAACAAAGACGAAGCCGCGGGCGGCTGCTTGTTATGTTCGCTTTTTTGCGGGCGGTACAAACACGCCAATATGACGTCACCGCGCTCAGGTCCCAACTTATCGCGCACGGGTAATATTATACAAATCAATCAATTCAATTAAAATAATATACATCAATATAAAGAAAACTGCCATATCTTCAGTGTTGTTATGCAAGAAAGCTTCTCCAGAACAACCATCAACATCCATTCAAGATACAGTGTATCGATTAGTCAGATTCCATTAGGCTAGCACAGATCTAAGAAATAATACGATCACAAAAGAACATTGATTGCCACACACAAGATGAAACAAAAAACAGTGCGAGTCGCGCACGAAGGGTTCCGTACCATCTATAAAAACGCCCAAAAACTCACTTAAATATTTATTTTGTTCTGTTTTTAGTATACAACAAATACTAAAAACAGAATAAAATCATTATATAGCGTTATACATTTATATTAATAATAGCGGCAACAGAAATACATCATCTGTGAAAATTTAAACCTTCTAACTATCACGGTTCGTGAGATACAGCCTGGTGACAGACGTACAGACAGACAGGCGGACAGACAGACAGCGGAGTCATAATAATACGGTCCCGTTTTACCCTTTGGGTACGGAACCCTAAATACAGAGTGAGAATGTTCTCTAGAAATTTTGATATTGTCTTTGCGACTTTGACAGTTTGACAAGTTTGGAAATATTGTTTTGTAGCGGAACATATCTCAGGTGCTTGTTTATGACGGCGTCATCTATTACGCTAGTTGGAACGCCTTTTTTGTATGTGGGAACAAAGTTCTGTTAAATTAGGTATACAAATACATTTATTTACCAAAAGTCACACAAAAAGTATAAGTGTAAAATAAACAAGCCAACCGCACACCCGCCTGTATCGCGGAAAACCGCATTACAAAAAAATAAACAAGCCAACCGCACACCCGCCTGTATCGCGGGAAACCGCATTACAAAAAAATAAACAAGCCAACCGCACACCCGCCTGTATCGCGGGAAACCGCATTACAAAAAAATAAACAAGCCAACCGCACACCCGCCTGTATCGCGGGAGACCGCATTACAAAAAAATAAACAAGCCAACCGCACACCCGCCTGTATCGCGGGAAACCGCATTACAAAAAATAAACAAGCCAACCGCACACCCGCCTGTATCGCGGGAAACCGCATTACAAAAAAATAAACAAGCCAACCGCACACCCGCCTGTATCGCGGGAAACCGCATTACAAAAAAATAAACAAGCCAACCGCACACCCGCCTGTATCGCGGGAAACCGCATTACAAAAAAAATAAACAAGCCAACCGCACACCCGCCTGTATCGCGGGAAACCGCATTACAAAAAAATAAACAAGCCAACCGCACACCCGCCTGTATCGCGGGAAACCGCATTACAAAAAAATAAACAAGCCAACCGCACACCCGCCTGTATCGCGGGAAACCGCATTACAAAAAAATAAACAAGCCAACCGCACACCCGCCTGTATCGCGGGAAACCGCATTACAAAAAAATAAACAAGCCAACCGCACACCCGCCTGTATCGCGGGAAACCGCATTACAAAAAAATAAACAAGCCAACCGCACACCCGCCTGTATCGCGGGAAACCGCATTACAAAAAAATAAACAAGCCAACCGCACACCCGCCTGTATCGCGGGAAACCGCATTACAAAAAAATAAACAAGCCAACCGCACACCCGCCTGTATCGCGGGAAACCGCATTACAAAAAAATAAACAAGCCAACCGCACACCCGCCTGTATCGCGGGAAACCGCATTACAAAAAAATAAACAAGCCAACCGCACACCCGCCTGTATCGCGGGAAACCGCATTACAAAAAAATAGCCTTCTAAAATCTAATCTCTGAGTTTAACAATAAGAAAATAACAAAATCTAGAACTTCAATTAATAACCAAAATTAACAAACAGAAAGAATTACCAAAATATCTTAGCTCAGCTGGTATTATTTGAAGATGTTTCGGGGATTAGGTAAGATCATGTACAAGATAAGTAGGGGGGAGTAGCTCTATCATTTATTGTTAAAGATGATTTATAAAGCGTTCTAGAGCCGCGTGACAGACGCAGCTGCTGTAGTGACATTATTTTTTATACAAAATACAGTTTACCGGTTTAATAATTTTTAGATTTACAACTTATTTATTGATACTTTTGAGTAACAAAATAAATCAAGTATGTAACTTCACATTCCCCAAACCGCCCCTTCCTTTCAAATTAAAGCATCCCTTCCTTAAATTTAATTTTAAGGGATGATTTTCATAAGTTCTTTGAATTCGGCAAAAAGCCTCGCGACAAACACTACAGTAAATTCAAGAAAGTCCGAGTCGAACTTGCAGATACAGGTTCCGTATCGTGGGAAACTCGTAGGTATTTTCAAATTGTTAACTTTGTAACCAAATAAAATTTAATTCTATTCTATCTGATCTTACTAGCTAAACTAATCCCCATTGCATTGCATCTTGGTCAGTGCAATCTCGAGATCGTACTTAATAAAAATATGGTTAGAAAGGATGATTATGACGATTTTTTTGTTTGTTCCGCTGTTTCATCCTCTGACATGGATCAGAGACTTTTTCAGCTAAACATTATGTACTTGGCCGTTGTTATCTGTTTGATCATGACAAAAGTAATTGTTGTACATCCTGTCAATTCCACATACGTTCTTCCCTTCCTGGTGATCAATCCTCATCATCATCTCAGCCGATCTGCACTTACAACTGGGTGTAGGTGTAGGCCCATCTTTATTACTCAACTCTCTCTGGTCCTCCGTAAGTCTCGTCCATCGGCAACCAGCAACGTTCACAAGTGCCTATAACCCCCCTTACAAGTTATCCTTCCTTCCCCTTTCCCCCACCGGATAATCAGACGTATCGAGAACGACCTAGCCGGCAAACCACCTTGCCTTACCAAACGATTTGCTTCCACTTTTATTGTTAGCACAAGTATTAAGGAGTGGAACTCACTTCACATGTTTTTCTGAACCAGTATAATCTTGGAGTCTACGAGTACAGAGTGAATGGGTTCTTTCTAGGCAAGCGTGCTCCATCTTCGATCCCACCATCACTTACCACGTGAGGTAGTGGTAAAGCGCTTGGCTATTACCAAAAAAAAATCAAGTTGTGATTGGTCAAAGGTCTGCTGCTTGGTTGCCGTGCATACGGAACCCTGAAACGAGACACATTATCGTCCGCTTCACAAAGGAACAATGAAAGAGGAACTCGAAAGAGGATCCCTCTGAAGAACTTAATAGATAAATATGTAAATCCTCGGGCGTAGGTTGGACGTCCGGCGCGGCGCCCGCTCGGACAATTATTAATTCTCGGATTCTCCCAGAACTGATGCTTAGCAATGAAGTGTTTGGTATTATGACCTAACGATAGCTCAGCTAACGATAGCTCAGCTAAAGACAATTCTGTATATGAATTCTACCTTCATAAAAAACTAGCTGTTGGCCGCGACTTCGTACGCGTTACACTACTAAATGTGTAGGTAACCTAGAAATAAAGCTAAACTCGCAGTTGCAACTTGACACCTCATTTATATCCCATGGGTCCTGATTTATGGGATAAAAAGTTGTCTTTGTGTTAATCTAGGTTATAATCTGCGTACATACCAAATTTCATCGAAATCGGTTCAGCCGTTACGACGTGATTGAGTAACAAACAAACAAATAGATAAATAAACAAACATCCAAACTTTCACATTTATTAGTCTATTAGTGTGATAAAATAAACATATTATTAAAATATTTGCATAACTTAATAAAAATTGTATGTACTTTCAAACTAAGGCACACTAATAAGGACTTTATTGAATTTTAACTAAAACGGGAATTATATTGCAACACATATGTATGCGCCATGAGCACGGGCAACATTCGTATCGGTATCGGACACTCAAAAACCCACAAATCATGGTTACCCGTTATTATTAAAAAAATGTTCATAACCATGATCATTTCAACATTAATAAGTATAGTACAATAATGTGTGATTTTACTCATTAAGTCATACATAAACAAACCTCTCTTAAAATTAAATGGAATTTCTATAATAATTAATATTTTTAACACCTTTTTCAATCAGCTGTTCGGAATTTCTACCTACCTTTAGACATAAATGCTTTATTTTAGAATATGCACTAAATTCTCACCGAATACAGCAAATTTTACAAAGTAAAAACCCCTTAAGGGGACACCGGAGGGACAATCGCCCATACAACACGTACTACCAAGATATACATTTCTAATTGGAGCATATTTCTACCTTCATATGGTATTATTTTAATTTGAATAGTATTTATCTAGGTTCCCAACCATATATTAGACCAAAATACCTATCTAAAATGAAATAGAAGCGTATCGCATTCTGCATGTTTTTACGTCATAGAAGACCTGTTTTCAACCTAATTGTTTCGTATTAAAAACAACAATATCTTACGTATCCTATTCATGGGAACATAGATTATATCGTCTTGTTACAGATTAACAACACAATGAGAAAAATACAACAAGTTTTCAGTTATAATTTTTGGTATTACGGAACACGGTCAAAATCTAATCAAATTTAGAATCGTTCTATTGCTATCACTGTCGCTCTGCGTGGCCAAACTTCGTCACAAAACAGGGATAGCGATATTCAGGCCGAAGTTTTTGACGCGCCCGAATTGAAGTTGCGCTCAGGGTTCGCCGGCGCGTTAATTTAAAATGGTGAATGTTGAATACAAGAGCACCTTTCAGGTAAACGTTCATGTTTCGAAGCACCTTGTACTTTTTTGTAATTTTACTGTACTTTGTACTATTTTGTTTTAACTACCTGACTAGAAGGAGAACTTCATCATCATAATTGTTAGCTTAAGTTATAGCCCAGATAGTTTATTTTATTTATCACAGAACAACAAACAGTTCCACTATAAACATTAGATAAGAAACAAATAACAATTAAAAATATTATATTGCATTAAATATTGTATGCAGTCAAGATTTTTTTTATATTTTATACGATCTGGTGGTGGAGCAAGCAACGCCTATGAAAGCGAGCTTACTAGATAAAGACCTCGATGCTTTAGAAGTCTTCATTTTATTAGTACACTCTAGTAATAGATACTTCAATCATTACACGTTTAGGTGACCAATACGCTTCGCAGCTCGAAAACGACTGACGTTGCTGTCAAATCCACCAGCCAGAAAACGTTGCCAATTCAAAAATGTTATTATCAGTTTCTTTAAAAGGAGTTTTACTAACGACACCCAAGACTTCCGTTGAGTTACTTGATACTCAGAACTCCTTCGCACAGCACTTCCTTTTACAGCGCTTCTTTTACTGTCCAGGCTGTTCAGCTGTGGAATGCTCTGCCCGAAGAAGTAAGACGGTCATCGTCCTTACACGTCTTCAAATTGAAGGTGAAACATCATTACCTGACGATGTCATCTTCCTAGCGTTATTTATTTACTATTTATGTACTTATTTTATCTGTTAGTACAGTTTGCTATATGTATATACCTATATATTAGTCTATTTTATAAGTATATTAAGTATTAGGATTAAAACTTCATATTATTGTTATATCTTAGAATATATTATGTGTAAATGTAATGTATCCGCTAAAGTACACCGCACTCCGGAATTTTTAAAAATTTCGCTGCATCCAAAGGTTGCCTGGAAGAGATCGCTTTTAGCGATAAGGCCGCCCATTGTATTGCCTTATTTATTTTAACCCAGTACTTATTTTTTTATTATTTCTGTTTGTGTGGTAATTCAATAAAGAGTTATCTATCTATCTATCTATCTATCTAGTTACTCAATAACAATTTATAAATTAATAAATTACAAAAATGTATCCTAAAATCGTATTATTTATTTAACAAAATTTATATAAATAATACAATTATTTTAAACAAGATACTACAGATGGTAAATTAAAATATAACTTACTTCCGTTACTATTATATTGATCATGAACAACTAAATGAATAAATTGCAATCAAATAATAAATAATACCATCAAATATTTATATAAATCGAAGAGATAATTTTTAGGCAAGCTAATACCTATAACAAAGCACTGTCCTGCGTCCATCAACTTGAGGCATACAGGTGTAAAGTCTCATGTGCCTGTAATTCCACCGGCAACCAGAACACAGCAACGCTGCTTGGCGGCAGAAATAGGTATTAATAAGTAATATACTATGAACAATTTTCCTCCGTCTGATTTTCCTGAATACCACAATCCGGGCTTCTTTAAGCTAAGAGTGAATAGGCATCTAGATCTTTGTGCGCCATCTAAGAGCACATCATTGCATGCCATCAGGTGAGATTGTGGCGAAACAAAGAACAATTCATGGTAAAAAAAATACTGCTCATGGCAGATTAGTTATCATCATATTGCTTTCCATCTACATGTTGCCTGGAATAAATCGCTCTCAGCGATAAGGTCGCCCATTGTGTTACCTTTATAGTGTTATTTAAATGTAATATTGTTTATGTGGGGTACTTACAATAAAGAGTTATCTTTTCTTATCTTATATTTTAAGCATGTAAGTACCTAATACGTTTATTTGACACAACAATACAGCACAAACAAACAAACTTAACAAGAGAAATATATAAAATAAGTGAAAAACAAACAACAAAAAAATAAACTAGGAACAGGAAGTTACATAACAAGGTAAGAAGGTAGGTAGGTACGTAGATTAATACACCATATTGCTGAGACAACTTAAAAATGTATGCTTTATCTTGTAGATAAAACAAACATCCCTATCTAAATCCTAGAAATGTTTACAACCCCGCGAGCGTGCAAGAACAAATACAAACCAGCATTTAACCAGCAGAGCAGAGCTATTGAAACGAACACGGGAGCTATTGTTGCGGCGCGGGCGCTTTGTTTCGTCGATTCATAGCGTGTGGTCCACCGCTTGTAATGGCTTTCTGATACGCCTGTACAAATTTTCCGGCCGCTGGCGACCCTCGCGCCTCACTGCTTGCCTCTGATGAGACGCCTGGTGCGACTGGTAGCGAGAAACTCTCTGCCAAAGAGGGGTTTCACGGTCGTGATTTTAAAACTGCTAACAGATGGCGTTGCTTATCTTAACTCGTTAAGAAAAAAAAGTGCATCGTCAATGTTAATTCTGATTTGGAAAATAAAAATATTTGTATTTGTATTAATGTCGCGTCAAGATTATTTTCCGTGAAATAAAAAAAAAATACTAGCCTGCGAAGTTAGAAGATTTAGAAAAATGTTGATATTTTGATTTTGACAGTTTGTCATATTAAATATCTTTTTGGCTACTTTTTAAATAGTTTTTTTTTAATATTTAATGAAAAGGCCTAATTCTGTTGGCTCAAACTAAACTAAGGTTTGAGCTCAAAAATTATTACATCTATTTTGTTTTATATAGACAGAGAGTGACAATTGTTATTTTAGTGCTGTCAAAGCTTAGTTTAGTTTGTACCAACATAATTGTCCCCACTATCGTAATTGCCGTCTATCAACGATATTATAAATACAGGATTTCTCACGTACCGTCTTATCGGTGTTTCAACCGACAATGTGCGAGGTGAGACGTTATTCGGAGCGGATCGCACTCACCCTGATGAAGGTTACCGAAACATTGTCGGTCGAAACACCGGTAAGACGGTACGTGAAATGTTGGTATACAATTTTGTATATAATTAACGTAAAATTCACTTAATTGGCATTCGTTTTATTGGCAGAAATATAATTTTATTATATTGTAAACGTAAAATTATATGAATTGATATATACAGAGTGTTTTTTTAACTGTAACAGTACGGCAGCACCCATAACCAGAAGAGATACAGGTGCAGTTTATTTTAAAACATCAGCTCGTTTTCGAAGAAAAACATTTTGGCATTAAAATTTTTTGGTCAAGTGTGAGTAGCGCCTTAAAATGAATCAAGTTGGTAAATTTTTTTTTGACGCTGATCGATGCAGTCTTTTGTAAGGATTATTTTATTGTATGCAATAAAAAAAATCTGAACAGCGGAAGTTAGTCAAATTTGATAAAAAGTATTCTCATACAACAGGACAAACAAAATTCCTTCTACAAACATTTTATTAGATTCTAATTGCACATTAAAGAAATATTAATACTGTAGCGATTAAGAAGTTTAGGAACTTTATGATCTCATGAGCAATTCAAAAACATTTCGTATTTCAGAACAATTTTGAATTTCGAACATGGTTCTTGCACCTGTCGAACTTTTATATCACATATATATATATATAACCAATTAAGCATAAGTTGTACTAACAAAATGGACTGTAAACCGTCTTAAATAAAAACTTTTGATTTGATTTGATTTTGATTTGATATCAGTCATTGTATCATTTTATTTGTCCTATCATGGCATTGTCAAATACGCAAAAAGTACACTTAATTGAAGCCTACTTCCTTAGCCGACGAAGCCCAACTAATGCGCTGAAGTGGTATCACGAACGCTACCCGGACCGCGATTGAGGAAGTATGCTTCAATTAAGTCTACTTTTTGCGTATTTGACAATGCCATGATAGGACAAATAAGATGATGCAATGACTGATATAAAAGTCCGACAGGTGCAAGAACCATGTTCGAAATTCAAAATTGTTCTGATATACGAAATGTTTTTGAATTGCTCATGAGAGCATGGATTTCCTAAACTTCTTAATCGCTACAGTATTAATATTTCTTTAATGTGCAATTATAATCTAATAAAATGTTTGTAGAAGGAATTTTGTTTGTCCTGTTGTATGAGAATACTTTTTATCAAATTTGACCAACTTCCGCTTTTCAGATTTTTTTCATCCTGTAAAATACAATGATCCTTACAAAAGAATGCATCGATCGGCATCAAAAAAAAATTTACCAACTTAATTCATTTTATGGCGCTACTCACACTTGACAAAAAAATTTAATGCCAAAATGTTTTTCTTCGAAAACGAGCTGATGTTTTAAAAGAAACTGCATCTGTATCTCCTCTGGTTATGGGTGCTGCCGTACTGTTAAAGTTAAAAAAACACTATATACTTATATATTATTTATTAAAAAAAAAATTAAAAAGTGGTCGGTCACATCAGTAATTTATTGAACTCAGTACTCGTTAATTAACATAAATCTAATTTAGATGTGTTTGTTTCAGGTACGTACTTAACCCCATATTCCAATATGACGTCATAGCCCGTTCTGTGAAAACCGCTCCGCTCTCATTCCCGCTGTAACTCCGACCACAGTAATGTATCGAGTGAGTAAATAATTATTCCTTAGGAGCCCTACTCTCGAAGGCTCGTAATTGTTGCTCTAACTTCGCGGCGATAGCACAGTATAATGATTCTAAGGCAGTAGCCTAGTGACTTGTTTACTCAAAGATATTAGAGAAAAAACCAGTTTTTCTACGTAAATCGCAAAAAACATACTTCAGTTACTCAGGAGCTATCAACTTGTCCACTACATGTGGGTGCATCTCTGATCAGGAGCTGATGAATTCGTTGCTGCTTTAAATTACTGGTGTCTAAAATTAAGATTCTGACATAGATTCTCAGTTTCTTACTAACAAAATATGGATATCGGTCTGATATAATGTTTATTTTTTGTATTGCAAATTTTTTACATTACAATAATCAACCGGAAAATTAAACCAAATTTCATATAAGTTTGCACAAAGTAGATACGTATAAAACTATAATCATTATGATCGTTATATAACCTAAATATCCTTACTACGTATGGAGCTGTAACACTGATGTTACAATATAAACAAGTTTACACAAGTCCGCAATGATTACAGGTCGGGGTAAACACGCCAAGTACACATATATTATGGTACACAGGTATTATGGTACACAGATATTATTGCGAAATACACGGAACGAGGTTCGTTATTATGATCTTGGGAGTGTAAGTACAACGTATAGGGGTCCAGAGTACAGTGATTATAGTTAATTTCTTGGTATGTATCGTAATAATGAAGTTACAGGTGGTTCTGGGTGTAGTATTATCACAACTGTACGTATCTACTAAGGTGAAATATAGGACTTCTAAATTATAGGCGTAAAATGCATTTATTCTTATTTCGTTCACGCTAAATACCAAATTAAAATGACATTTTAACTTATATATCTAAAATTAAGTTATTTTAGTTTTTGCGGGATTGGTTTAGTGAGCAAGAAAAATCGGTGTGGACAGACCTACTCGCAAACACTTCAATTTCATTAAAATAAATTAATATTTATATTTAAATTAGGTTCTCGAGTGGAGGCCACGGACCGGCAAGCGCAGCGTAGGACGTCCACCCACAAGATGGGCAGATGACTTGGTAAGAACCGCAGGTCGGCGTTAGATGCAGGCCGCTTCCAACCGCAGTTCCTGGAGATCAATGAGGGAGGCCTTTGTCCAGCAGTGGACGTCCTACGGCTGATATGATGATGATGATGATGATGAAATTAATATTAGAATTTTATGAAATTTTAGTTACCGTTCGGTCCCACGCCTTGTCCCCATTGGGAACTAGAGGGAAGTTTTTAGTAGCGTTCGTCACTTGATATATAATATGATTATTGTTTAAATTGAAATAACAAGATTTACTCTCGGTTTATTTGTTTTGTTTGTTGCCCTATGTTAGAACGTATGACCTACTTTCTGAAGGAATTTGAAGATGTTCATTAAAGAAAAGAAGTTCAAGTTCCTCGATACAGGCTTAACCCAGTAAGTAAACAGACAAGTATCCTCCAAGAAGTTTAACCTGGTCTAAAAATAAAAATAATTTCTCTGTTCAACTTCCGGTTAAATTACAACCACAGAATTTGCATAATATAATTTATAAAATTTTAGTATTACATAATGTAGATTCAATTTGGTTTAAGTTCAGTATTATGTTAATAAATGTATGATATACGGTAATGTAACTGTGAATCTAAGTATTATTAAATACATAAATAAATGAATGAATGAATGAATGAAATACTCTTTATTGCACACCAAATAAAAATACAGTAATAATGGAAATAAACAATAAATAAATCATAAGTTATAACAATAAATAAATAAAGGTACAATGGGCGGTCTTATCGCTAAAAGCGATCTCTTCCAGACAACTTTTGGATGGACAAGATAAACAAAATCAAAGGACGGCGGTGTAAGAGTACCTACAGACATAAACAGAACCCACAAAATAAAATACACCTATTACATATACATAACAATAACATAAACTTAATTACATACAAATAATATATTAAAATACACTACATAAAGAGGATAAATAACATAAACACTAACTAGCAGTTACGAGACAATGAAAGGAAATGGTTGTATACCTTAACTTTGAAAATAGGAAGAGATTGGGACGACCTTATAGACAAAGGTAAGGCGTTCCACAGTCGCACAGCTTGTACTGTAAAGAAGTCACCATATTGTGAACTGTGGACGGGAGTTCGAAGCTGTAGAGTTTGGAAGAACGAAGGGTTTGAGAGTATGCCTGATACAGAAATTCGAAACGCTCCTTTAGATAAGAAGGTGAAGTAGGATTATAGAGAATGTTAAAAAGAAGTGATAGAATATGTGCTTTCCGGCGAAGACGAATAGGGATCCACTTGAGTTTTGCGCGGAATTCTGAGACATGGTCATACTTGCGCAAGCCGAATATAAACCGGATACAAAGGTTATGTTATGTTATGTTATGTTGGTGGACTCCCTTTTCCGCATTTGAACTCTTAAGTGGTCCATTATGCGTGAGAGAGTTGGCTATATAGATAGCCAGCCTAACTCCGACCAGAAGCGCAGAAGTTTCCTGGGGTCCTCGCAGGCTTCACGGAGTGACCTTGGATTGTCCAGGATTTTTGCACGTTGTGCTGTTACCCCCACGCATTCCAGGACTACGTGGGCTGCTGATTCTTCTTCGGTAAGACATCCCCTGCAGAGTGGGCTGTCTGTTGCTCCCATGATGTAGAGGTGTTTGTTGAGGGGACAATGTCCTGTAAGGGTCCCCACGATGATTCGAAGGTCCAGTCTCTGAAGGTTGAGCAGTCGTCGTGTCAGTCGTGGCGAGACAGCCGGCAGAGCTGCCCTCGACTGTCTGCAGTCCATGATCTGTGCCCAACGTTCGTTGTGTAGGTTTAGAGTACGATGTCGTATCCATGTTCGTAGTTGTGTGAAAGGTAGAGGGAGGAATGGATGTGGGCCTATAGCCGCGGTTTCCGATCCTCTTTTTGCTAGTTCATCTGCAGCATCGTTGCCAAGTGATCCGCTATGCCCCTTAATCCATTGTAAAATCACCTTGTTTTTCATGGCGATTCTTTCTAGGGCTAAGTGGCATTCGTAAACGAGCTTAGAGTTACAGCTGTGACTTTCCAGAGCTCTGAGTGTTGCTGCACTGTCGGAGAGGATTCGTATATTGTAGTCTTCGATCTGCCTCCTGTTTATTGCGGTAGCTGCTTCGGTAATGGCCATACATTCACACTGGAAGATGGAACTGTATATCCCTAGTGTCAATGATATATTTATGTTGAGATCCAGTGAATGAATTCCCGCGCCCGTTCCCTGTTTGGTTTTTGAGCCATCGGTATAAACGCGGACTTCACTGATTCCTGATTGATCTCTCTGTTCCTCGTAGAGTTGTATGTTATAGTGTTTTTGAAATATCTGTTGTCTTGGGATCTTGTCGCACGGGGCGGCAAGTAGTGGTTCGTAGGCTATCGCTCGCTCTAAGATAGATGCGTGCTGACTCCTTGTGTTTCCCCACAGTCCCTGGTGTTTGAGTCTTATAGCAGCCATCATCGCTTCTTGTTGTATATAAAGATCTAAAGGAGCCAGCCCTAGGATAATCTCAAGGGCGGCTGTTGGTGTCGTTCTCATGCAGCCTGATATTGCAGAGCATGCGTGTCTCTGGAACCTCTGCAGCTTGGTAATGACAGTACTAAGTTCGGTACGGGTCCACCATACAATGGAGCCGTACGTTAGTGTCGGTCTTATTACGGCTGTGTAAAGCCACAAAGTTATTTTCAAGGAGAGTCCCCAGGTTTTTCCGAGCATTCTGCTGCATTGAAAGAAGCAGGTACATGCTCGCTGTAGTTTGTAGTCAAGGTGTTTGTTCCACAGTAATTTACTATCGAGTATGACCCCGAGATACTTGACTTCGTTGGTAAGTTTCAGTTCAGCGTTGAATAATTTCGGCAGTCTCAGGTTACCTAGGTTCCTTTTGTGCGTGAAAATTATTAGTTCTGTTTTTGTAGGGTTGACCGATAAACCATGGCTTGTGCACCAGTTTTCGATAATTTTAAAGGCTGCTTTCATAAGGTCACATAGTACGTTCTCGAAACATCCGGTCGCGAGGATAGCCAGCTCGTCTGCATATCCTACTGTGAATAGCCCTCTGCCATTCAGTCTCCTGATGAGATCGTCAACCACTATGTTCCATAGAAGTGGCGAGAGGACGCCACCTTGTGGGCAGCCTCTGGCCACAGTACCTCTGGTAGTTTTATTGATTGTGAACTGTATTGCTCTGTATTTAAGCATATTGTTAATCCACTCTGATATAGTCTGAGCTACTCCATATGCTTCCAGAGCTTGGTTAATACTGGCAAATGTGGTTTTATCAAAGGCCCCTTCTATATCTATGAAGGCGCCCAGGGTTGGTTGTTTTGTTGAGAGTCCGTCTCCAATGCGTGATATTACGCTATGGAGTGCAGATTCCGTGGATTTACCTTGGCTGTAGGCGTGCTGGTTCGAGTGTAAGGGCTTGTGAAGGAGAGTGTTTTCTCTTATTTCACGATCACATAGCCTTTCTAGTGTTTTGAGTAAAAACGACGTAAGACTTATAGGCCGAAATGATTTTGCCAAAGTGTAGTCGCTTCTTCCCGGTTTTGGTATGAATACTACCTTCACTTCTCTCCATTTCCGAGGCACGTACCGATGGGCGATACATGCTCTAAAAATGTTAACGAGATGGTCAGCTATTAACTCGCTGCTCCATCTTAAAAGGCCCGGGAATATTCCGTCTAGCCCTGCTGATTTGAAGGGAAGGAAGCTGTTAATCGCCCATAGTACTTTCTCTCGATTGATGAGATGTAGGGCTACGGTCCAATCTTGACTACTGGATGCTCGTTCTGTGTACACTTCCCAGTCATGAGTTTCGTTTATCTGGCAACCGGGAAAGTGTGTCTCTAGCAGTAGTTTACTGGTTTCTGCATCTGATTTGGTGTAGGTGTTGTCGGGGTTTTTGAGACAGCCTATTGTGCGTTCAGGATCTCTTGATAGAATGCCTTTTGTTCTGGCGGCCTGACTAGTGTTTTCGATGTTGGTACAAAAGCGTTTCCAGCATTCCAGTTTCCTGAAGCGTAAACGTTTTTTATATGAAGATTTTATAATGTGGTAGTTTTCCCAATCCTCGGACTGTCTTGTGTTTATTGCTCTATTGAACAATTTCCTTACTTTACGGCGTAGTTTTTGTAGTTCAGGACCCCACCAATGTCGTGTGGGTCCCACTTTGGGTGTCACGAGTGGGCACGATTGTTCGTAGCTATCGGTTAGAATAAGAGTAAGTTCGTTTACATACATTTCAATGTCTCCGACAGCTATGTTGTTTGTCGGCGCGGTCACAGCCGTGAGAGCTGACTGGACTGTTTTTACGAATTTGGACCTGTCCGTCTTACGCGGAACGCGCCTAGGTTGTGGTATGGGTAGTGTCGTACTAAGGTTAAAACGTATCCATCTGTGATCCGAGCATGAGGCTTCGTTTGAGACGTGCCAGTCGGTGATTGATTTGGATACATTTTCTGTTGAGAGTGTTAGATCTATGATGGTTTGGGCTCGGGAATTGACAAATGTCGGTTCCGAGCCCTTGTTTAGTAGTGTTAAGTTAGTAGTGAGAAGATAGTTTACCAATTCCTCTCCACGGGCATTAGACTTATCGCTGCTCCACAAGGTGTGGTGCGCGTTGGAGTCGGTGCAGATGATGAGTTCCAGTTTTTCTCTTTCGCAGTACTCCACCAGTGATGACAGCTCCGACGATGGTATGTCCTCGTCACTTGGCAGGTAGGCTGACGCTAGAACTATATCGTGAGGCTTTTTGTTGGTTGTTGTGGGAAACCTAACAGCTGTTAGGTCTCTGGAACAGAATTCGGTGATTAATAGTGTTTGAACATGTTTGGGAGTAAATATACAGGTTCTAGGATTGCTTACGGTGGTATCGAAGATAAGTTTCCCACCGATGTTGTTAAGACCACAGATCCTGCCTTTCCTAATCCACGGCTCCTGGATTAGGGCAATGGTCTCAGTGTTTTCCTCCAGTGTTCTGCGTAAGGAAGCCGTAGCAGTGAGGCTGTGCTGGAGGTTTGTTTGTATAATTGGAGTGGAGCTAGCAGTCTCGGATCGGAGAGGAGTTGAGGCAGCTTTCACTGGTCTCGCTCCCCTCGACATCGAGAAAGCACTCCTCGTCTGCTTTTGGGGTCGATGGGGGATCGACCTCTACATCCATCTCGTGTTGGTGTGGAGATGGATGCGCTGAGGGATCTACCCCGGGATTATTTTGGGGTTGAGCAGGTTGATCGGTTTGAGCGACGCCTTTGGCTTTATCGACATCCTCCTCCAGTATCCGGACATAGATATTGCCAAAGTGCCAGTACAGGCGTCGCTCCCGATTTTTGAGTGTTTCAACATCGGTCTCGGGTATTCTGAGGAGCAGGTGTACTCCAGGTATCTCCCGTTCCGCCTGCTTCTCTGCCCTGATCAGAGACCATGAGTTGATGTTGACCTCTGGGTTCTGCACTGTAAGTAGCTTGCGCAGTTTGTTAATGTCCCTGTTGAAATCAGGGACGAAAAAACCGCACAAGATCCTACGCCGGATTTCGGCTTGCGGTCTGACCACAAGTTTCGTGTCGGCGATTGGTGATGGGGTATTGCTCACTGCAAGACGTAGCCACTCAAGTGCCACATCGTCTTCGCCCCAAAACTTGAGGACGCCCTCGCTAAAGTGAGCCTTGCCACGGAAGCGCACCTTCGCTGTTTTAGCCGCTGTTGCAGGATCCAAAAGGTCATCCTCGAACTTCAGCTCCAGACTGGTGCGAATTCCGGTGGCTTGTTCTGCGGTGAGGTCAAGGTATGGTTCGGTCATTACAGCAACGCAGAGTTCATTGGCCCTGAACGAGGCGGCGTAACTGTTGGTTACTCGGTTTGAGCTCGTTCCCGGCTTCACGCGTTTGCTGTCTCCAGTGGGCGTGGTTGTATCTTCGGGCCGAGATCGCTTGGAGTTTTGTTTCGGCATGCTAGTGCCTGCCGTGGTGTTGAGCTGGGTCTTCGCCAACTTGCCAGCGCGTTTACCTCTAGGCTTGGATCGGCGGCGGGGAAGGTTGCTGTCGGCTGATGCTGGCGCTGCCTCGGGCGCTGCCTGCGTTAGGACCTGTTCGGCGTGGCTAGAAGTCGCGCCTACTTGAGTCAAGGGCTTGACTTCAGAGTGAAGCTGGCGCCCCCCATCAGCAACGGATACAAAGGTTTTGAAGGCGCTCAAGTTTACTCATTTGGACTTGAAATTTCGAGGTAGCTGGCATCGGCGTAATCTAAGATAGTGAGTAGAAGGGATTGTGCAAGCGTAATTTTGGTGGCGGTCGGTAAAAAGTTACGAAGTCTACGCAACGAAGCTGAAGAATGAAACATTTTGCGGCTGATTTCAGCAATACACGGCACCCGTGATAGCTTGGTGTCCATGATAATTCCCAAGTTTTTCACCGTCTGACTGATAGCTTATTTTGTTCCATTAAAAAGTACAGGTGGGAGTTGTGCAAAATCTAGCCTTGGAATCATTTTGTAACTACCGATTATGATCACTTGTGTCTTTTTAGGCTTTACGGTAAGACCAAAGGATTTGCTCCAGTCACAAATTCGGTCCAAATCTGAGTTTATTAAACTGATAGCTCCGTTAATGTTGACAATCGGGGCTTGTGTGTAAATTTGTAAATCATCTGCATACAAGTGATAGGAAGAAGAAAGATTTTGAGATATTGAATGAATAAAAACACTGAAGAGGAGAGGAGATAAGACGCCGCCTTGGGGGACACCAGCAGGAAGGCTGCACTATGAAGAGTAATTATCTTCAATACGGATGCGCTACCGGTGTTCAAACAAATAACTACGAAACCAGTCAATAGCCGTTGTAGATATGTTAAGAGAGCTTAATACACCCAGAAGTATGTCGAAATTGACGTTGTTGAAGGCGTTGCTGAAATCAAGTAATGACAGCACTGTGACCTTCCCACTCTCCATTCCAAAACGAATGTCATCAGTTATCTTGACGAGCGCTGTGACTGTGATATGTCCGGTGCGAAAACCAGATTGGAGAGGATTTAACAGGATATTATTGGATAGGAAGGTACTGAGTTGTTTATGGACATGACGTTCAAGGACTTTTGATAGGAAAGGAAGTATAGATATGAGACGGTCTTCAGAAAAAGAAGATGGATTGGGTTTCTTAGGTAAAGAAATCATCTGTGCTTCTTTCCAAACGTCAGGAAAAGAGCCGGAATCTATTGAGGCATTCAGGATGTAGGTGATGATAGGAACGATTTCGGCAAGTATTGGCATAATCATATTTCGACTTACACTGTCACTGCCAACAGCATTTAAATTAACAGATATAATACTCTTCTTAACATCACAATCGGCAAATTGACTAAACTGAAAAGAAGGAAAGTCTGGGGTTGGCTGTGAAGAAAGATTAAATAATGTATTTGATTTAGTAATTTCGTCAATATTGGAAGAACTCGTGAAGTGCTGATTAAGATGATCAATGTTAATGATTTTTGAGATATTTTTTGGTTTAGATTTACCAACTCCCAGTGTTTTAAGAAATTTCCACACTTTTGATGGATCATTGTTATCTACAGAGTCATGAATATATCGGCGCTGCGCATCCCTACACAACCTGTTGCAGTGATTTCGGCGATCGAAGTAGTCTTATTGTTGTCAGAAGGTCTACACCTCATCCTAACCTTCGCCATAGCCTTCTTGTGCATCGCCAAGCAGATTTCATCAGTAAGCCATGGTGCTGGAAGGTGTTTAATTTTAATAGCACGTACGGAGGCATGTGTGTCATACAACTTAATTAATTGTCTATTGAAAGAACCCACCATATCATCAACGCAGCACGCACCTAAGACGTCGGTCCAGTCGATCTGCTGAACATCCCCACGGAGGCTTTCCAAATATGAGATCAAAACTTGAAAGTGACTGGAAATTAGCTTTCTTTTTTTATGCTTTTCAGAATGACTATGTTCAGCAGTGGACGTTCTATGGCCTATATTACGATGATATGATAAAGTCAACTACGAACATTTTTTTTATCGATACCTTCGATACCAAAACTGCCCACGTGCTAAACCCGAAATTTTCAACAGCTTCACACTAAATTCTCCGCATTGTTAATAGTCATTATCAATATCGAGTCAAGGCAATCGGCGCATTCGGCCCTCACTTTAACCCCAAATGAGGTCGTTATGGCCTCACGGGGCCTCAGCGGTGACAACGGCACAAATTGACCCCTTTTTGCGCATTAAAAGTGAAGTCGAGTATTAGATCTAGTGAAGATAAGCCGACGGGAATGAATGCAGTGATTGGAAATAGAATGTAGTTCCCAAACTTCGTAAAGAATTTGGTTTTGACTTTGAATGAAAAGAAATAGACTCTGGGAAACAGAATTTATAAACCAATTTTCTCTTTAGGTACGTCTGTGGGTTTAGTGTTGTCAATAAAAACGTGTTGACTGTAGTAATTATTCTTGTCAACAATTTGGTTCAATTGTAACATTGATATTTCTCTTTTCGGAATAGATTACATTTTTCTTATAAAATATTACGTTACTTCAGTTTAAGGATCTTAAAGTGCATTATTAAATAAGGCTTTAAAATAAACTTGCTTATTAAATCTCATAATCTCGTTTAGTGAATTGTAAATTTTAATCAGATTAGATGTCTTTTACCCTAAAACGTTGGTTCCTTCAACGTCACCAGTGGTTGTGTAGTACTAAGTAATATTTTCGATTGAAGCTCAGTGCTTCAATCTGAAAATTATACTGTTTATCAAAAATCGTAATATTTAGCAGCCGCCTAGCCCACCTCTGTCGGAACAAAATATTATTTCCCAACGTTCACAATATCCCGTACAATGTGTTTCACAACACAATCTCCCAATGAACTCATTCGTTCCAGCCATTTGTTGACGCGCACAAAAATAACGGCGAGCCCGCTTTGTTACCCGAACACCATTGCCATAGTCTTCGATACCGCAGTACAGTTGCCGATAAAAATACCTAACGAACATACATGAGAAACATGCTATTCTTTTCATAGTTTGAAGAAAATGGAAAAGCTAAATAATATGTGAGCATAGAACACAAAAAACATCAAAGTTGTCAATTCTGTTTCAAAAACTATCACACTAATGCTCTAAATGTGAAAGTTTGGATGTTTGTTTATGTATTTCTTACTCAATCACATCCTAACGGCTTAATCGATTTTGACTTTTTATTGACAAACAACGCATGCGACGCCGCTGGCGGAAGCTAGTCTACTATAAACCAAAATAACACATCATTATTATAAAAACGGGATTTATCACGTACCGTTTTACAGGTGTTTCGACCGACAAACAACTTAGTAATTAAAACGTTTATTTTATGTCTCATTTAAAAGTACTTGAAAGCAAGTTAACAGGTACATATAAATAAATGACAATGCATATAAAGGTTTCGGTCTTTGTTAAAGGATTTCGAGATAAATTAAGATAATATAAGATAAATAAACCGTAACAAGATTACACAATTTTTATATGGTAATAGAAAATCATCTAGATCTGATTTAATTCTAAAAAGTAATATATTTTGTCTGAACTTGCAATATCTCGAAAACCCTATCTTAATAATAGGGTAGAGTGGCCTGTCTCTATAGAAAATCTGTTTCTTTTTTCTGTCATTTTATCAACAAAATATTTAAGAAACAATGCTTTGTTATATAGAAATTGTATAGCTTGTTGTCGCTAGTTACCACTTAACAACAGGTGGGCTATTTACTAGTTCCATCTCCATGTTGTATTATATAAAGAATCGTGTAGCGCTGAGTGATTGGGGGCCCATTAATTACGCTCATTGTTTAGATGATAAGGTTTCGAAGGTAATCGAGCCCCTTTCAGGTTTTCTCGCTATTCGTTCATTGAGTCGGCAGATTGTTTAAAACCGCGATGGCCTAGTGGGATGTTTGCCGATTTCCAACTTGGAGGGTATGCGTTCGAAACCCGACCGTGCACCAATGGATTTTTCTACTTGAATTTATGTGCTATTTTGCTATTTTGTGCTATATCGCTATTTAAAGTAAACATCGCATGTTTCAATGGTTGTAATTTAGACTTGCCTCTGTTTACCTCTTGTGGGATAACTTCACAGGTCTGCATATTAAGTGAGAGATCTGAAGATGTACAGAGGGATTAATAGTAATGAGCTATACTATTCTTATTATATTTTTTTAATTAATATTTAATATGTGAACCAAAAATGAGTAAGTAAACCGTCTTATTTCAGTAGGAATATTCCATAAGTCTTATAATCGGTAGCCTCCTAGATGGTATATTTTTAGGTTACTAAAAGATAGGTAAACATTAACTTTTTTTGAAAGTAACGGAGTTATTTGTTAGTCTAGGGCAGCTTTTCCGACAAAATCAACATTATTTCGTTGTGTAAAATCAAGCTTAAGTAATTCTGACATTTTATCGAAATCGAACCAAACTTCGAGTACCAAATTATAAAAACCTATAATTTGAAAACGCATTCCTCTAAAAGAGTCACAGAATAAAATAATTGGTACTTTAGATTCGTATCTCGCTATCTCCAGTCGGGGTCTCGGGAAAAGACTGGTGCAGTCGGGAATATTACCAGGGACAGACGGGAACAGCCAGTAAAAGCGGGAATTAGCTTTGTTAGTGGAGCAGCTTAAGGAGATCGCTTCAATCGCTTTGTAGATAGTGGTTCAGCCATTCCGCTGTGAATGCTTAATTGGCGAGTTGCAAAAATCTATAGTTAAAGTTTTTTAAACGCCATTTACGAGTGGATAAAGAATGCTGGTTTCGGTATAAAAGTTATATCTCCAAAATATAGTTTTCGTATAAAATATTTGTTCGGCAATATTTGCATACCGACCGGAATGTAATATCGGCCGTAACTAATATTAGTTTGTCAAAATATTGCGAAGACCGCGGCTCGCGGTATCATTGAAAAAAAGGGTCCTGAATAAGTTGGCATAGAAAACCGATAGATATGAGGTCGCACAGGTAGCCCGAAGGTCAACCCTCTTTGTCCCTCTTTTCAATATTGCAGGAGAAAGATTTTCTTTTTGAGTTTACTACGAGATTAAAGTTTGATGAAAGATGGAATAGAAGAAAAGCCCTGGAGATGGCGAGCGAATTACAAAAGTATTACAGCGCGCGAGCCTTCCCGGGGATCTTATATAACCAACTGCTACTGACATAGGCTTCCAGCTTTATAAACGAAGTTTAAGATTGATGTCGTCAATAGAAAACTTTTCATGACATCTATCCCAAATCCTTCTTTCATCAATTAACAAGGCTCGCTTTTAGAAAAAATCGTTTAAGTTCAAAAGGTAGGCGCTAGACAAGTTCGATTTATTTCACGACCTTTAACCTCGGGCCGGACATACGAACGCACAAAAAAACTTGTTTCCATTTACGCAAAAAGTTGACGATATTATAAGAGGCGTTCAGTTGGGCGGAAAGGGCATCTGTCAGGAAGGGCGGGCGGGAACTGTGGTGGAATTGATACAAAGAGAAATTTCCAAAGTTTTGATTTTATCTTTCGTGAGTTTGATTATAAGGGTCTGTGTCTTCATGGCTACTCGCGAACTTATCTCTTGAAAAAAATAAGCTTTGTCATTGCAGAAAAACGGATTTTAATTCCGTTTTCCTCAAAATCTCAGTACATATTTAATAATTCATATTTACTTCATGTACAAAGAGATGAAACTTTAATGTTTTACTGCTGAGAGTTATGGAAGTAATAAGGTAGGTAATACCATTTCTGACTACGATTGTCTAGCTAGATAATGTTCTTTATAAACAAAATAACTTGGGAAATCGACTCTAACTAAAGTAATATTTCAGTTAATAAATGAGAAAATTAAAACAGTATATATTTCTTTTCCACTGAACACTAATGAAATTGCGAAATTACTATTGTTCTGTAACCTAAATAACATGCAGCGAAAATTATTTAATTAAACATGTACCATTATTGTAATAAAGCGTAAAAAAACTATTCGAAGGACGACATTAAATATACTCAAGATAATAGGCAAGGAAAACATAGCACATTCAGTTTTGTATAGCCGCAAGAATCTGTACCGAGCCAATCAATTCTAACAGCTAAGCCGCCGATACCCATTGTGCTATTTACAATGCCGCTAACATTCAATTTGTATTTAATAAGCCAGTGGAAAAGCCCGCAACGGATGATAGAGTCCATTTAGAAACCGTTTAGTTGTTCAAACTTTGACGTTACCAATACGTTGAATTTATTACAATTTATATTATGTTGTTTTATAGCTTGGTATTATTATTCTTTCTCGTCAAACTTTTTAAATAAAACAGAGCAAAAGAAAGGTTCATTTTCCTAAGCACTTACAATCCAGCTTTAGGGGATTAGTATTTTATCTGCAACTAAATTTAAACGAAATATTTTCTTACGAATTCACTGTGGATTAGCCAAATGGTTTCTCGCAGAAAGTCTCGCTTTCAGAGACTAAAATTAGAAAAAAATAGCTGCGAGTATTTGGGTCTCTGGAGACTATTCTCTGGCAATCGCAAATGTAGATGCAGGTTGTTTAATAGATTAATATGCAAATGTGATGGTCGGTTCGGTCGGTGACGACACCCGGCGCTGGGATTACTCTCCATCGCCTCCTCGAGCAGAACTATTAGAATTAACCGACTCGCAGTAATGAGATTCTAAATAAATTGCTCTTAAAAGCTGCGATGATTCAGTGCGAGTTTCAAATGTTTGGCTTCCCTTGTTATTGGAGGGGGCGAATTTTTCGTGACTGAATATTTATAAGATTGAGATACTTAATGGTAAATGAGGGTATCATTACTTCTTTAATTAATAGAATTTGCTCTTCGCTAAAGTAGAACCCAGATAAAAATAGCCTTATTTGTTTCTGCAAATCACTATAATTATGTACATTATCCATGAAATGTCTTGTCGTGTGTGGAGCAGGATATGTTCCTGCTACAACTTAGTTTTCTTGCATGTCTTTCATTTGAAAATCTATACCAAAACCTAACAAAATGATGCCATTACATATTATATCTGTGTTAAAGATGGGTGAAGGTCACAGCCGCTGTACTTCCTGGGACAGGAACCTATACTATCATCTCAGCTTACAAATCTAAGTCCTAAGGCTAATTAACCGAGAAAGCACCAGTGACAACAGATTTGAGATAAACGGTTATCATCTCCACTCTGAAACACTACCCAGTTGATAGTATTTGCAAAGTTAATGATATTTGTGCCTGTGACCGTTGCTAATCTCATAAACACACAGGGCATTCTGCGCCACTGAAGCCACGTACCCCGCCCCGGATTGGGTCAATCCCAACATTAGTTAGGGACAAAAATATTATGGTAAATATTGGAATTAAACTATCGCATGCTGAACTTAAGGTCCATTCTCTAGACTTATCAAACCTAATCCGAGACTCAAGCATAGTTTTCTTAACATTTTATAAAGATATCTGTCCTAATTCTTTGCTTGGGTTTCAATTAAGATTTGAGATGAGATGTTGAACTCCCCGCACCTACTATATTTCAATATTGATGACTATGAGCATTCTCATTGCTATCAATAATATCTTCATCTTAATCATAATTTAAAAACTAAACTTATAATAATATTTTCAATCGGATTGTAGATTAGGTTTGGAATTGTCCCGCAATGGGAAACGAACGGCGACCTCTTATGTCAAAATTGACCGCTTTTACAGTGGTTAAATTAGCTACATTTAGCTAAATTTAGAATCATAGTGACTCTTCTGTACATACCATTGTTTATTCTATGACGAGGCAGAGATTTAGCTCAAACGACGCGTGGTGCGTGTCTCTCGAATTATTTATCTCTCGTGATGAGAAGAAGCTGAGTATTACACGCGACCTTGGCCACTGAATAATAAGCGTATTTAAATGAACAAACGAACTGATATACCTTAACAATGTAGATCTTCCGCGGTGTTAGGAGGTAACGTGTTTACACAGAGACGAGACGAGAAGCGAAAATGTTTAAATGCAATTTATACGGTTGTTCGCTTTGACTCGCTTTCAAGAACATTTCGACGAGTCTCAAGTGACGAGTATGAGTATTTAAAAGCTGTATTAAAAAGAATAAGATAAAAATAGTTATTTTTACGTTATTTTTTTTATATGGCTTGTGTTTGTCTGTAGTTTGAATCATGTTTATTTTAATAATTATTATTATGTAATGTGTATGATTATTGTTATGTTTGATTGATTGATTGAAAATACTTTATGGCATTTATAAAACTAGTACAAAGGCGAACTTAATGCTAAAGAGCATTCTCGTTCAGATAAACTTTGTTTTTGATGTTTCAAATACTTCTTTTTCTCAGTCGGGCACTCTTGGCAGAGTGGTTGTGGTTCTGCCTGGTCTTGGCTCTAGCGATGCCTATCCATTCAGCTCTATTAAAGGTATTGCGAGAACATTCAGTAATGGTTGTGTAAGTAAAGGACTTGAGGAGGTCTGATCATCTCGTTGGAGAGCGAGCACGCGGTCTCTAGCCCTCCACTCTGCCTTGACCTACTAGACGTTCCATCAAGTCTTCTTCACGGGTAACGTGTCCATAGAACTTAAGTACTTGCATTTGCACAGTGGACGATCATTTTTCTTTTATCTTATGCTCTTTTAAAATGGAAACATTGGTAGGGTGCGCCGTCCACGAAACTCTTAACAGACGTGTCCACTACCACAACTCCAGTGCATCGATTTTCCTCCGTTCCTTCAGCCTCACCGTCCACGTCTCAGGTTCATAGAGAAAGATTGGAAAGATGAGACTTTTCATGAGTCGAACTTTAGTGGTTCTAGTTATTCTACCATCTTTCCATATCTTCGTCAGCTTCAATGTTTCGAATATTTCAAATACAATTAGTTAATTGTGCTATGAAACAAACAAAGTAGAAAATGTAATGAAATCAATTGTTCGTATCATCATCATCATCATATCAGCCGTAGGACGTCCACTGCTGGACAAAGGCCTCCCTCATTGATCTCAAGGAACTGCGGTTGGAAGCGGCCTGCATCCAACACCGACCTGCGGTTCTTACCAAGTCGTCTGCCCATCTTGTGGGTGGACGTCCTACGCTGCGCTTGCCGGTCCGTGGCCTCCACTCGAGAACCTTTCGGCCCCATCGGCCATCTGTTCTGCGCGCTATATGGCCTGCCCATTGCCACTTCAACGTGCTAATCCGTCGACCTATGACTTGAGTTCTCCTACGTATCTCCTCATTTCTGATTCGATCCCGTAGAGAAACCCCGAGCATAGCCCTCTCCATAGCTCGTTGAGCGACTCAACTTGACTTGAGAGTTTATTCATAAGGCCAATAGTGAACGACCACGTCTCGGTTCCATATGTCATCACTGGTAACACACACTGATTGTAGACCTTCGTCTTAAGGCACTGAGGTATGTTGGACGAAAAGACGTTGCGAAGTTTCCCAAACGCTGCCCATCCGAGTTGGATTCGACGATTGACCTCTTTCTCGAAGTTGGACCTACCTAATTGGACTGTTTGTCCTAGGTATACATACGCGTCGACAACTTCAAGAGCCGAGTTCTCAACCATAACTGGGGCAGGGACGACATGGACATTCGACATGAATTTCGTCTTGTCCATGTTCATTTTAAGTCCTACCCGTTGGGAGACTCGATTTAGGCCTTCGAGCATCGTGCTGAGCTCTTCCATCGACTTTGCCATGACCACAATATCGTCGGCAAACCGAAGGTGAGTGATGTATTCGCCGTTAATATTGATGCCCAGTCCTTTCCATTCCAGAAGCTTGAAGGCATCTTTCAATGCGGTCGTAAACAGTTTCGGAGAGATTACATCTCCCTGTCTTACGCCTCTTTTTAAGGGAATCGCCTTCGAGCTCTGTTCGTGTACTCGGACTGACATAGTGGCGTTTTTATACAAACACTTCAACACTTCAATGTACCGATAGTCAATACGGCATCGTTGGAGAGACTCAAGCACTACCCATGTTTCGATCGAATCGAAGGCTTTCTCATAGTCCACAAACGCGAGACATAGCGGCAAGTTATACTCTTCGGTCTTCTGTATGACTTGCCGCAGCGTATGTATGTGGTCTATGGCACTGTAGCCTTTACGGAACCCGGCTTGTTCGTATGCCTGAATTAAATTAAATAAAACCATGAACATGAAATTAACGTTTCAATTAATTTACTTTTGTAAGTGCTATTCATTCATGGATGATGGCCCCTATCTCGTGCCATTTTTCTTTTTCCTGGCCATTTGTAAGGAATGGTTCTCAGCTATGTCAAGTGGTATAGCTTTTTGGTCTTGTATTGTATAGTTGTACTCTATTTTTCTCTTTCCTGGCCATTTGTAAGGAATGGTTCTCACCTATGTCAAGTAGTATAACGTGTTGGTCTTGTATTGTATAGTTGTACTCTATTTTTCTCTTTCCTGGCCATTTGTAAGGAATGGTTCTCAGCTATGTCAAGTAGTATAACGTGTTGGTCTTGTATTGTATAGTTGTACTCTATTTTTCTCTTTCCTGGCCATTTGTTAGGAATGGTTCTCAGCTATGTCAAGTAGTATAACGTGTTGGTCTTGTATTGTATAGTTGTACTCTATTTTTCTCTTTCCTGGCCATTTGTAAGGAATGGTTCTCAGCTATGTCAAGTAGTATAACGTGTTGGTCTTGTATTGTATAGTTGTACTCTATTTTTCTCTTTCCTGGCCATTTGTAAGGAATGGTTCTCAGCTGTGTCAAGTAGTATAACGTGTTGGTCTTGTTTTGTATAGTTGTACTCTATTTTTCTCTTTCCTGGCCATTTGTAAGGAATGGTTCTCATTTATGTCAAGTAGTATAACGTGTTGGTCTTGTATTGTATAGTTGTACTCTATTTTTCTCTTTCCTGGCCATTTGTAAGGAATGGTTCTCAGCTGTGTCAAGTAGTATAACGTGTTGGTCTTGTTTTGTATAGTTGTACTCTATTTTTCTCTTTCCTGGCCATTTGTAAGGAATGGTTCTCAGCTATGTCAAGTAGTATAACGTGTTGGTCTTGTATTGTATAGTTATACTCTATTTTTCTCTTTCCTGGCCATTTGTAAGGAATGGTTCTCAGCTATGTCAAGTAGTATAACGTTTTGGTCTTGTATTGTATAGTTGTACTCTATTTTTCTCTTTCCTGGCCATTTGTTAGGAATGGTTCTCAGCTATGTCAAGTAGTATAACGTGTTGGTCTTGTATTGTATAGTTGTACTCTATTTTTCTCTTTCCTGGCCATTTGTAAGGAATGGTTCTCAGCTGTGTCAAGTAGTATAACGTGTTGGTCTTGTTTTGTATAGTTGTACTCTATTTTTCTCTTTCCTGGCCATTTGTAAGGAATGGTTCTCAGCTATGTCAAGTAGTATAACGTGTTGGTCTTGTATTGTATAGTTATACTCTATTTTTCTCTTTCCTGGCCATTTGTAAGGAATGGTTCTCAGCTATGTCAAGTAGTATAACGTGTTGGTCTTGTTTTGTATAGTTGTACTCTATTTTTCTCTTTCCTGGCCATTTGTAAGGAATGGTTCTCAGCTATGTCAAGTAGTATAACGTGTTGGTCTTGTATTGTATAGTTGTACTCTATTTTTCTCTTTCCTGGCCATTTGTAAGGAATGGTTCTCAGCTATGTCAAGTAGTATAACGTGTTGGTCTTGTATTGTATAGTTGTACTCTATTTTTCTCTTTCCTGGCCATTTGTAAGGAATGGTTCTCAGTTACGTCAAGTAGTATAACGTGTTGGTCTTGTATTGTATAGTTGTACTCTATTTTTCTCTTTCCTGGCCATTTGTAAGGAATGGTTCTCAGCTGTGTCAAGTAGTATAACGTGTTGGTCTTGTTTTGTATAGTTGTACTCTATTTTTCTCTTTCCTGGCCATTTGTAAGGAATGGTTCTCAGCTATGTCAAGTAGTATAACGTGTTGGTCTTGTTTTGTATAGTTGTACTCTATTTTTCTCTTTCCTGGCCATTTGTAAGGAATGGTTCTCAGCTATGTCAAGTAGTATAACGTGTTGGTCTTGTATTGTATAGTTGTACTCTATTTGTCTCTTTCCTGGCCATTTGTAAGGAATGGTTCTCAGCTATGTCAAGTAGTATAACGTGTTGGTCTTGTTTTGTATAGTTGTACTCTATTTTTCTCTTTCCTGGCCATTTGTAAGGAATGGTTCTCAGCTATGTCAAGTAGTATAACGTGTTGGTCTTGTATTGTATAGTTGTACTCTATTTTTCTCTTTCCTGGCCATTTGTAAGGAATGGTTCTCAGCTGTGTCAAGTAGTATAACGTGTTGGTCTTGTATTGTATAGTTGTACTCTATTTTTCTCTTTCCTGGCCATTTGTAAGGAATGGTTCTCAGCTATGTCAAGTAGTATAACGTGTTGGTCTTGTATTGTATAGTTGTACTATATTTTTCTCTTTCCTGGCTATTTGTAAGGAATGGTTCTCAGCTATGTCATGTGGTATAACGTGTTGATCTACGCCGTAGACAGTACCACTTACGCAGCGCACGAAGCACTGTGCGGATCAAAAGGAAAAGTCAACAATATAACAGTCAAGTATTTAAGACCCAGCGCGAGTAATAGTCGAAATTCATTTTGGCGGTAAAAATTAAATGAAAAATACATCGAAATATTTTATGTATCTGATTTATAAAGCAAATTGTGATAAAGAAGTTCAACACAACTGTTGAACCCTTCTTTAATAGTAACAGCTGGGTCGCGCCTTACAGCGTCAAATTGACGTTGATGACGTAATGATGCTTTAGTACAATTAGTGACGTCACGATACAACGCCCATTACAGAAACGGCGTTGTTTACTCAAACTCTGGCGAGAAATGCTGAATGAGAAATCATGAATTCAAAAACTGTCACAAGTTTTAATTGGACTTTACTGATGAATAAACGAAATAAAAATTTGTTAAATGTATTTTAAACTGCTGGCGCTTTATTATATATTTTATTGATAAAAAAATATATAATAATACTAGCTATGCCGGCTTCCCAAGCGTGGATATTTATTAAAAAGTAGTCAATGTATCATTTCATCTCATAATCTATCTATAAACCTAATTTCGTCGATATTATTTTAGTTGTTCTAACATGAATGAGTTACAAAAAAATATCCAAACTTTCGCATTTATAATATTATTGTGGTTTTTGGTCAGTTAAAAGTAACAATATATACAAAATTTCACCAAAACACTGTAATCCGTTTTGTGAATTTATCAGGTAATCCATAAAACGTTGATCAGCAAACTCATCCACCCCATCCGTCACTCGCAAACACGAAATCGAATGAAACACATCCCGCTCGCCCCGCCCCGCCCCGCCCGAGCCCACGCGCTCACGCGTCTAACTACAAAATTGATAAATTAAATAACTTACATTCAGCGCTTACCGTTTCGCGTGAAATAAATTAGGGGAATTCAGCAACTTATTTGGCAACTTGGGGAAAGTTTGACATAAATTACCCGGCGGAAAGCGACGGGAAATACCAAAACGAGTTTAGTTTGTGGGTCACGCACGCCACACGCCGCACTCCCGCAGCGGAGACGCGCGGACCACGCGGGCGGGGGGATTAGAGCGAAGCGAGAGGACGGAACTACGTTTTTGGCCGTTTGCTAAGCTTATTATAAGTTTGTATCTTATATAATAAGGGCTGTGGATTTTGTTAAATAAATAAATTAAATATAAATTAAAACTAATTCGTGTCACATTGGTCAAAAATAAAAATGCTTTAGTGCAATTTTAAAACGTAAAGCGAAGAGTACAAACATAAAACAGCTTTAACTAATCACGCAACTCTTCCGTCTAAGCCCTGAAACGAAAAAATTATCAGCGTTGTAAATTACTTTCCCAAAAGTTTATCCTCTTAAACATTCCAAATCATGAAACAAGAAAAACCCGTCAAGATTCCGCCCCCAGCGCTAACCGGAGCCTTTCAAAAGCAGTTTGTGAGATGATGGAAAAATCAGTGTTAAATAAAACCTCTTTTATCAAAGTTTGACAGCGACTGTACCCAGACAACTCAGCAGATACGGGGAAAATTTGGAAATTTCCCAAAAATAAAGGTATAATTTCACGGATAAAGGACATGGTAAATTTAACGCCTCAGAACCAGATCCGCATTTTATGCAATGAGTCACGTTCAGTAGATTATACTTAAATAATTGGTGTCAGTAAAACTTTTAAAGTCAATCGTTGGACGCCGCACCGTCATTGTAAAATTGTAATCTAAGGAGCCCGCTGCATCCCACTGCTGGACAAAGGCCTCCCTCCTTTTATTTTATTCATTCATTAGTCATCAGTCATCGACATCATGCATTCTACCCATCTCGTTATTTGCATCTGGTGCTGTTGGCCATCCATTTAATCCGCGGTTCATCGCGAGTCCAACCTTGAGCGTTATTGAGGTCTGTTAGCATATGTTCTAGCTCAGATGATGATGAATTAAAAAAACATTATTGTCAGCGAAACGAAAGTTAGTTAATATGTATGTTTTTCTCAATTGTAAGATTGATATTTGATAAAGTTTTAAAAGGATAAAGCTTAGTAAGGGTGATGGTATTAAGTGACTGTGCTATTGTTGTTAAAAATATAATAACGAAGGAAAACATTAATTATCGTTAAAGTATCTAAGAGAGAACGTTGTCAGAGAGTAGGTTCATTATATTTTATTGTGAATGTCTAGGTCGGCACAAAATATATGATATCCTTTATCCAGCCGCTGAAGGGAAGGTTTCAATAGACCACTTTGAGCTAACAGCCTCTTCTTATTAATTTGAGAAAATCTGCGGTTGACGCAGCCTCTTCAAGTACTAGAGATTTATAACCAGTACTGATTTTCATTTAATATTTAAGACACGCGCCGGGCCAACTAATGGTTGTCTCCTTTCAAAAAGAGGAGTGATGAGTTTTATGAGAAGCGATCGCTAGCTTGCATAGCAGATCAGCTTGGAGACTGAGACTGCTAAATATTCAAAGATATTACCACTATTTATGGGGTGACCGCTGCTAGTGGTATTTCGAACTAAACTAAACGGGAGGGTGTTTTTTTAATAGATCTTCGTTTGACAACAATCTCAGGTCTAAGATGAAGCACGAAGAGGTAGAAGATACCTATTCACTCTTATTTTAAAGAGGCCCGGATTGTAGTCTTCAGTCAAACAGACAACGAAAAGATAAGTACGATAAGATCTTAGTGTTTTTTTAAAAAAGTAATCAAGACTAATGTCTGTATCTAATGATACCATAATCATCATCATCATTACAACAGCAATAGGTCGTTCATTCTGAACAAAGCACTGCTCTATAGATTTCATAGCAAAATTAAAATCAGAATTAAGCTTGGAGGTACTACAGGAACTAGTTAAGTATCTGATAGAATATATACATTTTATTTTGTAATAGATACATACATGTAATATGCAGACAACACCCAGACCTAGAAAAAATATCTGTAGATTATAAAAACATTTGTTCCGCGGATGGAGTCAAAAAACTTTCTTATTCACAGAATAAATAAATAACAAAAAATAAAATTTGTTGAAATCTTCAAAAGGTACCCTTGTTTACTCCATAAACGAAGAGCTCTTGCTTATACCCAATTTTATTAATAACTTTTATTTATCTTCAGACCACTTGGCTCAATTTATATCTGAAACAAATCATTTACGTTTGTTACGGTAATTTATTGCATGTTTTAGAACTGTTTGGAACTTATAGGTATCAAGTTAGTGAATTATTCGGGAGACTTGATCGGTATTTATCGGAAAGGTCTAAAGGGTTGTGCTTTCTTTTATTTGATTTGTTTTAGTTTTCCATTATACTCGTATAAACTATATATCTCGGAGTCTTCAACTCCAGAGTGAACAGGTTCTTTCTAGGCAAGCGTGGTCTATTTTAGACAGCACCATTACTCACCATCAGGTGAGGTATAAGTCAAACGCTGCAAACGCAATTATTTTCCTAATAGGTCCTAAAACCGTTACTAGTAGGTATCTAATCTCTGGTAGATATTAGACGCCAATGATGATAAAGAAATAATTCTGGACATTATTTACAGTGCTATCTAGCCCCAAACTAATCAAAGCTCGTTGTTCGCGCAACGCCCACTTATTTTGTAGCTGTTACGACGCATCACTGAATTTTAGCAGGCAACACTGTGAGTCATTCTCTCTCCTCTAAAAATTACACGCTATCCAGACCACGCTGCTTTTCATTTTAATAAACCAAATATTCCTAATCAACCAGAAAAAGAGGCAAATTCCTTTACACTCGTGTTATGGGAACCAGATAACGGATTATGTATAATGAACTTTTAAACTGCGTGCCTCACTGCTTTATTGCGTCAGCGCTAAACAATATTTTCTTATTTCAGTCTTAAGAATCATTTTAAAACGTCTTACTTCAAGTTAATTTTGAGTAGATAGTCATTCAGTAGGACTTGATATGGTCTCAATGTCCTTATTAGTATTCAAATCATTCAGACATAAAAGCAGAGAATCCCAAAATAACTAGTACAATTTTATAATAGTATTAGTTTTTATTGATAAATGACTATAAATAAAATGTTCGTAGTTTTAGAAAGTTCTAGGAAAATTTAAGTTATTAATCCATAGAAGTTTGTGTGAGTATAGATCGCGACACACCCACAGATACGCACACACACTAATTATTAAAATAGTTGTTAGAGTGTTCTGCGCAAGCTGCTGTCAATGTGTACCAAACTCGCCGACGTGATGCCGCGTTGACACTGATCCAGTTGCAGTAAATTGTGCTAGTGGGACTGGCAAGTGACGTTTAACTAAATACACCTGGGTGGACTGAAGACAGGCAGAATATTGAGTTATCATCATCATCTTTCAGCAATAGGGCGCCAATTAGATGGAAATACCTACATAATAAAGGTTGGTTAGTGGGAGCTGTTGGGGGTAGGTTACTCTGGAAATCTAAAAAGGGATGCCTGTTCAGTAATGGAAGGTTGATTGAATTATGAAAGTTTTCATCATACTCGTACCTCCTAAACTAATAGACAAAAAATGGTTTTTAAATTGTATAATAAATTATTTTCTTTCATCCCCGCTTTGAATATTTTATTTGGGCTCTTTTATAAATATTTTACTTGCAATAGAGGTGCCATTGTTATTTATAACTATTCCAAATTTAAGTCAACAGTTTCAGTAGTTGCTGCGATAATTAGCTGTGACAGACGGACAGACAGACAGACAGAAAGAGTCAAGTGATAAGGGGTCCGTTCTTATCATTTTTGTCTGGAACCCTAAAACGATTTCTTGCAGAGCAATTCTGTATGGAATACTATATTGCCCATGCAGCTGCGTCGAAGTATCCCGATACTCAAAAACTCTATTACAAACGATTATGGTAAATATCCCGTTGTTAGTAAAAATAGTATACTTTATTGGACTAGTATCACAGTATATTGGTCGCGTTAAAATCTGATATGTAAATGATTAAAGCATTCATCCCCTAGCGTACGCGAAGATTGTTTTCATTGGTGCTTCAAATATTTTTTATAACAAAATTGGTAGATTTAAATTTGATTTTATTAAATCATAAATTGATTTTGTAAAATCGTAGGCAACGCAAATAAACTGCGTTAATTCAAAACATGTACATATTTCTTGACAATATTTGATTTAATTTAGAATAGAATACTCTTTATTGCACACCAACAAAACTAAATATACAAAGAAATATAAAAAATAAAAGTAAGTACAATCGGCGGGCTTATCGCTAAGAGCGATCTCTGCCAGACAACCTTTGGATTGACAGGACAAACCAAAATCAAAAAGTCGGCGGTGTATCTATATTCATAAACCTACATAAACTACCTATACTTACAAATAACATAAACTACAACAAAGGAAGTAAACATAATGATAAACTAGCAGTGCGTAGATGAAGAAAGGAAATGGTTGTATACCCTAGCTTGATAAATTTAGTTCAAAGAGCATTAAAAAAGTCAAATTTACCGCCTATTTCTCACCTATTTCTAGTAACTTCGCTATTGTGTCCCTAATCTACTTGCTTAGACTGAATGAGCGCCACTATTCAGCTTGTGCCTTTGTTACAACTTAGTTATCCGGACTGTATAATTCATTCATACGTACTATCTTTAGCTTTTGAAGATATAACGAACTTATTATAGAATAGTTCAGCAATATGTGTCTCTTTGTTGAAAGGACAAAGGGGTACTTGTACCGTGAAACTCGGTCAGAATCTCAAATGTGACGAATGGCATTGTTTCCTACAATAGTAGTGGCAGTTTGTAGAATGAGTAAAGTATTTATAGTTTTTTTTGATATCATTTCATTTATTTTCTACTGTAGGTACATAAGAGAACACTAAGTTACGTCATATTTGGAATATAATAAAATTAACATTACAGTAGCTCACACAGATAGATATCGGGACTAATTACTACTAGTAGTAAAAATAACGATCGCTAGTGGCATTTGAGAGCATCAGAAAAATAAGATCTCTAAACGGATCTTTGGATCGGTTGCGACCGGCAAGCTAAACGACACCATCAAGTCGCATGAAACTTCAGTGTCTGAAGACCTTGACTTACGGTGGCGATACATAGACGCTTAGGCTTTGCACTGGTTATGCGTCGTACAGAGAGCCATGGAACGTCAAACTCTTAGATCGAGTTCCCAACATCGAAAATTTGAAACCCCTGGCTCTCCATAGTACTTATCAGGTACTCCAATACAGAATGTAACGCCATCGTCCGGTAAAACCCCTGGCTGTCCATAGTACATATCAGGTACTCCAATACAGAATGTGATGCCATCATCCGGTAAAAATAAACTTTTAATGTTTCTATGAATAATATAATAAAAATACTTAACAAAATCCAATAACTCCGTTTACAGCAAAAATACTTAAGTGACTTATCTTTACGGGCCATGAATAACAATACATAAATTTCAATAAAGCAAGGAGCGAGGCCGGTAAAACGCGCTTCTGTAGCCAT
Organism: Philereme vetulata; assembly: GCA_918857605.2. NCBI lineage: Eukaryota > Metazoa > Arthropoda > Insecta > Lepidoptera > Geometridae > Philereme > Philereme vetulata. Next base: position 5,255,269 of record OU975484.1, read on the forward strand.
CTCAAGAGGCGTCAGTAATAAAAGCGATCTGCAAATCCATCTCCTATCGCGACGGACAGACATAAACTCGCGATTGTATGGCGTCAGGATTTCTTTACGACATTCATAATGTAAGATCATAATCTGCTTAACAGATCCTGTACTCCGTTTGCACGTCCAATTAACTAAATGGTTTGCAGGAAATGCTTTTTAATTTAATTAACTAGCTGACTTGCTCACGGCTTCTCATGCTTGGAATTTCGGGACTAAAAGTGTATAAAATAATAATAAATAGAAATGCAACGTTGTTATAAATTTCAAATCAACCCATGGACTAAGTTTTGAGTTTAGCTGATGTTTTTGTTTTTGCAAACGTCCATAAGCTACGGTAAACGCTTAGCATCAGGTACGTATGCTTGTGTGATGATAGTCTATGTAATAATATTCTGTAATTTATTTAAAGTATTATTTTAAAATCAATGTACTCAACAATTTTTTATTACATTGAAATTAAATAAATGATCATGATAATGACGTCACGACAATGTTTTTTCATCTGCCCCAAGTCCGTGCTACTTCAAAGTGCCACCTAGAAAAGCCAGTTACTAAATCACTATACTGACACCGTCTAAACGCGACCTGACACGCGACAATAAACGGTCGGTTTACATGTCGCGGCGTCGTAAAAAGCCGCGAGAATCAATCAAGCGACACATGTCGCAGCATATTGCGAGGCTCATTCATCATGGTGACGTCATCCATCATTCATCATTGGTTTGCAATGTAATCTGACACTTGGGTCGTATGAAGCTGTTTCAAGATCTCCAGTATCCTGTATTAGTTTACCAATGTGTGTGAGTGAACGCCCAATACGCAAAACATACAACTAAAGGAGGACATTCTTTTTTGGTAGTTTGATTATTTTTCGCTTAATGTGACGGAAGCTGAGAGGTGAGCGAGGAAATAAAATAAAATTGCTTAATTTCACTAATTATGGTTGAAGCCTTCATTCTTATGTAAAAATGTTATCATTTAATCAAGTTTTATAATCTCGTAACCTACACCCAATCCTAATAAAATCGACAAGAGAGTGTTCACTCAAATTCGAGAAGTAAAGTTCCCCGCGGGCCTTGCTAGCATTTATCGTGTTTGAGAGCAAACATTCCCTACTCGGCTTCTACCATTACCATTTAACAAACTCAAACAACAAGGCACAAGCTGTTATATTAAAATTCTTGTGAGCGAGTAATGAATGACAACACGATTGCTTCAAAAGTTTGCTATTAACTTCAATTCAGTAACATGATATTATGTAAATTGAGTTCTCAAAACTCATTTAATTATCAAAATTTTGTTTAATATGACTCGGATATGTTTTATGTAGGTGCAAAAAGGACTAATTACAGAGTAACATCCCGTATCATTTCCAATAAAGTGGATTTACGTTCCGAGCGTGTGGTAAATAAATTATGTTTCTTGTAAATATTGTAGGCATTAAACTTATGAGGCGATTTCCAAAAAGCGCTGTTTTCTGTACAGGAAAGGCCAGGAGTATTTCCGTTACTAATTGCAGGTTGTTATTTAGGATGGATTTTTACGAAAGGAATGTCTCTGTGCTGCGGGATAAGTGTTTGCTGGATTTGCTTTAAGCGAAATATCTTTTAGAGTCTGGGATATGTGGTTCGGTCACCGTGATGACCAGTGATGACATATGGAACCGAGACGTGGTCCTTCACTATTGGCCTTATGAATAAGCTCAGAGTCGCTCAACGAGCTATGGAGAGGGCTATGCTCGGGGTTTCTCTACGGGATCGAATCAGAAATGAGGAGATACGTAGGAGAACTCAAGTCACCGACATAGCCCGACGGATTAGCACGTTGAAGTGGCAATGGGCAGGCCATATAGCGCGCAGAACAGATGGCCGATGGGGTCGAAAGGTTCTCGAGTGGAGGCCACGGACCGGCAAGCGCAGCGTAGGGCATCCACCCACAAGATGGGCAGACGACTTGGTAAGAACCGCAGGTCGGCGTTGGATGCAGGCCGCTTCCAACCGCAGTTCCTGGAGGTCAATGAGGGAGGCCTTTGTCCAGCAGTGGACGTCCTACGGCTGATATGATGATGATGAACAAGAATATCTCGGCAGTACAATGAGTTAGCAAAGGCGAATATAGAGCCGGATATCTTTAACCCTAAGCTATATTTTGTCACACAACACAACACATCCTCCATTTTAACGGGGATACAGACGCTCATAGCGGCGTGGGCTAACCAAGTCGGTTGATAGTACCTATATATGTAGGTATTTTTTATATATTACGTGTTTGTTTTTTGTTGTAATTATTGTTTATTAGGCTTTTTCATCTGATTCTCAGTTATGTGTCTATTCATTTTAATTATTTAGTAGTAGTTATGTTTTTAAACATGCTTTTCCTTTTGTTTCCTCGATGAGTATATTTGTGTTTTTCTGTGCGCACATAAGTTACGTTTCAAGCCAGATGAAGTTGTTATTTTAGTTAAGTTATATTTTTATTGCTTGTAATGTGTAATGTGTGCCTTATAAAATAAAATAAAATGATCGTAAAACAACAAATGATAATGGCATAAAGATAAAGCATATTATTCTAATTTACGTATCTGTATCATCGTGAAGCGAAAATAAAATGTCGAGAGTCCTTATTTAAAAGCCTCCTTATTAAATGTGAAATACAAGGTACTTTTCACAAAGCATGGAAACCACATAACGGCTCATTGATAGAAGCGCAATAATACATGCCAAAATACACCCAATAATACGGCAAGTGGGTTAAGAACTCACGTTCTGAAGATCCAAACCGTTGTTTGCGCCTAGCTATGTTTCAAATTTTGAGGGTTTTTCTAAAAGTTATTTATTAATGGCGGGTTTCTATATCCGTCGTTTCTTCTTGAAATGTGTCAAAAGTTTGACACTAGTTTGACACTTTTTCAAGGAGATACGAATCGTAGTCGGTTACCGACGGACATAGGAACCCGCCATAAAAGGATGACCAACTATAGATAATGTTGCTGATTTGATATCAAACTAGGATTTGTAATACTTTTGGGTTTTAATACTGGTTTTGTCAAGATTAAGTAATGTATCGTTAACCGCACAATATTATTAATTTAGCGATTCATTTGCGCATACGAGTAGCATTTTATTGATGACCTCCGTGGCGCAGTGGGCGAATGGCCGGCTGAGACGCAGAAGGTAGCGGGGTCGATTCCCGCCACGGAACAAATGTTTGCATGATCTACAGATATTTGTTCCGGGTCTGGATGTTTTTCTATATATTATAAGTATGTTTTTACATAAAAAAAGTATATAAGTATTCTATCAGTTATCTGGTTCCCATAATACAAGCTCTGCTTAGTAGGGGTTGTGTGAATTGTCCAACAATATTTATTTTTGTGGGTGTGGTTATGTTTATATATATTATTTCATAGCGTTCTAAGCGGTCGTTCTTAAACCTTGCATTGGTCATTATTAAGAAAGTGCCACTTTCAATAAAGCGCTCGCGGATTAATCAAATAAAAATATGTATTTAACACGAGTAACTGAAACACACAGAAACTGTATACAATGGAAAATTACATATAAACACACTAACTATCTAAATCAAAATAATTAGTCTCCATGAGTCCATTGCCGTATTTTCTTATACATCTTTGGACTACAATGTACATAGACAGCATGGTTCGCTACTAGCTCATTTAATAAAAATAAATAATTTAATTCAGGCAACAATAAAATAGTACTAAAATTATTCTACGGCCCATAAAGACCTTAACTTAAAATGCACTTTATAATAAAAAAAAAATATTTACTACACTAGCTTCTGACAGCGGCTTCGCACGCGTTGTTTTTCAATAAAAAAGTAGTCTACGTTTAAATCTACGAAAATTGGTTCAGCCGTTACGACGTGGTTGAGAAACAAATGAATAAACACACATTCAGACTTTTACATTTATCATCAATCTTCAATCAAATTTATATACACATTATTACATTTCATGGGTTTGGGACCCTCTTTTAAGTATAAAATACCTGTGTTAGAGGGTCTCGCTCTTCCGTTAATTCGGTAAACAATCAAAACAAAATAAATATCGATATTGATAAATATATATGAATATTAGGCGTACGTGTGTGTGTGTGTGTGTGTGTGTGTGCGTGTGTGTTCGTGTGTGTGTGTGTGTGTATGTGTATGCGTGTGTGCATGTATTCGCGTGAGTGGGTGCTCCGGATCACCAGATCTCATAGCAGCATGGGTATTGTAGGAGCAACCAGGTGTGAATTGAAGATTGTGTGAAGTTTGTGTATGCGTATGTTACGAAACAATTTCCATGAGTTTTTCCGCTTCCTCATAGCTTAGTGACAATAACCATTCATTAAGGGATTTTTTGCATTTATTTATTTATTATTCATAGGGTAGATATTTAAAGTTTTATTTACAGTGTTGTAGAGGTAGGTAGATTGCGTGGCATATTGCCGAGATGCATACTGAGACCGAGCAGTAATATCAAAAATTATATTATTGTGATAAACATTTAAAGTTCTCGACGAAATACGTAGGTATAATTTACGTACGAATAATTTAGTTATTTAGGGATATAGTTTCTGTATGTCTATATTTTTGTAGCTTTGAAATACTTGTTTCCTGGGTCACGCCTTCTTTTAGCACGACCAGGATGACTGGTAGATAATAATATTAGCATTAAGTCCTCCTAGAACTATTATGTTTTGTGTAAAAACATTATATATATATATATATATATGTAAATATGACACCCTTTGGTCAAAAATGTTCCTTCATGAAGATTTAACCTTTGACTTTTTCTTTGGTCTGCGCAGACACCTGACCAAAGGAACAAAGGTGATTATTTAGAGTGGCGCCGATAATGATAACTCTCGAAATAACGCGATTGAATTAATAACGTGTTCCCTCGGTGCCGAAGGACCCTCCATTCCAGTAATTTGTTCTGTCGCAGCTTCGGGATTGCTTCTTGTGCCTGAGGATCTTTAATTGACGACAATTTAAGAATCGTTTCTTGAATTTGAAGCTACTGTTGACGGAGTAGGTAGGTATTTTAAAACATCACCAATTTAAGTAATCAATAAAAATATCACTATTTTTAGTAATATGATTTCTACTTAATAATCTCTTATGATAGATATTCTTAGTTAACTAATTCAGTACGCATACGAGTCAATTTATTTTTATCAAAAAATAACTGAAAATATTATTTGTTGTAGACTTGATATGTAGTAGACCTTAAGATAAGTAAGAAAATCAATTGTTGGCCCCAAAGCTAAACGCACATTTGAAAGCAAAGTCACACCGTCAAACCTATCTCGATAAAAGCCTATTTATCAAGCTTAAAAACTGGTAGCCCCATACCTCCAGTTAATATCCCCGTACCACCGAATCTTATACCGAACAAAACCAACGTTTTTACGAAACCACGTATTTCCGTAGAAAAGTGCGTATCTTTGAGGGTAGTACGTAGTTTCGTGCCGCGTGCATTTCATCTGGAGCACATCGCGACCGGCCGTTTCATACATTCGTATGTAGATGAGAAACCTTCTACAAAACCTTTGTCCACAGCTAGATCAGTCCACAGACACGGAACATTTTAGGCGGAAGGCGGAAGTATTTTTTCATCACTCATACTCTGAAAATTGATAATTCTTTACTCGATACCGGCTCCGAATATTCAATTTCCGGCCAAGGACTGCAAGTGACTTTGAAAATAGAACAAGGCTCATTGCATTCGTAATTTACGCTTTAATTAATGAAATACAATCAATCAATTAAAAAACATTTTTTCTTTTTAAAATTGAAATTGGCCACTTTCATAATGAAATACAAAAAAAACATGACAAATCCTTATACCGTTTTAAAAATAGAACAAGGCCCAATAGCAAATGGACAACAACGTGCGACGCCAAAAAAATGGAACAGGCCGGTTGTAAAAACAAGGGACACGGGGAACGCTAAATTTAATTTTAGCAACAAGTTGTTATGAAAAGTCTTTTTATTTCCTCGCATTCGTGATAAAAAGATATGTCTTAGAATAACAACGTGTGATTCTTCACACATACTACCAATATGCTAATAACGCTTGTAAGTTTGTTTTACTTTAGTCTCTCTTAATTGTTTGCCCGTTCTATAGTTAACTGGTTAACAATGTTAAACAAGTGGATTCTAAGATCTCGCGAATCTCCTAAAAAACAAAATATATATTATTCTAAGGGCGACTTGCACAACGATGCCTAAACGTATTTAGTGGCTAAATATGATTTAAGAAGTTGTCAAATCATATAAATACGTCAAATTTAAACATGTTTAGTCGCTAAATACGTTTAGTGATCTTTGTGCATGCCAGCCTTAATATTTGACTAATAAATTAGTGCCACGATATGATAACCAAATTACTTGACTTACAGTTTCATTAAAATTAGAAGTAACGGGGGTTCATGTAGATTGGTTATTATTTTTAGTGGTCGAAATTACAGTAATTCTAGATTTCAGACTTTTGCCTGTGTTTGTGTCACTAAAGCTACACAAATACCAAATTTCAGCATTGTTGGGTTCACTGGTGTACCATGTGAATTTTGTCAAAGTTTTGTTTTTATTATGGCTAATAACTCAAAAACTACAAAGATTAAACCAAAAATTAAAAAAACCTAAAATCTAATAATCGTAATACGAAATCTACTAATGAAACCCTTTTATTGCACGTCCCACTTAAGGGTCTCATTTTAATTTTTGTTTACCCCTCTTGAGCCCCAATATCTCAACAACCCCCCCATCATTTCTGGCTCATTAGTCACTACCTATGTATCAAATTTCATGATGTTCGGATCAACGCTACGAAAGTTATCCTCGGCCAAACAAACATACATACATACATACAACGCCGATTTGCCCAAGGTGATTTAGAGATCTCGCTTCGTTCGATCAAAAAATAAATCTAAGTAATTTTCTCGGGCAATTACTTCAACGCTTAGCACATGCGATAGATTAAGACATAGACATAGACAAACATTTATTTGCTACCATAGCACACACAAATTCACACAATACAATCAAAAGGTATAACATCAAAGAGAAAGCACAAGAGAACACAGAAAATACAACAAACATAGAAACAATAGAATGAAATAATAAATTTACAATGTAGTCAGGGAAAAATTAAAAAGAGGCAAGTAGGTGTGTATGTGCTACTGCAGCAAATGGGTTCCAGCTCAGCATTATGCTATAAGATATAAGATATACAATTAAAATGAGTTACCTAATGCTTAGACACAAAACAGATAACACGGATCACACTATTCTGCGCGGCATTGTAACATCACTTCAATACCTCATAGAGCCTTTAAAATACAAAATAAATGTGTCCGAGCGGTCTGCGGAGCCTGGTTCTTAGACAGCTGTAAGCCTCTTTTAAAAAAAAACAAGAATACTACCATTGCCGTGCATGTACATCAGAGAAATCTGTATTTTTGTAAAACAGTTTCCTAGCTATTTTGCAAGACATAAAGCAGTGTTAGCCAGACACACTAGACATAAAAATAGAATTTATTTACCAAAGCACAAATCATCATTTATTAACAGTAACGCTCATTGCATGGCAGTAAAAATATTTAATAAGTTACCAGACGAATTAAAAGATTTACCTTTGACATTATTTAAACGCCGAATAAATAAATGGCTGTCAACAAAATGTTTTTATACTATTGCGGAACATTTTAATAATAAGTAGGTACTAGACATGATATTATTTTATTTTATTGACATTTTTATATTGTGTAGGAATAGTAAATTTTAATTTTTAAATTTTTTCTATGTAATATTTGCACACCAGGACACTATCTGGTAGAATGTTAAGAGCTTAAATTGTACATTAAGACCAGTGTAAAATTAACAAACTTTCTTCAAACAAATTTATCTTTATCTACAACTTCCATATTTATATTTTTCGTTAGCGTTACTTCAGTGTATTTTGCCTCAGAGTGAGCCAGCTGCCGTCTTTAACCTAGGCCCTAGGTACTCCATAGGTCCCACTGGGGCGAGGCCCACATATCGCCAGCCCCAGGCCTGCGTCGTAATGATAGGGTCTTGTACCTGCGACCCCATTCAATACTCAAGTGAATTATTGTTCCGAAATGTAGTGTTCGGTATTCGACTCGGATGCTATTTGTAAAACCTGATATCTATGTACGAAATAAATAAATAAATATTGCCAAACATTTCACACAGTGCTATTTAGCCCCAAACTAAGCAGAGCATGGGCACAAGAATATAATATAATGCTTTATTGTATACCAGGAATACTTAAAAAACTATTTTATGCTAAATATAGTACAATGGGCGCCTTTATTGCTAAAAGCAATTTTTTCCAGGCAACCTTTGGGTGGAAAGTAATGAGCAAAGCAATAATGGACAGCGGTGCACGGAGTATAATTACAAATGAAGAGAAAAAAAAACAAAATAACAAACAAAACTGTACCTAATTATAATCCTTATACATAGGCTGCTATTTAAGAATCCGGAACTGGCCACTGCATAAATAATATTTAAAAAGAAATTATCACGTTTAAAAATGGAACTCTTTGGCTGTAGAATGCAGGTCATTTCGTCCGTCTGTCAATTGTTTTCATTGTGTGGCGCGATTTCAAAAATTGCGTGTCATTATCACAATGGATTTATCTCGAGAAAATTTTCGTGCGATGATTTTTTATGATTTTCGACGTGGTCTAACTCAACAGCAGTGTATCGATCAACTCAGTTCGACTTTTGGGGATAAAGCACCATCGAAGACTACTGTGTATCACTGGTTTAGTGAGTTTAATCGTGGACGTCGTATGCTCACGGACGAAATTAAAGATGGTCGGCCTAAATCAGTTGTTGTGCCACGAAACATCGACGCAGTGCGTAAACTAATAATGCAAGATCGTCATGTGACATATCGAGAGATAGAAGCAATCTTGGGCATTAGTATGACGAGTATACATAAGATATTACACGAACACTTGGCTGCAAAAAAAGTTTGTTCGCGTTGGATACCGCACAACTTGACAATAGATCAAAAACAGGCTCGTGTCGATTGGTGCAAAAAAATGATAAAAAAATACAATCGTGGTGCATCAAAAGCTGTATATAATATCTACACAGGTGATGCATATGACCCCGAAACTAAGCAACAGTCAACAGTTTGGGTCTTCCAACATGAGCCGAACCCAACAAAAGTTGCTCGTGCGAAAAGCACTTTGAAGCAAATGGTCGCCTGTTTTTTTGGTATAGATGGACACGTGGCTACTGTACCCCTAGAAAATTGTAAATCTGTTAATTCAGAGTGGTACACGACCATTTGTTTGCCAGAAGTCTTTGCAGAAATCAGGAAGAATAATCCACAACGCAGAATCATTCTCCATCACGACAATGCAAGCTGTCACACTTCGGGTGAAACGACCCGATATTTGGAGGGTGAAACGGTGGAATTAACGGGTCATCCGCCATATAGCCCTGATTTGGCACCCAACGACTTCTTTTTATTCCCAACCGTGAAGAATAAATTACGTGGTCAACGATTTTCAACCCGAGAAGAAGCCGTTGAGGCATTCAAAAATCATGTTTTGGAGATACCGTCTTCCGATTGGAAAAAGTGCTATGAAAACTGGTTTCACCGAATGCAAAAGTGCATTGATCATCATGGCGAATATTTTGAAAAGCAATAAAACCATATTTAACAGTCAATGATAGTTATTTTATTTTATTCCGGATACATAAATAGCAGTCCTCGTACATAAATAAATATCTAAATATTACTAAATATTAAGATACAAAATATGCCTGTAACGATTAACCCAGATTTGGAAGGGCAAATGTGTGAACTGAGAGACAAAACATTATACTTGAAAAAACATAGCTTGATCTCTGCGACATTTGTTAAACTGACATTCCTAGGGTTGTTATGATACAAAAAAAATATCGATAGTAATTATCGATAGAAGCTTTGCAGTAAGACCAATTGTTGGACTTTTGAGGGCTCCAACAACCCGTAACGACTGCCATTAGATATTCGTATGGCAGCCGGGACCGACGGCTTAACGTGCTTTCCGAGGCACGATCAGACCAGTGCAAAAACCCATATTCATGCATACAAATATTTGCACTGAGCGAGGATCAAACCCGCGGCCTCCTGCGCAGCAGTCGTGTTCAATACCGCTTCGCCACGAAGGCTGTCTGCCATAATTATATGTATATTGGATTATATTATGATTTGGGTAATAAAATGAAACGAATATTTGAATACATACATTTATTTATTCCAAAGGAGTACACCCCTAAATCAATATCCGAATCACTTTCAGAATCGCTAGAGCAATCTTGTAAATTTATAATGAACTCTTGTTCGCAAATATTATCAAATCAAACGTCCCGCTCCCAATCTTCTTCCATTAATTTTCTGCATTTGGTAACTACCCTTTTCCAACCTTCTACAGATACATTTTCAACCGCAGTGTTTAGTAACTGCAACATTTTATTTGCGGTGTTGTGTTATGTCTAGCAGCGTAACCTTAAAAGAAAAACATATTTTAATATCATAAATTATACAGGAGTTAATACATAAAGAATCTGTCTAACTGAAATTCGAGCAAACAAATCTTTTAGTTGGGCCCAGATAAGCTCGATCGGATTATACTGGCAGTGATATGGAGGCAGTCTTATGACGTAATGACCCTTTTCTTGGGCTATGTCATCTAAGACATACGTTGGTGTGCTGGATTTGTGCAGACCAACGAGTCTCAAGAATTCGTTTTTAAGCATTGTTTCATTGGCCTCTATTCGTTTTTCTTGAAGCCATGCAATTATTTCTAACTTCCTTTTTTCCGAAGTTGGTGGTTTGTGCTTTTGGACCGAGTGATATGGGGCGTTATCCATAATTATATAATGTGGCTCCTTCAAATTATCTAATAATTTAAAAAACCACTCATTAAATTTTTCAAAGTTCATTTCTTTATGGTATTCATTGGTCTTCGTAGATTTGAATGCCAATAGGCAATTAGGCACAAAACCAGATGACGTTCCAGCATGAGTTATTATTAATCTTTGAACTTTGCCTTCGGGTACTTTGGTGGTCAATTGTGCCGTATCATCGGTCCAAGCTTTGGATACGGTATGATTGGCGTTTAGCCATGTCTCGTCTAGAAAGACAACTTTGTCCCAATTTTTAATTTTTTTGACTTTTCGGAGAAAATTCACTCGAGCAAGAGCAATGTCGGTTTGTTCCATTGTAATTTTTCATTTGTCACTTTTTTTGTAGGAAAATCCAATATTTTTCAAAATCTTCGATAGTGACGGCAAGCTTCCTTTGAACAAGTCTGCGTCTTTTAGGGACACCGCCAGTTTTTTTAATATAGGTAATTCGCCCTGTGTATATTATTATGCACCACGCGCTGCGATTCGCAACCATGTATATGGTTATCCATATACATGGTTGCGAATCGCAACGGAGTCAAAGTCGTCAACTTTTGTGACAGGAGCAGCCTTTCTTCTTTTTTTTTATTTAGTGTCGAAAGCTTTTTTTCCTCATCTTCAGTCAATACTGCGGTTGAAGATTCGCCATATTTTTCTTTACTGATGCGAATTACTGTCGCACGTCTAATGCCAAGAGCATCTGCAACTCTGTCACAAACTTTTGCCATGGGTAATAGCGGTCCACCATTTTGGTTTTCTCGCTCAAAATATTGACGCAAGCGAATCACAAACTCACGACTTTGACTGTTCAAAACAGTTTTCTTCGTTTTCTTTGGCATTATACCAACAAACATTAACAACAAAGAAACTAACAATAACACCAAAGAAACTAACAATAATAAATAAACTTATCAAATTAACAGCAATAGTATCAAAAACAAAGTGATGAGAACGGAAAACATGTGGCGTATACAAGGCGTTAGCACTCGTACTGAGGAGAATGGGTCATGTCAAACAAGATGGCGGCGCGTTGGCGCCATCTTGCGGAAGAAGACACGCCGCGGCCAAACTTCTCTCGAACCCCAAAGTTGTCGGATGGAATGTTCCGAGTAGGTTAGAATTTAGATTTTATTTACTCACTATTGTAAATAATGTTATTTTTTTTATATATTCAATAATGTTATTTTTTTAAATTAAATGATAAATTAATTTTGAATTAAGTTTTATACAAAATATCGATAGTTTATAGTCTGTGGTCACGATGATTCATCGCTCATCACTATAATTAGCTCAGCATGCCCATAAAGTACGTCATTGACTGGTGCGTTTGTCCGTACTGTTAAATTCAGAACTTCATAGGCGCGATTTTACTGACAGCTGTTCCAGAGATCAAGCTATGTTTTTTCTAGTATAGGTAGTATATCTTTTTATTAAATTTTTTACAAACTCCAATATTCGTTTTACAAATGTTTTATAACTTTTACTGAACCTTTTCGTTAAAAAAAACTACAAAAAAAAACATGTGGTCACTCAGTCCACACATAAATGTGCAAGTACACAGATTTAGAAAAAAAAGCAAACTTATAAATCTAGGTTATCATACAAGATTCGTGGTTTTGTACGTGTGGTATGACAGTAAAATAATTACACTCCATCTTCGCAGCCGGGTTAAAAGTAGCCTATGCTGCAATCCAGGTCATAATTTTTCTGTGTACCAAATTTTCTCGAAATCGGTCAAACCGCTGCTGGTAATGAACACGCAACAAACAAACAGACAGAGAGACATCTTTCAAATTTATAATATAGTATGTGTATAGTATGGTGGATTAATTTTGCTAAATTAAATACTGTAGCAAAACGAACTCTAAACGTAATTACAGACTAAACATGTTTAAGTTTGACGTATTTATATGATTTGATCATATTTAGGCACTAAATACGATTAGGTATCGTTGCGTAAGTCGCCCTAAATATACATTTTGGTTACTTTTGCTCAGCTTTGTTACATAATAAATAATGCCGAATCAAAATGCCGACTTACTGGTAGGTTTACACCGCGCCTCAGTGTTCCCGTTCCTTCTTTACATCGAATTGAATTTATTCTTGTACATATTTTAATATTAAATTTAGCGTTTGCTCCCCTGCAAAATCATTTTGTAAAATTTTCTAATTCTTCGTTGAACAAACAACTATAACACAAACGAATAATAACTTTTTGGCTAATCATCATCATCTTCCTGTATTTTACTCACTTTACGTGGAGTCAGCAAAATATGTTTTTTTTTATTTCGTATCTTTCTTCAATAACTAGTAATTTCTTTCTTATCCATAATCATCTCTCACACAGTTCACATTCATATCTAACGCTCTTCTAGTCATACGATTTTGTTCGTTCCACACGATATTCCCATACCACGCTAGCCTACTCCTCAACTTTTCTAACACTGCCGACGGACGCAACAAAGAGGTTTTATGACTATCTGTAACCTTGTAGTTCCCGAATGTAGCGGCCAAATCAAATGCGTTTTTTTTTGTTGGAATGATAGTATTGATAGGTAGGTATGAGTTCAAAACCGTGGTTTTTTATGTCATGTTATTCAAGTACGGAGCAAGTTAAGTCGCAAGCAAAATCAAGTAGAAAAGAAATCCGTTAGCACAACATACCTATAGGTTTATGTATGTGGTAGATGGTAGCAAGGAGTGATTGAAGTCGTATTTCTATTGCGCGGAGACTCGCGTCGCGACCCCTCGCATCACATCTTGTTGATCGAACGTGATGGAATACCATTCTATTACGGAGCGTATAGATTACATAACTCGCGAATCGCGATTTACACAACAAACATTTTCTGCGTAAAAATATATTTTGGAGGAACTAAAATATAAGGCGGGGAAGTTTAGGTTTTTTATAACAACTGTATCTCTACTGAAACGTAAAATATGCAGAAGAAAATATATTTCTATTAAAATTAAACATATAATCTACCGCTTTGTGAAGATAGAAACGCGAATAATAATAGTTTTTTTGGTAAAAAAAAGTTGACACTAAATTGATATTTAAACGGTCAATACTCAAAGGTTTCTTCTTGAAATCATATCAAATTTATACCAAAAGATAGAGCTTGTTATTAACTAAGGAATTGTGAAAAAATAACATGTAATTCAGTTATAATTAATCTCTGTGAAAGAAAACTATCAAAATCTACTCGTTCAGGCGCTTGTGGCGGGCGGCCAGTGCCCGTTGAGATGTCTTCGAAGTCGGACGCACGCCGATTGTCTCCCAAAAATTCTCCCGCATTTCAAATTAGTGCAGTGCAGATACGTTTAGATTGGTGGGGCCTGAGGTAGCGTAAAATACCTAAAGTTTCGAAACGAGCCCGCCTTAACTGTGGAAACTATCATGATATTCAGAACATTATTTTTAGTAATTACGGGATATAATATATTTATCAATTCGATTTTAATGAAACCGGTGGCAATAATGTATTTGAGTTTATTCGTCACAAGAGACTAAGAAAAAGGGTTGATCCGTCAATAACCATTCACAAGCAGGCTTGAGAATACCTATAATCATGGTGCATGCAACTGAAAAAACTGAAAATGGAAAATATTTATTTGCAGCCAAAAACTTATTAATAAAATTAAAATGAAGATATTTTTTTTAATTTAGCGAAGATGCCTGGTATAATAGCAAAATACATTTTATACAGTTTGAGGCAGAAGGCACTACCTACGATCACAAATAAGCACCGGCCTTCACACTAGGCAAAACTGTATCGTGAACACCAGTCAGATGGAATTAGCAATTTTATTTCGTGACCTCGGGCATAACACAATTTTACCAATAACTAAAACTAATTTTACACATATTCTGACTGTGCCGAAATATCTGGACGGACACTCAAAAACTCACAAAGCATTACAAATATTCCGGTTTTAGTCAAATAGAACGCACTCTTAATTAGATACAATAAATATAAAATACTTTTGCTAAGATTCACAGAAGTAGTTAAGCAACTTATAGACAATCGATTAGCTAGACCACAGAACACAAAAAACAATAGAAATCGTAAGTAGGCGGGGCCCGCGTATCACCAAGTACGCGGAGTTCCGCGCACTACAAGCTTCGCTCACTTCAGTCGTGTTTCAATTACTGTGGGGTAAACGTACTTCAAAAAAATATAAAAATGCCATATTGTGCCGTTTTGGAGTGTAAATATTATAGCCGAACCAAAAATTTAACAAAAGGGGGCATATCCTATCACCGGTAAGTATTATTTTATTGTTTTTTGTTAGTTTTGTTTAAAATGCAAAATCGTCAAACAAAATAGACTGTGAATCCATACTCCTTAAGGTCGCGTTTCTCTTAAACCTCAACTTAAGCTACTCAATTAGGGATGTGACCCCAATATACTGATAAATGTGTTATCGATAGCTTTAATTAGTTACCCCTTATTAAAAGGTGTATAAGTTTTAGGGCGTTAATTCCTTGTTGTTTTATTGATGATTTTTTGAATGTATTTTAGACCTATGGTGTGAAATAATATAAAAACTTCTGTTTTCAGTTTCTCCAAGGCGCAAGACTTAAAAAAAATAAAAAAACGTACAACTTATGAGTCATCCAGCATACAGAGTCATGACCTGGCACCGTGTGACTTTTTTCTGTTCCCAAAAATTAAGAACCCCAATTACCCGATCAACGGTTTTCAGGTTCAACAATTCAACTTCACCAGAAGAGGCTGTCGAAGAGTATGAATAACATGTATCTGACGTCACCACCGGAGGAATGGCACAAATGTTTTCAAAATTTGTTCAATCTTATGAAAAAGTGCATGACGCAAAGGGAGAATATTTTGAGAAACAATAAATTCATTTTTGACCATCATTAGTATTTTTTTATTGATTCCGGAAACTTTTAGTGTGCCCCTCAAATAATAATTCAGTTTATAATATTCTAGTAATATAATATTTTTTTAAGTAAGTATTTATGAGTTGGGTACCTGTGATTATGTTAAGAAAGAAAGAAAAGAAAAGCTTTTTATTTCGACCACCATTAAATATAACCTGACGTACCTATTTCGTTACCCGTAGTAGGTAGGTGATAATCGATATCGATACATTCGTCTTGTATGCTCATTGGTACATCACTAAGTGAGTAGCGCTGTTATTTGAGAATGCGAATAACAGCCATTGCATTATTAATCTTATTCTTTGCAGTTAGTGACTATAACAGAAATCGTTAGCGACAGCGCCATTTGTTGTTGATTGGCTTTGTTTTGTAGGTAATCAAGTAACAGCACTTGCATTATCAGTCTTATTTGTAATTAATAGAGACTAAATTAAAAATATTTTCTAAAGCGCCATCTTTTGCCGAGTAGAAGAAGTAAACTTTAATTTTTTGTTAATGTTTATTTCATTGAATTTTAAATCATATACCATAGTAGCTAAGGTTTTATATCCGTTAAATTGGTTTTATGGTTTTAGGTCTCTTTGAACGTTCTCTTTCAACTAATTATAACTTTTATTTCTAAGTGTGCTAGTTTTTACATGTGTGAGTTTAGCTACACTGGTTTTCTTAGTAAAAAGTCATCATCCTAGTTCTATTGTTTTTTTATGTTCTGTGAGCTAGACGCTATCAAAAAAAAACAAAGTACTGTGGCTAAAAAAGGCGGTTAAGCTTTTGTACTGGTGGTAGAGCTTTTGTGAACGGGCTCGAGGAAGTGGGCACCACCGCCATACCTTTATCTGCCGCCAAATAGCAGTACTTGTGCTGCTGTGTTCCAGTTAGATAGTAATTAAATAAAAAAATAAAATAAAATAAAAATATTTTATTTCAGACAACTAGAGTCCATATCTTAAGACTAACATACACACAAAATATATATATATATAACAACAAAGAAGAACAGCTAAATATACAAAAATAAAAAATAGGCACTGGGTGAAAATAGAAAACACCATTTTGTGCCAAGGGTGACTAACTGAGGAAATTATTTCCTTCATTAATCACCCTCCGCACAAAACACTTCCAGAGCGAAGATGTGCAGCACTCAGCCACTGTCCTCAGGATGCTGTTGCGACTGCCCCGAATTCTGCTCATCAGCGATGCTGTTTTTTTGCGCATGATGGCGTGAAAGCCATCTGTGTGGTAGTAGGCAAACATCCCCGATGCACTGCAGTATCGGGGCAACCGCAACATCATCCGGAAGATGTTATTATATTGGATGCGTAGGTCCTCCAATGATCTTTTGGTATTTCGGACCCACAGACTTCCCGTGTAAAAGCTCTGACAGTACGCTTTAAAAAGCTTAACTTTAACTTGTTCAGTACAACGGGAAAATCTACGGGCCAACATGTTACCTCGGACCGCCAAGGCCCTACGCTTCCTCTCAACATCTGCATCGTCTTTAAGATCGTCGGCAAGAAAATGTCCCAGATATTTAAATTTCGTAACACGATTTAAGCTCAAGCCGTTTAGGGTTATATTCAGTGTATAACCGGGACATTTACCGGCGGCCTTAAAAACCATGTATTCGCTCTTCTTCGCATTATATATAAGCCCGTGCTCAACAGCATAGGCTTCACATACCCTCAGTAATTCCCTGAGACCCGCCACCGTCGGGCTCAGCAGCACCATGTCATCGGCGTAACTAATGTTGTTGATGCTAACGCCGTTCAGCCGGCAGCCGACACGCATGCTGCTCAGCCCGACGATGAGGTCGTTTACATAGAGATTG
Source organism: Philereme vetulata (assembly GCA_918857605.2). Lineage (NCBI taxonomy): Eukaryota > Metazoa > Arthropoda > Insecta > Lepidoptera > Geometridae > Philereme > Philereme vetulata. The sequence continues at coordinate 5,272,986 of OU975484.1, forward strand.
AAGAGCTTGGGAGAACTCAAGCCCCCCTGTCTCACCCCGCTCTCCAACCTATATGCATTTGAGAGAGAATTGGCCCATCTCACATAGTTGGTCTGATTGTCATACCAAAATTTAAATATATTTTGGATTTTAGCCAGTATACCCAGGTCCCTCAACTTTCTCCAGAGCACATCATAAGACACAAGGTCAAAGGCTTTGGAGAGGTCAAGGAAGCAGGCGTATATAGGCGTCCTACGGTCTGTATAGTACTGGACGGTATGTTTGAGACTTATAATCGCACTTTCAGTAGAAAGTCGGGGCCGAAACCCGAACTGGGCGTCATGGAGATTTAAATGTTTTTCTAAGCAAGAATCAAGCAAACCGTCCAGTATTTTAGCAATTATAGTTGCCAGCGAGATTGGGCGGTAGTTTTTAATGTCTGCGACATCCCCAGTCCTGTTCTTCACAATGGGCACTACGATAGTTTTCATTAAGTCTGGTGGTAAGTAAGAGTGACTAATGCACATTGTGAAGAACACGGTGAAAATGCTCGGAAGGTGTACTCCCGCATGCCTCAAATGCTCAACACTGAGCCCGTCATGCCCGGGAGACTTGCCGCCGCTCATTTTCCTCAGGACCTCCCTAACCTGTCCTGCAGTAAAAAGAACAAGCGGCTCATCGCCCGCACACCCAGACACATCCATCGAGGCAGATGAGGGTCCTAGCGGCGAGGACACTTTGAAGTGCTCCATGAACATATTAGAGATGTCCACAGCTTCACTCATTCCACCCACACTCACCGGGAGGCCAGGCCTAATCTCCTGCTTTCCAGTAGCTTTCCAAAACTTACTAAAGTCATTTACCGATCTGTGTTTAGCCAAAATGTCCATCTTTAGTTGCTCCTGGTTTTTCTGAAACCAACTCAGGCGACTTTTGAAAATTTTTCGTGACTCGACCATTTCTTTATAAATCAGTCCTGAAGCAGTACGGTTATATAATAACCAAATTTTAAACTTAAGCCTGGCCTCACGATGGGCCTCACCAACATGCTTATTCCATCCACACAGTTGTCTCTTCTTGGTATTTTTATTATTTGCAATGGTATGTTCCTGTAATTACTGGCACATAGGCATAACAGCTAAGTCCTATAGTATGGCAACGTATCCACAAAGATATCAAGACAACATAATAGCTTGATTTGAATTCTATGTGGATATCCATGGGCTGCAGTAGCCACTTAACATCTGGTGGATTGCATGCTCGTTTGCCATATAAGTTGGATAAAAAAAGAAGGTGTAGATTCTTAATTTTGTTCAATTTCAATTATATTCAAATTTATCAAACCTACTTGGTCGATACTTTATAAAACGAAAAACGACTTATTCGGTAGTACAATTATATTTATATCCTCTTAGATTTAACGGAGTACAATTTTGCAGAAGTTTCTATTTCTAGGTCTTTACCAGATGGCAAATGATCGAAGATTGGATCTCCGACGAGCTCCCCACCCCAGAGCTCGCCGAAGCTTCCCCACTCTTCGATCGTTTTTCAAGATAACATCAATTCTTTTCCTATTGGTTAGTTATGTCAAGCAGGCAACATAATACAGTGACATTTTCTTTCTATTGGCTGTTTCAGTCAAGTAAACAACACAGCAAAAGTGTCATTCAAGCAACCAAATAACTTACTTCTTCTGTAAATGGATAACAAAATAGTACATTAACTAAAACCACTTCTTAAAATAAAATAAATTTTTTAAAATCATGACATTTAAGCATCAATAAGTTGAACAGTCTCTACATTAGTTTTCGAGTTTTACTCGACTTCACAGTATGTGCGAATAAGTAAGTGGGCAACCATGGTCTCGTAGTTTACAGGCCACCCTACTGTATAATTTTGTTTTATAGCAGCCGGAACTGACAGCAGAGAAGCGCTCAGTTTAAGGACTTCCACATAACAGGCCACTGGCTTCAGCCATAACTACTAAATGCGGCTACAAACTGTGGTTGACATCTCATGAATCCGATGCATGCGACCAAGCCACAAGCTAGGGCAGTGATCTTGTTTCTGCGGTTCATAGAAGTGGACGTGTTGTAGCTATTTCAGCCGCGTTGGCTCTGACTTATATCTTAGTTTGACCACAAGCTAGCCCTAGTAGCCAAGTTTGTTCCTTCGACGACCTCCGTGGTGCAGTGGGCAAATAGCCAGATGAGATGCAGGAGGTAGCAGGTTCGATTCCCGCCACAGAGCTAATGTTTGCATGATCTACAGATATTTGTTCCCGGTCTGGTTGTCTCTGTATATTATAAGTATGTATTTACAAAAAAAAATGTATATAAGTATTCTATCAGTTATCTGGTTCCCACAGTACAAGCTCTGCTTAGTTTGGGGCTAGATAGCGCTGTGTGAAATGTCCAGAAATATTTAATATTTGTAATGGTGGTTACGTGGCTCATAAGAGCTTATAATATCTCATCTAAATATTAACTAACGTTACACCTAGTTGATCTGTTAGGAGCCAAAGTACCAAATATGTTCAAAGTTGAAATTAAAATACAAAATATTGAATAAAGCAAAACTAATCATAGATTTTACTTTGGGAACCATATAACTTTTTTTTTTGGTAAATATTGTACATACTTCTAATTTATATACAATAAACAATCATACCCATCTCACAGTACCGCTCACAGTTAAAGTGGCTCAAAATCCGGTTTCGTCGGGATACTCATATACTCTGTCTTCTTTATAACATCCTTCAAAATCCTCTGTCCCCTTGCTATCTTAAAGAACGTTTTTCTCCTCTTTTTCCACCTGATCGCCCTTCTCGTTCTTCTCAACATCTGTTATTCAAGACGCCTGAGCATAAAACTTCTTTCTTCACTTACTCTTTCACTGTGACTGCTATCTGCTTGTGGAACTCTCTTCCAGTGGAAATCCGCAAGGCCGCCTCTATAGGAATCTTCAAATCCAAACTCTTTAAATACTTCATCTCTCTTCAAGATACCCAACAAAATTGAGCACTTTATGTAGATATATTTGTGTATTTCGTTTATGTATGTGTATTATTATTATTTTTAATTTTTGTAAGTTTATTTCTAAGCTAAAGCTTGATTAAATTTCCTTTTTCTGGCACTACCACTTTCTCCACACTACACAAAGGTTAGCTGGAAGAAAAAGCTAATTAGCATTAAGTTCGCCTATGTATCTTTTTATTAGTGCAATAAAGAATTTTCTAATCTAATCTAATCTAATACCCAGAATGAATATCTGTAACATTAAAATTTGTATCGCGGCGGTAAATCGAACTAACACCTAGCTCAGCTATTTAACCACTGCGTCACAGGGGTGATCACAGTGTTAATGTGAGGACAATTAATATTACCTTTCAGGTTATTATACAAATTTAAAAACACCGAAGCCTATCAAAATTCCCTCCAAGTCTATTTCAGCTACTATGATCTTTCCAGAAAATAATGTGATAAGCATTGCTTGTATTGCGAGATCAAAGTAAAGCGAATCAAACATTTTCCTTGACAAATGCTCTTTGAAATAAGGGCTTAACGTTAGGACTTCTTTGACTTATTAACGTCTTCTTACTTGGTTCGAGTAATGAGTTCGGTTTGGAAGTGGGTTTATCGATGATGTATACACAGATGTCTTGATTTTATACACAATTTGTATATTGACAAATTAAAAAGTATTCGCTCTGTTTGTAAACCTACACACAGGATCTATAGATAGCACTGCTCAAGATCACTAGCAGGCAGAATTCTCTCCGAGACACTGGCTGCATTGCCCCACTCAATTGTAATGCTTATGCGTTGACCCAGATAAGGCTCGGAGCGAGCTCTCACTCACGTCGCATCAACCAGACGCACAAAAAAACCTACTTTGCAATGGCTAACTAGCGGCTGGCCGTCGTTTGCAACTGGTTCATTATTATTAGTTTGGTACTTCCTATCGAAAGCAAAAAACAGACACTGTAGTCTTGCCCAGGAGAAAAAAAAATATAGGTATATTTCATTGTTCATTTCATTTATTCTTTGCGAAAATGGTTAATTATAAAACATGAATATTATATTGAAAAATAGAAAATGATACTGGATAAAAAAATGTCTACGAATACAATAAAATGTCATCAAAGTAATAGACATTGTGTTTGCCTTCAAACACTATCATTCACAACTTTCATCACCAAAACTTTTTATAGTGTTTACTGACGATCGGGCGAAAACTTGAACGCGCGACCTGACTGCACACACACTACAGATAAGGTGCGTATCAGCGAGTGAAATCGGAAGGTCCGCACACACTTCAATAGCCAAAGTTACGAGTACCGAGATCAGTGCGTACCATCAGCATCGATCCAACCTTATCACAATAGTCTTGCCACAGTTAACCCAGCCACAGCACGCACAGTAGTTAGTACAAGACAACAGTATACGCAGCAGTGAGTACCCCGGAGCAAAGTTATAAAGAATATGCTCAGATCATATCGCCGATATGTAGGTTAATGGCGACAAGTTCGTAGTTGACTTATTTTCCTTTGTGTAGCTGAGATGTGTGCGAGCTGCCAAGTGGAGAAATGTCTTTGAGAATGGAAACGTACTCTGTGAAAAGTTTTCTGAAAATAAAGCACGAATTGGCAGTAATAGCATCTTAATGTGTTTCCACTGATTCTGATTTACTTGCTGTGTAGAAATGGTGACGTCATGCCAGCTAACATTTGGCTTATGACCGAGAAATCTTTATTTTTAGTCCCGATGCAAAAATATGATCTAAAAGTTGTATGTCCGTCTGTGGCATTGTATAACTGTGGAAGCCCATGTACATCAGTAGGTACCTATTAAGTACCTACTGACAAATTGTAGCCTTTATGGTGACCCAGGTTATAATCTACGTATGTATATACCAAATTTCATCGAAATCAGTTAAGCCGTTACGGCGTGATTGAATAACAAACAAACAAACAACCAAACTTTCGCATTTGTATCATTAGTGTGATAGTGTGAATTAGTGTGACTAGCAAACTTCGTACCGCCTTGACATGCATTTGAAGAGCGCTGGCAATGTACGTCGCCGGTAGAATTGTCAATCGGCGATCATTATCTACATAATATATGCAGACTTACACCATAGGATAAAAATACAATACAATAACACAAAACAAAAAGTGACACTCCGGGAGTGTCGACAGAAATGAAAACTTAAATAAAAGCAGATTACACTGCAGATACTTATATACAGAGGTGTCGGTAACAGTTTAAGACAGTAGTCAGTTACAGGTGTCGGTAGCAGTGTCGCGAGTTCAATGGTTTTTTCCCATCTCAAAAAATGCCCAACGCGCTTATAGAAGTTTTCACTTCAAAAAACGTATTCACGCTGTGCAAACTATTGGCGGCTTAATAGCTGAAAACGACTTCTTCCAGGATTTAATGCGGTTTGTGAGATTGTACTTAGCTATGTTTTGTAAAAAACTACGAACAGTTCCAAAATCGGGGATTTCATTTGAAAAGCTCAACAATGATATCAATCTTTCGGGATTGTCGTAGCCTCTTGTAAAATACACGTTGACCGATCTCATTGAAGACACAGCCGATACTGGACTCTCGGTTAACCATGCTTAAAGGTCATTTTACCTTGTCAATGGGCCCTCCATCAGAGATGGACAGCCTGACTGGTGCGGACGTGAAGAGACGATTACTCTTCACTGCGCAAAAACTAACAACTCAATTTCCAACAAAGCCTTCTAAAACAATACAACTTGTTTGAATGCCGCTTTTGTTAGAATCCTGGTTAGCGCCTGTTTTAACCCTTGAAGCAAAATGAGGGGTGTTATAAGTTTGATGCTTACGCCTGTCTGTCTGTGTATGTATGTCTGTCTGTATGTGGCATCGTAGTTCCGAAATAGATGGACCGATTCGGACGCGGTTTTGTTTAATAGTAAGCTAGTTTAACTGAGGTGGTTCATAGTTAAAAGTGATGAAGATCAGATCACCCGATCTGAAGATATCAGCTTTTTTCCTTTTTGATGAAGGGATAGTTTTGGTGTTTTTTATGTTTTTACGAGTAAACGGCTAAGCAATTACGATGTTTGTACTTTCATCAGAAGTCGCGGGCGGTGGCTAGTACGATATGAATCGTGCACAATATAAAACCAATATTGTGAAGAGCTAACATTTGGATAGTTGTAGGGTAATCTCAGAAACGAATTCTGAAAATAATTTCACAAAAGCTACACGATCGCAGAAGCTATATTTTAATGATATTTTGAATTTTTTAAGATAAGATGGATCATATTATTTACTTATTATTCAAATAAATAATTTGACGAATATTATTTTTCGAAGAATGGTAATTAGGGACTTTTTTAAAATTATTAATAAATTGACCTTGCTGTTTACATTTTCGTCTTTCATTTGCAAACATATGTACATAACATCTATAAAATAAACATAATTAAATAAATAATGCTGGACATTACGTACAGCGCCATCTAGCCCCTAACTTAGAAAAGCTTGTAAACTATTTAGCTAGCTTTGTCTTTATATTTCATGTGACCAAATTTAGCTTGGTCGCGAAGGAACAGGCAGTGAAATTGACGTTTTAAAGTGATCATTGTGATGTTATGAATAAAACGATTTTGATATTTTGATTCTTAACTCAAATCTAACCCGACTGAACTATAACAGTGTTTACAATCATTATTATAAATACGGGATTTATCACGTACCGTCTTATCGGTGTTTCGACCGACAATGTTTCGGTTCAATTCGTGAACCTTCATCAGGGTGAGTGTGATCCGCTCCGAATAACGTCTCGCCTCGTCACTCCTCGTTATTCGGAGCGGATCGCACTCACCCTGATGAAGGTTCACGAATTGAACCGAAACATTGTCGGTCGAAACACCGATAAGACGGTACGTGATAAATCCCGTATTTATAATAATGATTGAAATCAATCACGAAAGTTTTCTAAGTAAAAGTGTTTACAATTATGAGTTTACCTACACTTACTAACACCATATTTTTTTAAGATAGTATTCGTTTATTACTTTCGAAATCTAGGGTTAAAACACATTCGATTTGAATTGTTATCGAAACAGCTGACCATCCCAAGGTTAAGAGTGGTAAGTTCATATGGATAAATAGGCGCTCTCAACCAACTTCCTTTGTACAGTTGGACTTATGCTACTCGTAGGACTTGCGATATAAGTTGCTCGTATGATCGGATATCGAGAGATATTTGAAAAACTTTGGTGTTGGTGCTGATGAGTTCAGGCCTGGATTCGAGACGACACGATTCGATTGCATAACCAACTAAACACGAATAAGTACCGGTATTACAAGTTTTGTAGCGTCTGGCGACAAGAGCCTAGGAATCACATTTATTGATCAAAGCGGCAACTTGAGCGGTTTTGCTTTGCATTTTTGTCCAAAACATAACTATCAAACTGTTGATTCAAATTCAGTAGATCGATAGTTTGTGCTATGAAGTTCTGCTGGTAAGAATACGATCTAAATCAATGGAGAGGTTGTTAAGATATTGAATTCCAAAGGAGAACAAAAAATAAAGTGATAGACATATATCAAACACTTTTTATTATAACATCGCGAGATCTCAGATTAGGTTGAACTACCAGTATATTCAAGTTGCGGACTTTTGCGCATCAAATCGCGAAAGAGGCGTAGCTAATGTCTTGCCAAAACTTTGATAAGCCGCTATCAAGCGACTATTCAAAGCTACTATCAAAGAAAACAGCAGTTAGCTCTTGGGATCGATAGATAGAAGTAGTATAACTGGAGAACTATGCGCCATAAAATGATAAGTTTCAGTTATTATTTGATGTTCAATCAAGTGAATGAAGTGGTAGAGGCCAATAATTTAATTTAGTTGAGAGAAAGCTCAAAGCCCGGGGCAGTCCGGGTGTAAAATAATTTAAACTCTCTACCATTAAATTTGATAAATAACTGAATAATTTTAGATTCAATTGTTATTTCCGGAGAGAAGGAAATAATATTTATTGGACCCAGATCACAGAGATAAAAACACAAGTAAGTAACACAAAAGAAGAGAAAGCTTTTTAAAGATTCTTTTTTACACGGGTAAAATTGGATATATAACTTTTAACAGACGGTAAAAAGGCTTTAAGTATTTTTAAAGGCTTTAAGAACTAGAACAAACACATTTATTTTATGTTTATATCCAGAAGGCAGCTGCATCAAGCATCTGCAGAATCGTAAAAAATCTTACAAACGGACTTTTATCGTGAAAGCCGAGCCACATTAGTATTTACATAATAATCATGTAAATATATACGGTACTTTATGTTCATTAATGACAAGCTACTATTAAGCTTTATTAAGCAAAATTTTAGAAATAAGTACCTAGTAATATATCATTTAAGAAAACATAAAAACAAGGTCTAGTTGGCTTAAGTGTTCATCGATTTGCTTGCCAAACCAATCTAACCAACAAACTTAACCTCACTTGAAACGTATTTGTAGTTTTCTGTTTATTCCAAGCTCTCCATTTCTTCCAGTTTCATCAAAACGATACCTTCAGGAATATAATCCCGACCACAGAAGCACTTTCGTCTCCACCCTCTCATCTGACGAGTACCTGAGGTGTTCAATTCCCAAAGTTCCAAATACTCCCCTTACATTTATCCTAACATCGTATTCTGTACTCAGGTAACGTTAGTATAACCATGTTGGTACGCACGGCGTCATATCAAGCTACATGTTCCAGTATAAGCTGACCCCTCATTGTACGGATAGCCTACACAATGTGAGGTCAGTTAATTTTAGAAGTTTATAGCTTGACCGGAGGCCGTTGAATTTAACTGAGCAACTAGGTTATCAAAATACTACCTCGAAACAAGGTTAAGCAAGTTTTAATATTAAAAAAAAAAATTAAACTCGTGTACATGCAAAAGGTGCTTATACATTGTGAAGCTCTTTATGTATTAGGTGCCTGCGTTGATCTGCTACTTATGTCACATTTGCGAAGTGTGATACAGGTTGACCCAGATTAGGTATGCGATATAAGTTATCAAAATAAGTAGGTAATTCTAAACACATTGGATAACAGGGTATCATTGCATGATAAATACATATTTTCAGTGGTTTTGTTACAATATCAGAACTACTAAAAAAACGTTTAAATGCGTTATTTTAACGTTTTTTGCGTTTAACAAACGAGCTATTTTTATTTAGTCATAACGACACTTTCGTGAAAATCTTGAGATTTTAATGTTATCATATAACGTCCAGCTTGATTTTAAAATAAGACCAGGTTAGCAGATCATGTACACACTTTCACATATTTTTAGGGTTTCTTTTTTCAAAAATAACCCCTAAAGGATCACTTCGTTGCCCGTCTGTCTGTCGGTCTGTCTGTTCCTCAATCAAGACCCTTTTTTTCAGGAATGCGTTAATGATAAAATTTGGCAAGAAGCAAGGTTTCACAGTAAAGGAAAAAATCTGAAAATTGTTAATTTGTAGTTATAACATATAAATACAATATGTTTACCGAATCCTCGGTGCGCAAGCCAGACTTGTACATACTTGCAAATTTTTGGTATAAGTATTAACAATTAAATTCTACTTGGCTTTGTGGAAAAGTTGGTAACTAGCCCCAATCAGGTATCATACATTAATATTAAAACATAACATTATATTCATCATGCATGTTCTTATCATGCTTCATAATTTTTGGGCTAACATACCTACACAACACACATACTCACTTGGTGCCACCTCGTACATATAAAGTGATTAAACGAGGCCGGTTGGCACGGCGTGAGGTTGCCATATTCAATTTTCATTTATTTTAACTGAATTAAAAACATTTAATCAACAGCTCAGAGCAATCCGGACTTGTGAGTTTAATCAGTGCTTTTAAGGATTGAGACCACAATGCGGCCTTTTTTAACAAGATTGCGCGGTTTATGTGTATTAAAAGAAGTTTATTATGCTTATGGTACCGTAAATAAAAAAAAAAACTAAAACATTTGTAAGATCACTTTTGCGTCTGTTCGTCTGTCTGTCGCAGGCGTTTTGCTTATAAATATACACAGGATTTACACATTCGCGCGAGCAAGAGTACGAAGCGTACCTATATAAAGTCAAAATATTTTATTCATTAAAATCACAAGGATCACTTTGAAACGTCAATTTTACTATCTGTTCCTTCGCGACCAAGCCAGGAAAGAAAGGCAAGAAAACAAGGTTGGTTGTTTTTTTAATGATTCTTTTAGAAAACATAACAATACAGGAAATAAATTACGTCTAAAGTGTAACACTTTGAAAGAGTTGGAGCAATTTCAATCCCAAGCTTCTCTATCATCTAAATAATCCGATATTTTATAGTAGGCTTTTTTATACAGATTTTGTTTAATTGCGTTTTTAAATTTGTAATTTTCAATTTCTGTACACCACTTGGGAGTTAGTTATAAAAGCGAACACATTGCCCTTTAAACGATTTACTAACTTTATGGGGTCTACAAGGGGCAACAGCGAGTTTATCTTTATTTCTAGTATTAAAATTATGATTATCGCTATTTTTCTTATTCAAATTAATATTTTTGTGAACATACATCAGATTTTCATAGATGTATTGACAAGGGAATGTCATAATATTTATTGCTTTAAACTTATTGCGTAATGATTCCACATTGGGCCCATAATATAAATTGCACGAACAGCCCTCTTCTGCAGCACAAAAACGGTGTTTATATCTGCAGCACTCCCCCACAGCAGTATACCGTATGACATAATGCTGTGGAAGTAGCTGAAGTAAACTAGTCTAGCTGTGTCTACTTCTGTAAAAAGACGGATCTTTTTGACTGCGTATGCCGCAGAACTAAGTCTCTTCGACAACTCATCAATGTGAGCGCCCCATTGAAGCTTATTATCTAAGGTTATACCTAAAAATATGGTAGTGACCACAAGAGCCAACTCCTTGTCTTTGATTTTTATATCTGCTTTAACTTGTGTAACATTAGGTAGTGTAAATCTAATACACTTTGTTTTTTTTTCATTTAGAAGTAAATTGTTTACATTGAACCATTTTACGACCTTAGAGATTGCATTGTTAACGTCGTCAAAATCGGTTTGACGGTTTTAATTTAAATAAAAGGGACGTGTCATCTGCAAACAATACAACCTAATGATCGTCCCTTACAATATGTGAAAGATAATTAATATATACTAAAAACAAAAATGGTCCCAGAATTGATCCCTGTGGTACACCCATTTTAACCAGAGACCCCAGAGAACACTTCCCATTCACGTCAACTCTTTGCACTCTGCCACTTAAATAAGAAGTCAGAAAGTCTAGAGCAACGTTCTTAATGCCATAATGTTGTAGTTTCCTGATCAATGTGTCATGGTCTACGCAATCAAATGCCTTGGACAAATCACAAAAAACACCTAAAGCGTCATGAGACTTCTCCCAGGCATCAAATACGTGCGATATTAACTCAATACCAGCATCAGTGGTTGAGCGACCCGTTGAGTGGTAAATTCGAATTGTTTATGATGTAGTAAATAATGAGAATTGAAATGTCTAAGTAGTTGATTTAAAATTAGTTTTTCAAATATTTTACTAAATTTCGGAAGTACTGAGATTGGTCTAAAATTATCAGGATCAGAACTAGTGCCTGATCCGAAAAGTGGAGTTACTTTTCTGTGTTTCATTAAATCAGGGAATACACCACAGTCAATACACTCGTTGAATATTAAAGCTAGTTCGGGAGCAATTATGTTAATCAATGTTTGTACGACGCTAACAGAGATACCCCAGAGGAACGTGGTTTTCTTAACATTTATCAGTTTGAAAGCTTTTATGATGTCACCACTATTTAGATAATCAAATTTGAATTGTGTTTTGCATTCCGTTAAGTTTTCTTTCAACAATGACTCTGCGACTATGGGAGAGGAGTTTAAGGATTTTGTGTACAGACTGGAATATCAGTAAAAAAGTCTTCGAACGCATCAGCTACATCATCATCCTGATTGATCGTGGCATTACCAATTTTCAAACTAAACTTATAGTTCTTAGTTGTGACTCTTCCAGTTTCGCTGTTGATTATTTGTCAAGTGGTTTTTACTTTGTTTTGACTATTTGTGATTTAAGAACTCAAATGACGCGCTTTTGCTTCACGACAAACATTTTTAAAGATCTTTGAATATTTTTCGACTTTTTCTTTAAACTCCTCATTAAAATTATACTGTGTTTCAGCATAAAAATCATAACAAAAAATTCTGCTTTTATGTATTCCCACTGTTGCTCAGTCACAGAACTTTTGACCATCAGTGACCATGATCGATTTAGGTGTAAAATTAAATTAAACACATTACTAAGTTTCTTAAAAAACGTGTTGTATAAATTATTTGGATTATTATTATTATTATGTACACATGGAAGTACGGAAGTTAAGTTCAATTTAAGTTTGTCCAATCGATCTATGGTCATAGGTACACAAGTAATTTTACTTATTACAAGATTTTTTGTTTGAATTTCTATTTTAATTATTTGACCAGGATGATCCGATTTAATATTACTTATTAAACTTCTATTTAAAATTTTTACATTGGCAAAAATATTGTCTATACATGTGGTTGAAGTGTCGGTTATTCGAGTAGGCTCCATAAATTGAGGCTTCAGATCAAATGATTGAAATAAACTAGTTATTCTAGTATTTAATGAATTATGTTCTAGAAAATTTATATTGAAGTCTCCGCATGCAATAATGTATTTATTTGATTTTAATAATTTAAACAAAATTTCTTCCATAATTTTTTCAAAAATGTCAAATGTGGCAGATGGTGGTCTGTAAACACTTATAACTATGAACTGCTCCAACTCTACGCAGGATATTTCAATATGCCTTTCTAAAGAGAGGTGAACTTTATCTAATCGATCTTTAAATTTGATCTGTTTATTAAGTAGTATTAACGAGCCACCTCGTATAGCATGTACTCTGCAAAAAGAACTCCCAACTCGGTGTTTACTGAAACTGAACATGACACATACATTATTATCTATATAGTTTTAGGTTAACCTTTTAGTTAATAGACATGTTCTATCTTTGTAGGTGAAAAAAAAACTGAATTCATTTCTAAATTACTCATTTTTAACAGTAGAGTTTTCAAGGAAGGCTACAAACAGAATTTATTTAAATTTTGGATGAAGCTGCGATGAAACGTAATACATTTTAAAAGCGTTCGCTGTAAACAGAATTTAAAACAAGCTTGTTAAATAAAGTGACGTCAGGAGTGTTTGTGACATTTTGCAATATAAGAACATACGGCTATCAGTTGACGGAATTTCCCATGAGATGGTAAAATGCAAGTAAAAATTCAACATATTACGGGGCTTGAGAATATCGATTTCGTTATCTGTAATTTGTATGCCTATTGGCTTAAGTTTTTACAAGAAAAGATGTCTTCATTGTATTTTTACCGATATACTGCAAATAAGAAAATGGAAAAATACTAAATGAATTCTGATTTCAAAAAAAAATCTGCTTTGTAGAACCTAGTAGGTTTCTTTCCAAGACCACTTTTTTTTGATAATTACGTACCTTCTTTGCACATAATCTCCCCGCACGGAAATATATAAGATGATTAAATGAACTTCACAAGTGAAATTCTATCACTAATATATGATTCTATCACTATTCGAAGATATAGGAATAGGCAGTAATTTTACAAGGTAGTGTAAAATATTGAACTACATAGATAATGAATATGAAGAACAAGATGCAGTGATAATATGCCCTAACACTTGGACTATAAAGCCAATATCTCTAAAATGGGAACCCATTCTACCACCCATGACAGTCCAGTGTTCATCTAGTCTTGCTTTAGTGTCGTGTGAACACTTAGGTGGGCGTATAGTAGTAACCTAAACCCTGCCGACAAAAAATCTCTTCCAATATTTTCCCCAGATACTAATTAATAGTAAAGGTTTGTTCAAAAAGGGCGTTTCTAAAAAGGTTCTGCAACGCGCGATGCCTTGGTAATATAAATGTCGGCGGGCTACGGTAACCGCTTGCTTGCCGTATGCTTGTAGGCATAAGATTGCAAATCCTAGTGGTGTAAAACTTACAAGGTTTTGTGAAGTTTAATTTTTTTTATATAAATTTAAATCATTCATTCATAATATGTTTTATTTTGTGTCAAATCGATGCCCAAATTGGGCCAAAATCGCTGAAAACTATAAAATATATAAAATGTGAGTGGTTATATTTTTGGTATAGCTTTACGTTGAGTAAAGACGATGTTTGAACAGATGTGTTGTTTCAGCCAATCGTCGCGTGATGGCGCATGGATCGCTGGCGGCGGGCGTGGTGCTGGTGCGCGGCGCTGGCGCTCGCGACGCTGTGTGCTGCCGGCCCGCGCTACAGCTCTCGCATAGTGCACACTCACGCAGGTACAAACCACATGTCATTCTGCATCTCTGTTCTGTAGCAATCGTTGCGTGATGGCGCATGGATCGCGGGCGGCGGAAGTGGTGCTGGTGTACGGCGCTGGCGCTCGCGACGCTGTGTGCCGCCGGCCCGCGCTACAGCTCTTGCATAGTGCACACTCATACAAACCATATTTACACTAAATATAACTGATACTTCATGTCATTCTGCATCTCTTTTCTGTAGCATATCAATGAGACCGTAGGTTCGTCCGTCGCCTCGTTTCGGTTTCGGCTCCATTGTATTGATTCTATAATTTATCTTTGCGTTACAGATATTGCGGCTGAAACCGTTCTCTACTCGCATAACTTCAACAACTTCCCAAATAACTTTAGGCATCACATTCATCATAGAAGATCAGTCACAAGTACTTCTATAACTGCGACCCTCGCTAACATACATTCATAATTCTCCCACGCCTGGACTGATCCGTCCTTAATTCCGTGATCCCGGACAATCCAATCAGTTGGGTTTCCCGTGACATCGCCACCAAACGACGTCGTTACGTTTGTACACGACTCGAGATCAAATTAATTATTGTTTGGAAGGTCCCGAGCCCGTAACCTCTCAAATGGGATAAACGGTACCTTCCCAAATGATAGGGCAAATGATGCGGCCAATTTATCTGATTCCCTTTCCTTACCGCCCTCATGTTGTTAGTTGATGCTGATTCTACAATCTGCTTGAGTTCGAGACAATCGGGAACTTGAACAGATTGTATCGCGTACTGCAAACCTCTTTGAACGTGCATCTTTTATTGGGTGAGCTGAACCGCGGTGATTTGATAAAACGTGAGGAAAATGTGTCAACATTTTCAGAAATTCTGTTTCTCCGAATCTCATAAGAAGTCAGCAGACCGGCTATCGGTATCTAAAATGAAATAAGCAGTTTCCTTGTGGGTTATTTTCGTTTCCCGATCTAGTAAACAGTAACGAATATCACATACCCAAAGAAGATATTAACAAGTATATACAGAATTTCTATGAGAAGGCAATTATTATATCCTTGAAAAAGTTTTTGTACCCTTGTAGATATTGATCTACGTTGATTCTCCTTATTGAAAATAAATAAGACCATTACTCTTTTCGACGACTTCGGGCCGTCAACCAGACACATAAAGTTAAGGTGGAAAGCTCTGAGTTGAAAAGTGTCATATATACTCATACCCTTCAAACCAGAAATAGTTACGATGGTATTGCAGTTATTTCCTCGAATTAACTTTTTCACACGACCAGTATCTGATTTTCTCAGGCGATCTCTTACAGTTTGTTATTTGTCAGGAGCAATAAGAGGCATCATAGTGGAGCCAGCGTCGCGACGCCTGGAGCCAGTGGAGGTGTTCCTGGGGGTGCCGTACGCGGAGGCTCCGCCGCGGCTGGGAGCGCCGCCTCCGCCGCGCACCTGGTCTGGTACTCGGCTGGCAGACGCCTTCGCGCCGGTCTGTCCTCAGCGGTATCCGGATATATCCAACAAGTAATATACTAAGAACTGTGGATATTGTTAAAAATTAAATGAAATAAGTGAGGCTATTGAATACCTGCATTACTGACTAAATACTAACTATTTTATTTGCTCGAAATACAGGTTGGCACATAAATATACAAGAGCAAACAAAAATAAAACTTAAACAAGGCTTGAGTTTAGTCATAGTTAATCTGACTGCGGATCACTGCGACCTAGCAATAGACTCGCTTCCATGAGACCTAGTGTGGGGATAGGGGGGGGGGGGGGCAGAGCTATGACAAGGCTATGTGTTTAAGCTATGTACTCGTAACATAATGTGCTTAAAAGTGTACTTAATTGTTTAATTCTAAATATAAGAAGGGTTCAATAACAAACAAAAGTTAGTGAAATAAAAACGTTAGTAGGTACCTATAGTAACTTAAACAGTTTTTAATTTTACTGATAAAAGCGTCACTTGAATTGGCGGATTTTGCTGGTTTTGGCTTTAATGTTTCGGTCGTTAAACCATGTTGCAGGACTTCCCTTAACCTTGGAGAACTTGTTCGTAAGGGGGATTTACTTCACTATTCAAACAAAATGCGACTATATATATGACGGGGTACCTCAGGGGTCAGTACTCTCTGCTACGCTGTTTCTGCTGCATATCAATGATCTGCTCATGCCCGGTATCATTGGGCACGCAGACAACAGTTCAGTTGTGGAGAGGTACATTTCTAATGCTCGAACCAGCAGAACTAAAATTCAGAAGCAGAGAGATGAGATGCTGCAGCGTTTAAATTTGACACTCAAGGCCGTCTCTGACTGGGGCGATGCCAATCTCGTCAAATGCAATGCTTCAAAAACGCAAGCATGTCTTTTCTCAGCGAAAAAAAGTTAGTTTCTCCAACTTCTCATATTCCGAGATGTACCGGTAGATGTAAAAGGTCACATCCAGTGCCTAGGGGTTTCGCTCACGCCTACTCTCAACTTCGAGTATAAGGCTAAAACAGCTGCCATGCCATGCCATGCTGGGCATCCTCAACAAGGTCAGGAGATACTTCACACCAGGACTGCTTCTTAGTCTTTACAAAGCACAAGACCGGTCAGGTATGGAGTACTGCTGCCACGTTTGGGATGGTTCGGCCAAATACCAGCTTGCTACCTTAGACTCAATAGAACGTAGGGCTTGTAGGCGTATGGGTGAGCAATATATGGCGGAGACTAAGACCCAAAGTCTCGAACACCACTGTAAGGTTGCAAGCCTATCGATCTTTTACAGAACGCATTTAGGGGAATGTGCCCAGGAACTTTAAGATCTGATTGCGCCATTTCCTTTCCATCAAAGGATAAAGCAGGCGCACGGCTCAGTACCATCTGTACCTAGTTGATATACCATCCATTCGCACACACCGTTTTGGTTCTCGTTCTTGATGCGCACAGGTAAGGTATGGAACACTTTGCCTTCGTCTGTTTTTCCTAAAGAATAGAATCCGGGCCTCTTTAAGGTAAGAGTGAATAGGTTTCTTCTAGAATCTTCGTGCTCCATTTTAGACCGCATCATTGCTTACCATCAGGTGAGATTGTGGTCAAACAAAGATCTATACAGTTAAAAAAAATACCTCTAACTCTAGGTTTGACCACTAACCTTTAATAAAGAGTGATGGATATATAACACATCGCTAAATAACCCCAAACTAAGTTGAGAATCCGTTCCCAAATCTGCCGCTGTCAAGTTTAGGTATTTACGAAGTCCGGCAGGCACGCGACTCGTTAATGCGCGGCTCCCGGAACTTATACACCTCATTATGGGACAAATAATTTTGATCCTTTGTCATGTCGATCGAATGAAAATGTTTATTTATAGTATATTGTGTATCTTCGTATCTTCATTTGTATTATACAGTTTTTTTATTTTATTTGTTAAGCGCTTGACCACTTAGGTACTCATCTGATGGTAAGGTCGAAGAAGGAGCTAGCTTGTCTAGATAGAACCTGTTCACTCTGGACTTGAAGACTCCGAGATTATAATGGTCTGACAAGATTTCTACAAGTAAAATAACTAGTGGTTCGCCCCGAACTGAGATTTCGCGAGTCGCAAGTACAGAACAAAAAAATATAATATTCACAATCTTTGACTAATTGATCGAGCGAAGCGAGATTTCCAAATCAACTTGAGCAAATTGGCCGTATGTACATATGTTTGTTTGTTCGAGGATAAGTTTTGAAGCATTGATCCGATCATTGTGAAATTTTAAATATAGTTAGGTAGTGTTGGCACAATCCTGGTGTGACTAAGTGAGCAAAAAATGTTTGGGGGTTGTTGAGATATTGGAGTTCAATAGGGGCAAAACAACAAAAATAAGATTATTAGGTCCAATGGGCCGTGAAAGCCAATGAAAGATACATTAGTATATTAGACCCCGTTTTTATTATTGCATCCTTGTAGTGTTTGAGTTATTAAGCGTCAAAAAAACTAAACTTAAACGAAATTCACAGGGTACACCAATGCCCTCACAATGCTGAAATTTGGTATTTGTGTAGCTTTAGTAACACAAATATAAAGAAAAGTCTGAAATCCAAAATAACTGCAATTTCTGTCCCTTAAAAAAGTTACCCATTAATATGGACTCCCGTTACTTGTTATTTGTAAAGTACTGTAGTTCAAGTAGTTGGTTGTGTATTTTGAGACACTATTTTATTAGTCAAAAATTATGAATAATTTTTATTTTTATTTTTGTTGAGACTCGCGAGATCTCAGTTCTGGGCGAACCACTAGTATAATAGTGCCCCGAAATTCACAACCAACTAATTTGACATAAAGTTGCATTCACTTTACAAATAATGGGAGTTAATCAGTACTCTTTTAAGATTAAGAATTTGCAGTTATTCTAGATTTCAGACTTTTCGCTATATTTGTGTCACTAAAGCTACACAAATCATGGCTAATAACTCAAAAACTATAAAGAAATTACGAAAAATAAAATATTAAATAAACGGAGTCTAAAAGTACTAATACCTAATAATAAGTACCTTTTATTTGACGTTACATTTGACCTGATAGCCTTTCTTTTACCCGTCTTAAACCTCAATATCTCAATAAGCCCCCAACATTTTTAACTCATTAGTCACACCAAAATTGTGCCATCACTACCTACCTATGTATTAAATTTCACGATGATCGGATAAACGTTATGAAAGCTATCCTAGGACAAACATACATAATACATACAGCGCCGATTTGCCCAAGTTGATTTAGAAATCTCGCTTTGCTCGATCAATTAAAGTAATGTCATTCGAATTTTACCGGTGTGCAAAGTTTCAGCTCAACCAGACAATTTTCTGAGGAGTTTCAAGGAACAGCTCCTGGCTCCATCATCAGATCAAACCGTTTTTAGTATAGTTAAGAATTTTCAATTTAGTTCTACTGGTGTGCAAAGTTTTACTTCAATCGGACAACTTTCTGAGGAGTTCCATGGAACAGCTCCTGACTCCATCATCAGATCAGATCATTTTTAAAACAGTAAAGTATTTTAATTTGAATTCTACCGGTATGCATAGTTTTACCTCATTCGGACAACTTGCTAAGGAGTTCCACGGAACAGCTTCTGACTCCATCATTAGATCAAAGCGTTTTTAGTATAGTAAAGAATTTTCATTTTAGTTCTACTGGTGTGCAAAGTTTTACTTCAATCGGACAACTTGCTGAGGAGTTCCATGGAACAGCTCCTGACTCCATCATCAGATCAGAGCGTTTTTAGTGTAGTTGAGAATTTTCATTTTAGTTCTACTGGTGTGCAAAGTTTTACTGTAATCGGACAACTTGCTGAGGAGTTCCATGGAACAGCTCCTGACTCGATCATCAGATCAGAGCGTTTTTAAAATAATAAAGTATTTTTATTTAAATTCTACTTGTATGCATAGTTTGACCTCAATCTGAGAACTTGCTGAGGAGTTCCACGGAACAGCTTCTGATTCCATCATCAGATCAAAGCGTTTTTAGTATAGTCTAAAATTTATATTTTAGTTCTACCGGTGTGCAAAGTTTTATTTCAGTCGGACAACTTGCTGAGGAGTTTCATGGAAGAGCTCCTGACTCCATCATCAGATCAGAGCGTTTTTAAAATAATATTTTTGATACTAAAATAAATAATTTGCGATCGCGTTCTCGTACCGTGCACACGTCTACTAAAATTCGTATCGATTTAAACTGTAAATTATTGCGCAAAATTTTGTGATTGGCTCAATTGTGATTTTAAAATTCCTTGCTCTTCTTGCACAAAGTGGACGACAGACTCCGCCTTTGAGGCGTGGCTTGAGCAGGACAGAGCATCCCGCACCGATACCAGTACCACAACCAGTGAGTTTAAACTCAGTCGAATAATTAAATTAGCTCAAAATCTTATGCGGTCGCAAGGAAGCGATTCATCGGCCGTCGGAACGTAAGTCAATACCCGTTACCGCTTAGTCGAGACAGTGTGCGCTCGCCCTGAAATTAATACACTGATGCCAACAGTGCTACAAAATCAGCTATCGTGCGTCACGCTACGAACCGCTTCGCACTGCTACACTCAGCTACGCGCTTCTTTATCGTCTACGCAACGCAGTCAAGTAACAACTACCGCGTAACTTAAACAACTCTGAGCTTTATTTGCTTTGTAATAAAATGGCTTCTGCTCAATCAGGATTTGGTAAAACAATGCGCACGCCTCCAAGACCGCTGAGCGAAGCATTATCGCAACCAGAACTATATTGTACTCCGGATAACGTCGATTTGGAATATAACGTTCCTTTAAGAAAACGAAAGTATCCAGAAGATTCTCTTGAAAGTATGACGAAATCTATGAATGATATATTTAAAAACATACACTCTATGTTTAAAGACCTTAAAGACAGTCAAGATGAGCAATTTTTTCAAATGAGACAAGACATAAGCGCTTTGAAAAAACAGAATGAGGACCTTTTGACCTCAAAAACTGATATCAAAAACACCATTTATACGATCTTGCAGGAGTAAAAAAAATCTTAAATTACGCGTGGACAAGTTGGCAAAGAGGGAAAATGAGTCCCAAGAATATAAAGAAAATCTCGAGCAACAAGTCGAAAATGTAGAAAAAAAGATAAGAGAAACAAGCGTAGAAATATGAAATATGCCAACGGAAAGCAATGAGCAAATGATGGGTGCCATCGAAAAACTACACCAGGTCCTACCCCTTAATTTTGATCGACGGGATATTCGCCGTATCTATAGCCTGTCAGCAAAACTAGACCGTCCTAGACCTATTGTTCTTGAGTATGCAAGCCTACAGAATAAGATCGACTTATTGCAAGCATACAAAAAACATAACACGAAAAATAAAGCAGAAAGACTTAACTCTCGCGTAGTTGGCCTTCAAGGGGAGCAGAAAATAATTTACATAAATTAACGCCTTACAAAAAAAGCACAACAGCTTCACTACCAGGCCCGCAACCTCGTGAAAAATGGAAGTTGGAAGTGCTGCTGGATCGCTCGCGGTAAGGTTTTCCTAAGGTAAGGAAAGAGGAGGGCCAGCCCATTATTGAAATTAAGTCCTCCGAGCAACTAGCTGCCCTTAACAGCGTGATTTACGTAAAAGAAGATTGACTAGTGTATCTGTGCCTTATGCTCACCAAAAGTAGACACTATCAAAAACATATTTTATTTTTTTATTATTTACTCAATTCTTACTTTCTTTTGTGTAACTACCTATCTATACTTATTTACATTTTTACTGTAAAATGTAACATTCAAATTGGATATTGTAAGGTCCCAGCCAGTCACCAAAACATACCATAGAGGAATAAAATACAGTTTGCACCCACATATTACCTACTACACTTATAGGTTAGTGAAATAGATATGCAATCAGTTAATCCAGAAAAGCACGAAGCAAATTTTAATGGAAGTAACACGATGAATATGGCCGTTTCCTATATGATTCGGGCCGAGCGCACGCTGCGCACCTAAAAATTTAATAAAAGAATATGATGTCATAATTAAAAGACATTGTTACTGACATTGATAAGGTCAGTGTCTCAAATTCGTGCTTTTTGGATGACCCTGAAAATTGCAAACTACACTTAACCAAAACCCATAATAATCTATCTATAATCTCAATGAATATACGCAGTATTAACAAAAACTTCGATGCTTTATTGGTTTTGTTACATCGGATCAATCTGAATCTAGACTTAGTAATACTTTCGGAGTGTTGGCTTAGTGTGAACTGCAACTCATTTCACCTAGTGAATTACTACACAAAAAAAGTAATCAACCAAAATGATGGAGTTGTCGTTTACATCAAGAATAGTATACCAAATGTTACAGTCACAGAGCCAGACTTCTGCGAGTCAAACTGCTTGCTTATCCATATTGGAAAAAATATATATCTCATAGCACTATATAGACCGCCTTTATTTCCAAACACTAAAAAGTTTTTTGATTCGCTGAACAATATTCTAACTAAAAATAAGTCCTTCCCAAACATAATCCTTGTTGGTGATATCAACATTGATGTCAGTGGTGACAGCACCGATAGACGCTCAAATGAGTACCTAACTTTACTAGCAAGCTATGGTTTGCTGCCGGGACATATACTTAAAACCAGAGAAAATACCTGTCTCGACCATTGCATGATTAAAACAAAAAGCAGAGCAAACCTTTTAGTCTTACCCGCTACAATCACAGACCATTCCCCTACTCTCGCACAGCTAAACACAAAGTTAAAAATTAGGACGGATGCCCTTAAAACACTTACAAAAACGGAAAAAGATTTATCACATATTAACTGGAGCAACGTTTTGGACTTTTCGAACCTTGACCTAGCCACAGATACGTTTCTAACCACAGTCTCTAACATCATCATAAAGCACATAAAAACTCAAAAAATCCCAAGATCTAAAGCTAACATCAAACCATGGATCACATCAGGCCTCTTAAGGAGCATGAAAAAAACGAGATAAGTTGCATTTGAAGTCCATAAAATATCCTGAAAATAATGAACTAAAAAACACTTATGTAAGATATATAAATATGTGACCTAAAATTTTTAAAAAACTGAAAAGAACATATGAAAAATTTTAAATACAGAAAAATGCCAACGATCGTAAGAAAACATTGGACACAATTAAAAGAATCTTTAATTTTCCTACAAAAATAAATCCTGTAGAAAACCTCCTTAGCAATGAAAAGGATAAATCGCTAAATGATATTAATGACTATTTTATAAATGTCGGAGCAAATTTAGCGCACAAAACGTTATTGAAACTTAATACAACTGAAAATGACCTGGCCTTGCAAGTTAATCAGTTAAACAAATCACAAACATCTTTTGGTCTATTAGACACATATCACAAAGAAATTACCTCGGTCATTAGAAACCTGAAAAAAACTCTGCACCAGGCTGGGGCGGTATCACTTCTAAAATACTCACACTTGCTTTACCATATCTGATAGAACCGATAACATTAATCTGCCAAATAAGATTTGACCAAGGTATTTTCCCAACAGCATTGAAGAAATCCATAGTTTGTCCAATATTTAAAAGCGGACCAGATAATGAGGTTTCCAATTACAGGCTGATCTCCTTGCTGTCAGCTATTTCTAAAATTCTTGAAAAGCTTATGAACACCCGGTTAAAATCTTATCTTGAAAGTAAGGACTTACTATCGAGAAACCAATATGGTATTAGAAGAGGTCGGAGCACTGAGAATGCTGTTCTTACAGTTACAGAAACCATAATAAAAAATTTAGATGAAGGTCAAAACATTGTTGAGGTATTCCTCGATCTGGCAAAGGCCTTCGATACTGTGTCTATCCCTATTCTGTTAGCTAAACTGGACATGCTTTGTATAAGAGGAGCTGCACACAAATGGTTTGAAAGCTATCTTACTAGAAGAAATCAAAAAGTC
This sequence comes from Philereme vetulata, assembly GCA_918857605.2. Lineage (NCBI taxonomy): Eukaryota > Metazoa > Arthropoda > Insecta > Lepidoptera > Geometridae > Philereme > Philereme vetulata. The sequence goes on from OU975484.1 coordinate 5,296,816, forward strand.
AGAGTTGGAAACCACAATAGTGATAATGCTACCACAAAATTTGGGGTTCCCCAAGGCAGTATTCTTGGCCCAACGCTGTTTTTGTTATACATTAATGACCTCTGTGGCTTGGAACTGGCTCATGGAAAAATTATCACCTATGCAGATGATACAGTCTTGCTGTTTCATGCCAAAACATGGAATAAAGTCAAACAGGTGGCCAATGCAGGCCTGGAAATTGTAACGAGATGGACTGATGATAATCTACTAACTTTGAACGTGACAAAGACGAAGTTTATGAGCTTTTCAATAAATAAAAGTGGACAACCAAAGCAACCGCTTCAGTTGAAAATGCATCAAGCCTATAGCAATCAGTCCATTTCCTGCGCATGCATTAACCCAACCGAAACCATAAAATACTTAGGCGTCACACTAGATAAAAACCGGACGTGGTCGCAACACATAAATGGACTGTCAGGGCGTACCAGAAAACTCATTTATATATTTAAGCAATTGCGACACGTCCTTAACTTTGACTCTTTAGTTAAAGTATACTATGCTTTAGCCCAATCTCTACTGACTTATTATGTTGCAGCATGGGGCACCGCTGCGAAAACTCACCGCATATGATCACAAAGAGCTCTCCTTAAAGTGATGGTATTTAAGCCAAGATGGTATTGCACGAAAGAGCTATACAAGATGTGCTCTGTACTTACTGTAAGACAATTATTTCTAAAAGCGGCTATAACTCGTCAACATAAACTAATTGATATGGATATTCTAGAGCTTCGCAATACAAAACGAAGAAAGGATAATATATTTAGGGTCCCTAAAACACGCACGAAATTTGCAAATAAATCTCTTTCGAATATAGGGCCTTTAATTTATTATCGAATAAGTAAAAAGAGACAATTGTGAACAATACGGCAAACAAACTAAAATGGACAATTAAGAACTATCTCAACAGGCTAAACTATAAAGACACAGAAAAACTTATAGATACGACTAACATATAACTCAAATAAATAAGATTGCAGCGAATATAATATTATAAGTAATATTATAATTGCAATTATAAGACCTTATTATAGTAAGTAGGTATAAAAATATCATAACTACTTGCTTTGTACACTCAAATCATACCCCTTACATGCTGGACCTTGCTCATTCTTTAATTTAATTGTTATTATTACCTTAGTACTTTAATTCTAGCTTCTAATTTAGATTATAATTTATGTACATAGACAATCAAAGTGGGTCAATTACTATTTTTGTTTGACGTGAGTCCGAAGCGAATCACTGTAATCCTCACAACACAGGCTCACTAGAGACGTAGTGTGAGAAACAGAGCTACGTCAGGTACTGTACTCAAATAAAATAGCCTTACATGCCATATCAAATTGTCATCTGGACATTCTCAATTTTAAGAACTAAATAAATTATTCTTATTCTTAAATAAAGTATTTTTATTTAAATTCTACCGGTATGCATAGTTTGACCTCAATCGGACAACTTGCTGAGGAGTTCCACAGAACAGCTCCTGACTCCATCAGATCAGAACGTTTTTAGTATAGTCTGGAATTTTTATTTTAGTTTTACCGGTTTGCGAAGTTTTACATCAATTGGATAATTTGCTGAGGAAAAAAATGTTTCAATGTGATCCTTATAGATGTCGCATATTACTTGATAATTTACTAAGAAAGTTGCCTTACGCCCCTCCAAAAACTAAAAAAAAATATTGGACGTTTCAAAGTGATCCTTATAGATGTCACATATACTTGAAAATTTACTAAGAAAGTTGCCTTACGCCCTTCCAAAAACTAAAAAAATATAGGACGTTTCAAAGTGATCCTTGTAGATGTCGCATATACATTAAAATTTACTAAGAAAGTTGCCATATGCCCCTCCAAAAACTAAAAAAAAATATTGGACGTTTTAAAGTGATCCTTGTAGATGTTCCATATACTTGAAAATTTACTAAGAAAGTTGCCTTATGCCCCTCCAAAAACAAAAAAAATATTAGACGTTTCAAAGTGATCCTTGTAGATGACGCATATACTTGAAAATTTACTAAGAATGTTGCCTTACGGCCCGCCAAAAACTAAAAAAAATATTGGATGTTTCAAACTGATCCTTATAGATGTCGCATATACTTGAAAATTAACTAAGAAAGTCGCCTTATGCCCCTCCATAAACTAAAAAAAAATATTGGACGTTTTAAAGTGATCCTTGTAGATGTCGCATATACTTGAAAATTTACTAAGAAAGTTGCCTTATGCCTCTCCAAAATCGAAAAAAAAACATGGGACGTCTCAAAATGATGATGATGGATGTCGCATAAACATGAAAATTTACTAAGAAAGTTGCCTTATGGCCCTCCAAAAACTAAAAAAGGGACGTCTCAAAATGATGACGATGATGGATGTCGCAATAACTTGAAAATTTAGTTATCTGATGCCCCTTCACCAATAAATAAATACAATAATATAAATTTCACAGTACCCACAAGCCGCTTGGCTCCCTATAAAAACAGTATGAAAGTTACGGCAAACGAAATATACGGTGTACGGTATTTGCACAAAAATTATTTGTATGGGACAATTTGTTTTTTGTATGAATGATCAATTTTTTTAGATTCGTATATAAAAAATTGTCTTGAGCATTATTAGTTCTGGCGCTAATGCTCTAAGTCTTACACTTTCCGAGATACGAGGTGGATGGGAGCGAATGGTGGACAAAATGGGGACATTAGGATTTATTCCCAATTCAGCAAAACTCCCTCTACACGATCATACCAAACATTTCTACCCTACAAGGGGGCATCTGGGAGAACAATGATGTCAATGAGTTTTATAGATCTGTAAGTATACATACAGATCAAATCAATCGTTCGCGCTATAATTGAATGCTGTGTTGCCTATAGTATTATATATACGTAACTATGTATAGTGCTCGTAACAAAGAGCGACTCGTCCTCCCTCCAAAAGCGCTCGGCGCAGACTGCCAGTGGCCGCGTTGCATTTCATCATTTTATATGTGATTTAAAAAAAATCATATTATAATAAAAAATAGATTTAGTACACTTCTAATTTTTTATATGTAAATAAAAGGTTGAACTTTGTTATAGTATATGAATTTTAACTTATAAACTTTCTACTTCCGAATAAACGACATCTTTTGAAGCGTAAAATTGCGCAGTTTTTATTCGTTATTTTTGTTTGAAATATTGTATTAATATACTAAAAGTTATAAACGCATTTTAAAGAAGACAATATTTTAGTTGTGATGTTATTTTTGTTAAAAACTTTACGACTGTTTTTGGGTGAAAACAGGGTTAGATAGTTCACTCAATTGCTCATTTTACGAGAACGCGAGTATCAAATTAATTTATTTGACGAATGTGATATGTTTAATTTTTTTTTTCGTGCTTTTAAGTTTTGCTGAACCAAACTTTGGGTGTATTTATTTTTGTTTATCTCTCTTTGTCAACCGAGCCACAGACTTGTTCGAAATATTCGCAGAAAACGGGTAACAGAAGACAGGGCCCTTAAACTATTATTTAAGCAAATAACTGATAGACTTACTTAAATAATATATAGAAAAACACCCTAACCCGGAAGAAATAAATTAATATTGCTGGACATTTCACACATCACTATCTAGCCCCAAACTAAGCAGAGCTTGTACTATGGAAACCAGATAACTGATAGAATACTTAGACATATACTAAAAAAAACTAGTAATATTTTTAAAACATTTAAAGATCAGAACCCGCATCTTCTGCGTCTCGGCCACTGTTAGTCCACTGCACCACAGAGGTCGTCCAATTGTGGGTTTATTCGTCAAGCTCTTCATAATATAAAGTAGAAATGTTATTTTCAGGAGTGCTGCATTGTCCAAGATGCCGCTGGGAGTTTACAACGAGCTAAAAGCCACAATTCCTCTTCTTGCAAACCAAAGCGAAGATTGCCTCTACCTCAATATCTACGTGCCCGGTAGCGGTAAGGAATAAAACCCCGTATTTTGCTTAATTGTGCTATTTTGACATCCTAGATTAATTCAACCATTAACTTCAACCAACCCTTGCTTCGGTAGGTGAAACTACAAACACATTGACTGTAAAATAACATACCAACTTCAAACTCGACGTGAAATGAGCGTGCAGTTAACATTAATATGTTTTCATCAGTGTCGGTATTTTTATTTAATAATTGTTAACTAGCTAACAAAATGTAATGCAATATTTTGACTCAGAATTCAACAACTGATGATGGAGACCGAAGTTTAACAATAGAACTTCTCAATGAATAGAACTGGCCGTGATAAGACTTCTTTTGATCATATCGCCGTCGGTTGGCGTCGTTTCAATCGATGTTCAAATTGTTTTAAATAATCTTTGCTGGGATCGAAAAATATGTATCTGTTATAATTGTTTTCCAAAGCGTATTGCGTTCTCGTTCATCTTAAGATTTCGTTTTTATTTATTTTATGAAAACCATCAACACACACAGTGATGACAATAACATTAATAATGAGTAATCTTAATGTCTCCACTGACGAACCCCATTTGTTGAGGTGAACGGGAGTGCCTGATCTTAATGTACCATCCACCTACTTGGAGCGCAGGGATGTAGTTGGAAGTTCGAAGTAGTAATATAATAAAATGTGAACTATCTGCAGGTGCGCGCGGCGTGGAGGCGCCATACGCTGTGGTGGTGTGGCTGGGCGCGGCGCACGAGTGGGGTTCCGGCAACGCGCTGGATGCCGCCGTGCTCGGCGCGCGCACCCACCTCCTCGTGCTCACACTCAACTATAGAATTGGCTTATTAGGTCAGTCTATAGACTTAGTGGTATATTAGAGAATATCAAATATTGGAACATTTACCATTTGTTTCGTAATCTGTTTCTGATGGAATAATCAGGTAAGTTAAAGATGTGGATGTGAACGATTGGACCAATGTACAAAAGGTTTGAAGCTTTCTCCCGGTGCGCATGAGATCGGAACTGTTCTAGACAAATAACTTTGACAGATATAGAAAGCGGTTATTGTTAAATTTCTCGTTCCGAATCAGTGGTACTTACTTAAAGACTGTAAAAGCGAGCACTGTACTTTCATACTAGCTACTGTATATATGTACATTGTTCAAAAATTGAGTACTGTATTACTACTAGTCTTTTTTTCCCTGTCAGGTTATTTAACATCAAACGTAAAGTCAGACGCGGTCACCCGCGCTGGTGGCGCCGCATTGCTGGACGTGGTGGCGGCACTGCGCTGGGTCCGCACCAACATCGCCGCCTTCGGAGGGGACCCCACCAGGGTCACTTTGGCTGGGCATGCGGCTGGCGCAGCCTTGGCCAATGCACTGCTTATGCTGCCAGAGACTAAAGGTACCTATAATGAAATTAGTTGAGCTATCCCACTCCCGATGAGCGTGCATTGTGTCTATGTGTTCCTTCAGAAGGCTGGAATGACTATGTCTGTGTCCCATTATTAAAGTTATATGCTTGAAGTCTATGCTAATTAAAATGCTTAAAATAAAATGCTCTTTACGGCCGCTTCAATTAATTTATTTTGTTTTTAATTATTTATTTTTGTTATTTAATGTTAATTTTTATCTGACAAAGCAAGTATAGTATCTGCAACTTTAATAATAGCGTACCTTTGCATACCTATGCATGACATAAATGAAAACTTAACATTATTTTATGTATCTATCAGCAAGTTGACGTAACTAAGTGTTCTCTAAGTATGAAAAAAATAAATGTTAAATGTAAAAATTGAATATTAGCCCGTGCTTGTATCGGTCAGAACACTGAAATCGAAACACCGATAAGACGGTGCGTGATAAATCCCGTATTTATAATACTGACTGAAATGTTAACTTTATTTATTGTACTGCGAAAACTGCTCGTCTTGTACAGAGAATACAGAATGCTTGCTGCCGGCTCTGCTACAATATCCCGCCGCGAACGCATATAACACCATATTTAAATAACTCTTCTACTCTTAACATGGCTTCGCGGCGAGATTTACATCTAGGAGTAATGGTACATAGTGTCATGATATCTGAGATGCCAGAGTATTTGTACGCCAAGCTTGACCGATCAAAGACTAAGTACAGTTCGAGACCAACCCGTGACTTGCTACATTATAGTAAGCATAAAACTGTAGCGTTTAGGGGCAGTTTTCGGTACCAGGCAACCAAGTGTTGGAATAACATACCACCACCTTTTCGGCTACTAAAATCAAAATTTACATTTAAAAGACATTATAGGAAACATTTAATAGAAAAACAAAAAATTGGGTTGTCTGGTACAAATTGTTATATAGCGCCGTTCACTTGCTGACGCGAGGGTAAAGTTTCTAGTATATTTATATTTATTCGTATTATTATTTATAATTTACACTCTAACATTTCTTAACATTATTATGATTATTCCTTACATAATATATTTATTTCTTCTATCTACTTATCATAACTATCTAATTAAGCCTATCATAATTGTATGCAAACACGTTCGTTCTTACGAGTTCTAATGACTTGCCTAAAAAAGGTTTCTGCAGAATAACAGCGCCGAGCTGTCGATCGGTGGCGAGGCATAATGCTGAGCTGGAACCCATTTGCTGCAGTAGCACATACACACCTACTTGCCTCTTGTTAATGTTTCCCTGACTACATTGTACATTTATTATTTCATTCTATTGTTTCTATGTTTGTTGTATTTTCTGTGTTCTCTTGTGCTTTCTCTTTGATGTTATATCTTTTGATTATATTGTGTGAATTTGTGTGTGTTATGGTAGCAAATAAATGTCTGTCTATGTCTATGTCTATTATTTCGTTGTAGGTCTAATATCCCGCGTGCTGTTGCTTAGCGGTTCAGCCCTCAGTCCTGCAGCATTGGCGCCTGATGCAGCGCTTGCGAGAGAACACACAGCACAGGCTCTACGATGTGTGCCAGAATCATCCGATGATGAGCACTGGTGAGTTTCGACGATATTTTCTTTTTAAACACCTATGCATATATAACCTGTTTTTGCATTCGGTCCGAGCGGTTGGCTCACAATTATATGATAATCTTTTCGTGGTTTCGAGAAGTGCTTCTAAGATATTAAAGAACTGTTTAAATTATTGACTTTTAATTTTTTTATTTCCTTTCTTATTTTGAAATATTATTTTATTCTGATTCAATTAACAACTTCAATTTATTCAGGAACTTATTCACTTTTAATTAGGTATTATTTTTTTATGCCTCATTTTTATTTTAGTAATGTTAAATTGATATTTTGTTTTATTCGGATTTAACTAGAAGCTTTCATTTCTATGTGAATTTATTAAATTTACAATTTTGTATTACGGCTTTGATTAATTTTATTGTATTAAAATGTGTTATATACCTGTTATAAAATTTCAGTTATTTTATTTATTAAAAATGGATCACTAGTATAGTTAAATTGTACACTCGAAAGAGTAATGTGTGTCTGGACACATTGGTATTTTTTTCTATAGAATTAAGATCTGTATCTACCACATTTACAATGAATAAAATGGTATAAATGGTTTCAATTAAAAATAGCACGAAACAGCTATGAGGAGAATGTTCTAATTGATTCAGGTAACCACTTAAACCATTTTCAATATATAACAAATACAAAAATAATATTGATTGATGCTGATCCAGGTTATGCTGGCCTAAGGTACAAGGTTTTTAACGCCCTCTGTAAGCTGTTGTTCCCCACAGGTTCGTGGAATGCATCCGCACTCGTCCCCTGGCGGCACTGCTGGCAGTAGAAGCCCCGCGGGCACGATTCCTGGCAGGTTGGGCGCCGTCTGTCCCGGCGGGCGCCAGCTCCTCCCCGGCGCCCGCGCCCGCCCCCGCGCCCGCGCCCGTACGCGCGCTGCACGCAAGCGATGTGTTTCTAGACTGTGCACTGGCGGTGGTGGTGGCCACAACGGAAAGTTACCAGTTCTTCAGTGAAGACGATATTCGGCATGGATTTGAGGAGGAGCATAGGTAAGACTTTTGTACAGATTTTAGTGCTGAAATTGTAATCGATGTAAGCACTAAACAAAAAAATGAAATGCTGGAGACTGATATATGTTGTTCAGTCGTTATTAGGTAAGACTAGTCGATTTTCTACTTAGGAAGCTATATAGTTCCATCCCGCCATACGATAAATTACGATTATCCCCTATTACTAAGCACTGTTACCTACTATTCTCTTTTAGAAATCGCATCCTTCGAACATACGTCCGCAACGTGTACCGCTATCATCGCAACGAGATTTTTGCGGCGATCCGCAACGAGTACACGGACTGGGAGAAGCCGATCCAACATCCTATCAACATCCGCGACGCGACGCTCGAGGCGCTCGCCGACGCCGCCGCCGCCGCGCCCGCGCTCCGGCTGGCCCAGCTGCATGCGAGGAGAGGGGCCAAGACCTACTTCGCTCATTTCGCTCATCAGACGAAGGATTCAGATTATCCTCAGGTCAGATATATGACACAACTTTGACAAGCTAAAGATCTGCACCTTTTTCGAGTGAGATACATTATGACAGTCTGGGTCTCTGGCTTGACCAGGATACGCAGCTGGTAACATAATAACTTTACTAACTTTTTGTTTTGTTTTGGTTACATACCTTTTGATCTTTAGTTTTACTGTCGCTGAGCACATGTTTATCTCCTAGACCTTTACATTAAAACGAGCTTTACTCTGATCTCGACCTCAACTTTGTTCTCAACGTTTAACTCTCAATAACAGCGTCTAGGTAGCATCACCAGCGAGACCCTTCCCTACTTCCTCGGCCTGCCTCTAGTAGGAGGATCGCAGTACTCCCCCCGGAACTACTCGCGAGGAGACGTGGCGGTGGCGGAGGCGACTGTGGCATTGCTCGCTGCCTTCGCGAAGACGGGAGACCCCTCGATCAGGACAGATGAGAGGCATCATGAGACCGGCTGGCCACGATACGAGCTGAACACACAGCAGTATCTGAGTATAGGTTCGTAGAAAGCACGATTATTTATGCACTTATAAACGTACGTCTGTAATTAAAAGGACAAAAAAATGTGCAATTATCATAATCACAAACTATACCTATAGTTAGATGCATTTCAGCAAATAACTTAATAAGATTATTCAAAACAATTCATTTATTCATCAGACGTCAGCGATACATATCGCCGGCTTAATTATTTCGCGTCCCGCTCAATCCCACTTCAATTTAGCTGTCAAGCTGTTTAGTGGCAAGGACTTAACTAAAAATAAAAACAAGGTCAAAATGTACCAAAAAAGAAATTTCATTTGACGTCCCACTTGACCTAATAGTCTCATTTTCATTTATTTTTACCTCCCTTGAACCCCAATATCTCAACGACCCCGCAACATTTTTAGCTCATTTAGTCACACCAGTATTGTGCCATTACTAACCTACCTATGTATCAAATTTCACGATGATCGGATTAACGCTTCTAAAGTTATCGCCGGACAAACAAACATGTGACGCCGATTTGCCCCAGTTGATTTGGAGATCTCGCTTCGCTCGATCAATAAATCAAGTGTGATTATGATCATCTGTTCTGATTTTCATTAGCACTAACGTTCAATGTTGACTGTAAATCTTAAGCCGGCTTGCAGAACAATCCCTAAACGTATTTAGCGAATAAACATTTTTAAATTTGACGTACTTGTTTGATTTAACAACTCTCTTAATCATATTTAGCCACTAAACGTTTAGGCATCATTGCGCAAGTCGCTTTAAAACTATTTAACACTAATTAAGTTATTTAAGTAAATTAATTATGTATTAATACTAACACAAATGGACTTGTTAATGTCTGATTCAATAATATATTTTTATATTAAATATCGTAAAATACCTAATAAAAATTAAAGAAAACAAATAATAAATATAAATTAATAACGCTGGACATTTCACACAGCGCTATCTAGCCCCAATCTAAGAAAAGCCTGTTTAATTCCTAATTATTAATACAATTGGTACTTTTATCTCACAGTAACCTCATGAGCCTTTTAAGTTTATGAATGGATGCACAGATTATACAACAGCTAAGTACACACAATTGACAAAGCTTTATATAAACTACTCAAAACAAAATAGGGCCCACTTGAAATATTTCCATATTTTGTCCGACACATTTTTTTGCAAGTTGTTGGCATACTGATGTATGGAAATGTTAAGTAGGCATATTTATTGATCATAAATTAACACATCATAAAATAACACTTAAACGCCAAGTTTAGGGTAGTTCTTAAGTAGGTAGACATGAAACAAAATCTTACGATATACCGCAGAATCTGTGAGTGCCATTACATTGTTGCTCAGTGGGGTTTGTTATGTCTAACGAAGAAGTTATCGTAACCTTACCTTTAATTATCGATTACATTACTGTTTGCATAAACAATGCCTGGTTTTCGATATCACATGGACACGGAACCCGCGACTAGAGCCATTGTTTTGCTTCAGCAGGGAAATTCGCAAAGGTCGGTTGCTTCAAGCTTAGGCGTGTCAAGACGAGCTACTCGAAATGTGTGGGAATGCTTTCAAGAGACAGGTAGTGTGAGTAGGAGGCGCGGTTCAGGTAGAACCCGAGCGACAACCTCCCAAGAAGACCGATACATCCGACTCTCTGCACGTCGCGAGCGAACTGTAACTGCACGCATATTGAGAAACCGCTTACGTGACGCCACTGGAACGCGAGTGAGTGACCAAACTGTTCGCAACAGATTTCATGAAGACCAACAACGCTCCAGAATGCCAGTTGTTCGGCTCAAATTGACCAGAGCCCACCGTGCAGCTCAATTAAGGTTTGCACGTGATCACCTCGAATGGACCATGAATAATTGGAGGACAGTGCTTTTTACAGATGAATCTAAAGTAAAGATTTTTAATGATGACAGACGCATACGAGTTTGGCAACGACCTGGAGAACGTTTTACAGAACCATGTATTCGTGAAACTGACCGCTTTGGTGGACCCAGTATTATGGTATGGGGTGGGATTTGCATAATGGGTAAAGCCGAGCTAGTGATTTTGGATGAGGGCAATGTAACGGCCTCCAGCTATGTTCAGCATGTCATCCGACCTCATGTGATCCCATATTTGCAGCGAGTAGGCCCTAACTTTATTCTGATGCAAGACAACGCTCGCCCTCATACTGCCAGAGTGACCCAAAGTGCAATCTCCGAAGCTGGTATCGCAGTTCTACCCTGGCCTGCCATGAGTCCGGACCTGAATCCGATCGAGCATATCTGGGACCAGTTGAAAAGAAGCCTTAAAGACAACCACACTGAAATTCATAGCCAACAGGAGTTGATAACTGCTTTAAAAGTGTGTTGGGAGCAAATTACAGATGAAAACGTCATCCACCTTATAGAGAGTGTTCCGAACCGACTCAGAGAGTGTGTGCGCAATAGGGGAGGACCTACGCGTTACTAAACATAAGGCATTGAAGCAACCCTAAGAACATGTTTAAAAAAAATGTGCTCGTGTCTTCAACGTGTTGTTTTGGAAAACCGTGTAATTTTAAGTTAATGTGTAAAACGTGCATTTCTTGAAGATTTTTTTGGCAAAAATTAGGCATTGTAATGTTTTTTTAATGATTCTGAATGTGTTAACCTATTTCTAAAATTAAATTTGAAATAAATCGTACTTATTTTTTTATTTTAATTTTAATCATATTTATTGGGTGGGCCCTATTTTGTTTTGAGTAGTTTATATTATCAAAACTAATATAATGTGTTTCTTTGTTTTGACTAGGCACAAAAGTTAGAGTGAAAAGTCACTACCGCGGTCACAAGATGGCGCTGTGGCTGCATCTGATACCTCAACTGCACCGCCCGGGAGCCGCACCGAGGCACCACCAGTTCAGAGCTCACAATGCGGACATGTTTGCTGGTGAGTCCATACCTACTGCTTATGCAGGCTCGTCCAATATTCAAACTTACAATCCTCTTAAACGCTGGGCCGAGGTCAATTTTAAATCTCGTTAGTACTGACAACAATGTTAGTTCGATATTAGCAAGAGGCCGACTCTGGTGGCAGCTTTTATAGGCCAAACAACTTACTTGATGACTTTTATAGCCAACACTGACATCTCATCTTGCCCTATGAAGCACGGAAACTTTTAGTTCAAAATGCCACTAGTGGTCGGTCACCCATCCAAGTAGTGACCACGCGGAACGTCGCTTAGCTTATCTGATAAAATTCACTGGTTCTATAATTTACGTATACTACGAGTGATTTACTAACAACCATAGTGAACCTACTTCCGAAGAAGTATGTAGCGCTCTCGGATCTCGCCGAAATTATATAATAAACTAGCTGACCAATCCTCAGCTTCGCACGCGTAGTTTTTCAATAAAAATATTACCTACCCACCTTCTGCGCAGTTGGGTAAAAAGTAGCCTATGTCACCCGGGGATAGTGTAGCTTCTCAATGGTGAAAGAATTTTACAGTAGTTTCGGAACCTATTCAATGCAAACAAACAAACAAATCTTTCCTCTTTAAAATATTATTTTTGTAGATATTGATATGTTTTTTAATATTGTTCTATCATCAATAGTTTCCGCAGCGCATGCGACGAAATACGTTTTGAGGCACTTTTTTACACCTTGGGTTACGTTACTTATGTTTTAGTAAGGATCCCTAACCTTTTCTAGCAATAAAACCTATGCCACTCAGGGTGAGTGTAGCTTTCCAATGGTGAAAGAATTTCTGAAATCGGCAAAGTTGTTTTTGAGTTTATTCATTACAAACACACACACACACAAAAATACAAATCTTTCCTCTTTTTAATATTAGTATAGATGAAAAATCTATAAGTGCGTTTCAGAGTCCCATTTCAAGAAACCTTTAATTACATACAATATGAACGAATGAAATAGGTATTTATTATTATCCAATCTAGTTCTAGAGATTTCCATTAGCCATGTTAATGGTAGGTAACTACAGCGGGCTACATTTGCACTAGGGATGGGACATTTCACGATTATCATGTGAAAAATCATGATGAAATTATTAATCGCTAGCTGTTGCCCGCGACTTTGTACGCGTTACACTACTAAATGTGTAGGTAACCTAGAATTAAAGATAATATCGCTGTTGGAATTTGACTTGACACCCTATTTTTATCCCATGGGAACTGTTTTATGTTATAAAAGGTAGCCTATGATCCAGGTTATAATCTACGTACATACCAAATTGAATCAAAATTGGTTCAGCCGTTATGGCGTGATTAAGTAATAAAAAACATCCAAACTTTCGCATTTATAATATTAGTGTGATTGTTACACCTGCTACTGGCATTCTGTCACTAAAAATCATGCTAATGAAATCGCTAGTCATATTTTTCAAACTTTCGCCATCAATGTGTAACGTGTACAATTTCACGACACGTTACATCTTTAATTTAACATAACGCTACACTGATAAAACCCTACATCTAGCGACATGGCGGCGTACTAACTGCACAAATACTCGATACCTCATTTTTCAATATACCGAAATCCAAGCGTGTTCTCATCATAGTTCACCATGTTTACGGCAGATGGCGTTTTACGTATCTCAAAGCAATTGACTACATACTTTTATTGATCGATAATCAATTTTAATTATCAGAAACATTCTTATATACTTAAATTAAATAATCCCTTGCTTCTTAGAATCATAATAAAATAAAAATCTTAAATAATAGTAATACCGCATTCAATCATTGTCTTTGACTGATGCAAACTGATGCAAACAATATCTTTATCTTGAGTGACGCTGGATGCGTCAAAAAATTTTTTTTATGGCATCACCAAAAAGATTGCATGAGATTTTTGTTCTAGAATGTCTGGGAAGGATCGATTTTGACTAATTATTAAAAGACGGTGGAAGTGCTCGGGTATATAAAGGCAGAGTCGTCTGTCCTCGGTCTCTTTTCCACGCCTGGACACATCAGTGAGAACTTCTAATCAACGTCCTACAGAATTAATCTCTGGACAGTGTATTCCTGATACTCTTTATTGTAAATTCGTGCTCAGTACTTCCAAGTCGGGAAGTCGTTTACAGTCTTTGCTCCTAGTCTTTCTTCCTACTTCTTCATATCTGTAGATATGAAGAAGTAGGAAGAAAGACTAGGAGCACGGCTCAGATGATAGGTTTGACGGGTGTCTGGTGTACCTGACACCCGTCAAACCTATCATCTGAGCCGTCGAGAAACGTGGTTGTTCGTCACCCACCCTGCTGGCTGCTTCGACGCACACCGGGACCACGCCTTCCCACGAAACCTACCGCCGCAGCTCAAGCCCGCTTCATCTATCCGAGCAGACGTCAGGAACGGTCGACGAAAATAACACGAGGTGTATCTATTCCATTATTTTTTTTATTCGGGTTGAACCTCAGAAACAACTCTTTTCTGACGCTCTCATCAGATGGCGCCCACTTTTTTATATTAAATAAATCTATTCTACTAGGTGTACTCAACACATTCTGTAATTGCTGCACTATGGGCCATAAGCCTTAAGATTCTGTGCTCTTCAAGCCAACGTCTGTTCGTACCACCCTCATTGTAACATAGCATAACTGTAATCTGTATTTTAAGTGTGTACCATTCGTAGACCAGAAGTTATTTATTATCAACCTCTTTTGATCTTGCCACAAGTATAAGGAATTAAACGTAACGAACCTACTCGCTCTACCGACTTCTCTTATTTTGACAATTATTTGTATTGAAACACATACATGGTTTTATTTATATCTCTTTATTGATTAAAATTGTTACAAATGTACATAATTACAGATTTAAAGGGGTATTTATCGCGTATGTACTTTTACGCGATAAATACCCCTTTAAATCCGTAATTAAATCGATAGTCATTCGGATTTCATCGCAATGCAACGGGTGGTTTCGTTCGAATCTGATAAATAGTAGATCGTTAGTTTTTCATCGAAAATCATCTACCGTATACGTTCGCATCACGTTTATATGCAAGTGTGTCAGGAGACCATCCAAATTATAAAAAAAAAATATTTCATCATATGAAAATTAATTAAAGTATCAATTTTTTCCATGCCTAATTTACTCAAAGCGCGCAGTTCTGAGAATGCGTTAAATCAGATTACGATGTTTTAATTAGGAAACAGGTTGAACGAATGTAGCCTTTTTGCATGGTGTATTTTAGAACCTTTTTACGTAGGTCACACTAAAAGGTTTGCGTAACTTAGAAAAACAACATGTTATAACCAAAATATTATGTTTATTACTTTTCAAAATACTCTCCTTTACATTTTAAACATTTTTCATGCGATCAAACCATTTTTTAAAATAGAAGGAACACAGATCTGAATGCATGTTTTCTACGTGCTGATTGAACGCTATCACTGCCTCTTTGGAGTTGGTAAAAGTGAAACCTCTCATCAAATCTTTGTTTTTGGGGAAAATACAGAAATAACAGGGTGCTAGGTCGGGGCTATGTGCAGGATGGGTGACGAGTTGTACTTTTTCGGAAGCTAAAAATGATTTTGTTGTGTGAAGAAGCGTTGTCATGATGTAGGAGAACGCGGCTTTTTGGTCGTCTTTCGCGAACTTTTTCTAATACCCTGGGTAAACAAATGGTAGAATACCACTCGGCATTAACACTCTTTTAATCTTCAAGTGGAATTGTGCAGATGGGACCCGTAGCTGAGAAAAAAAACGCGATCATTTTTTTACCAACTTTTCTCGCCTGCCTCGCTTTTGTTGGCATGTTCTCACTTTCAAGCACCCATTCACAAGATTGCTGTTTTTTTTCGGGTTCAAAACAATAAATCTAAGTTTCGTCTCCTGTGACAATGTCATAAACAGCATTAGAATGTCCGTGGTTCTACTTCAGTAGCATCTGTTGAGCACCATTCCACGCGAGTCCGCTTCTGCTTCGCTGTCAGTTCACGAGGGATCCAACGTCAACAAAGTTTCCGAACTTTCAATTCTTCGTGTAAAATTCCTCGAATTATCTCATAGGTAATCCGCGGGTTTTCTTCAATTAGCCACTTGACAGTAGCCCCATTATTTTCGTTGACGGCAGTTGAAGGCCGTTCTTCACGAAATTCGTCATGTAAAGAAACCTGAACAAATTCAGCAAACCATCGCCTTACGGTGCTCAAACAAGATGCTTCTCTCCCAAAAGCATTTTGAAGACGAGCGGCACAGTCTTGCGGAGAGAGAGAACTTTTAAAATTATAAAAAATCGTCGCTCTAAAATCTTTTCGACTTAATTCCATTTTTGTTGCGTACTAACTTTCGTAACTTTGATGTGTGCTCCTCATAGAGTACCGATTTGCGAGTTTGAACAAAAGGCTGCGGATTCCGTTAGAAGTATAGATTGTACTTAATGTTTGGACATAGTCACCATTAACATTTACATCGCAACTCTTAAAGGCACTTTAAAACTAAATGTTTATGTAATTAAGCAGTTACCCGAGTAATTAAAGCTGTTCCACGCTAGTTACCCTATTCCAGCTAGTTGCTAGATTTAATAACAACTTATTAACCTTCACGAAACCATTTAAAGTTGCGACCCGCAATCACACGTACACCCCATGAATGGAAACCACGGTGGCGTGTCTTATTATCTGAGCCATTAGGGGCATTTCCGCGTGGCACCCCTCATTAACCGCTTCCTGCTAATAAATGCGTTGAAACACTATGAGCGGGATGAGTTATATAGTGCCAGCCAGGAAATGGAGGGGGAAACTTTTTGATAAATGTGGTAATTGGATGCGGAAGGCGATGAGTGGCAAATTTCGTCTCTCAAGAAAACACTTGCGTGTTGAAAGGATACATTTATAATAAGTTATTACTTTGGAAAAGCGCAAGTGACAGTGAACTGGACATATTTTACAGAAGAACCGACGACCTTTGGGATAATCAAATGAGAATGATAAAACAATCACTTTGATAGGTTTAGTTAAATCTTATTATTGCTACAGTTTTTAGAATAATAACATAGATACATCATTAGGAATATCAAGTATTCCAGGTAGTTATCAGGTATTCAACATGTATGTTCTAATCAGTAATTGCGATATTCACACAGACTAATGTAATTTGAATACTAATAGTTCTCTAGCTCATCTACGTTTACACAGAAAGCTCGAAGGTGCCTATCGCCGGCCGCCGGTGTAAATTAACATGTAATTTTGTCTGTCTTATCTGGTAATGTTTCCAAGTTGCTTCTATTCGTGAAAACCTGTATTTTTTCTGTTCTTACTAGTTTACTAAAAATAATAAATAAATAGATAGACGGCACCGACACTATCATTATTGGTTTATGGCTTCTAGTTGTCGCCACAATTATACCAGTGTCAATTCGGCCTTACCATGCTATGTGACAGAGACAGTGACGGTAGCCTAAACAAATACGAGCAGGAATTTAAAGGAGGGTTTCAGCAGAGAATACAGCATGTGGTTATTCGAAAAAGGCGTTGTAAAAACTTTAAAGGGTCGGCTACGTGCGGGTTATACGACCCTCGATCGGAACGCGCCATCGACCCGTTTGACGCTTCAGTAGTTGCCTTACTCCACCAGTCATCACTCAAATGTTACAACTTCTTTACCGCCGGCCCGTCTAAACCTTTGTGGGTAATCTTCATTTCTTAATGTGCCAGCAAATATTTAGGGCCACAGATTATTACATCGCTTTATTGAATCGCCGTTTTAGGAGGCTTTTGTATATTATATTTCCGGTATTTGTTTTAGGAACAAATTACTTGTAATTTTTTACCCAACGAACTTTTGAACTGTGTTTTTGAAAAGCTGAATGAGTTGAGTGTTCGAGTGGAAGTAAAAAATACAAAGGGTTGAATTCAAAAGGAAAAATGTCGGAAACATTTAAATATTTTATAGACCTCTGTATGAATACAGTGCGGTCTGAAAAATCAAACAATTCAAAGTCATTTCTATGAACCAGCTTTTCTATTACCAATTCTACATTTATTGTTCGTACGTGCATAAATCTATTGGGATGGTATGATGCAGGAATGGTGCGATTGCGAGACCTAATAAACCGCACGCGTGTCAAGCATGCATTCATTCCACTGCATTCTAGAATGCTCTTATCTACCAGAACAAGGCAACCTTTATATAATATTCTAGATTATATAGAAAATTGTTTGCTAAGAATTATCGTGTGTGTGTGCGAGGGTGTGAAGATGTGTGCGTTTGTGTCCTAGCTACAGATATAATTATAAGTTTGTCATCCGTAGTATAATATTTTATCATCCAGAATTTTCAATATCCTATTTTTGCAGCCATTCCCAGCATCAACTTTTCAATTCACCTTCTAATCTCGTAAACCTCACCAGCTTTGTTGCCGTAAAAACTAATGGCCATAAAAAGCTTTCTACAAAAGGCTAATGGGCCGAAAACAATTATAATGACACCAACCGGCTACATGTGTTTATGAAGCCGGTTTCCGGCGCCTACGAGTGGCACCTGCATAATTTATAGCTATAATATTGCAATCACACACTCAAGTATTATAATGATAATTGCGCGCTTCTTTTGATCGTTTATATCGTTCATATCATTGCTGGAGGCCTTCGGGTGATCTCACATCTTCAAAACCGGCGATAGCCTTTATACCAGCCATACGTGTATGATTTATTCTTCATGATAAAACAAATTAGCCTTGATTACCCAAAATACTATTTTGATCGTTTATAGCGGTCATATCATTGCTGGAGGGCTTCGGGCGACCTCTCATCTTCAAAACCGGCGATAGCCTTTATACCAGCCATACGTGTATGATTTATTCTTCATGATAAAACAAATTAGCCTTGATTACCCAAAATACTATTTTGATCGTTTATAGCGGTCATATCATTGCTGGAGGGCTTCGGGCGACCTCTCATCTTCAAAACCGGCGATAGCCTTTATACCAGCCATACGTGTATGATTTATTCTTCATGATAAAACAAATTAGCCTTGATTACCCAAAATAATAATGATTATTGTTTGCAATTGCCATAAAATTTAGCAAAAGGAATCGTAAACATGATAATATTATAGTAACTCAATAATAGTATACATTTGTAAAATATACAATTTACATAAGAAAACCTTCTAGAGAATGTTGCTATCTATAGATAACTCAACACCAGACAACTACCAATCGGAACAGTCTCTATGATGGCAATGCACTGTGTCCGCTAAATAAATGTGTATGTTCAAGAATGTGTAAGATTTGTTATCGCCTGCTTTCCACGTGACTACGGCCTAAGGTGGAACAAAAATGGGTCGATCAGGGCTGTCACGGAAGGCAGGAAGGCAGTCCTGTAATTAATCGTCCAACATCTCAGATTCGGAAATGTTGGGAATGGCCACGTGCCATTCCCAACATCGACAGGGAATCGATTCCCTGCCCGCAAACATTTGGCCTGTCTTTCGAAGCAATTATTGAATTTCTATTGTGATATAATATTAAAGAGATTTGTAAATATTAATTTGTGTATTAAACATTTTTATGATAATACTTTATTCAATCGACATGCAAGTTTCAATTTCAAATAGAAGCAAAATAAAAAGGTTGTATTGTTGTACACAAGTACGCGGCTTCTACCTCGTATGACTATAATCATTAATCACATAGATGTTTAAAAATATATTCCTATAAACAGAGGCAAATTTTCAAGAATCGTCCTCCATCTTTTAAACTAAAATTAATTAATTTATTACCTAAACTAATACAATACAATCCTACCCGCGTTACTTTCTCCTGGTATCTTAATATTTCTTTAGGCGCGGACGGTCACGCGGCCGGCTGCGGCGGGCGGGCGGCGCCCACGCTCGCCTGCGACACAAAGGCTCACGCACTTCCGACTACCGATAAAGACCGTAAAGGACAGAATAACTAATAGTACTCGTAGGTGAATAAATAACATTTAGTCTAGTAAGGGTGGCAAAAGCACACAATCCTTATCATGATCAGCTTTAAGTGCTATTGTGGCGACGTTGTTGAACTAAAGTTCTGTATTCGGTAAAAGTTTATGGGCACGATGGTACTAAAAGTTTTATTGGTTCGCTTTTAAAGATAGATTTAGTGCTCAATTAATCTCATAATTGGGCAGCAAATAGTCCAATGCCTAGTTTATTAAACTAATATCATGCTGTGAGCTCAAAAGCGTCAATAATTTGAGATGCAATGTTTAGTCAAGATTTGATAAATATAATTGACCCTATCGATTGGCATCATAAAAATGCACTGTGTTATTTTTTTGCAGTTCAATACAATTTTTCCTATAAAACAATGGTACTGTTTTGGTGAAAATTAACTTCTGTATGTAGTATGTATATATTATGATATATGTAGTAGTTATAGCTTTGTAAATTAATCACGGTTATGAACACTAATTGCACTATTTTTACTTTCTCTCAAGGCTCCGTTAGTTCTTTCCACCCTTCAATTATGCACATTAGTGCCAAATTATTCAACGGAACCTATCATAATAAGGTTATAAATTCGAAAGCTTATACATTTGTTTGATACTCCCTAACTTTTTATTTCATTTCATTTTTCATTTATTTATCTAGTTAAAAGCTAGCAAGCTAAGATAATGGATGTCTTAAAACTAATGTTAGGGTTACTAGATACTAGGATTTCGATTAATAATGCTTTTTTAGATTACTTTGGTTACTAGGTAAATTATTTTATATACTAACAAATATAGATTATTTCTTTACTAATAAGAGCGAGTGATCACCCGAGTACACACACAAACGCCAGTGCTCCAACAATCTTATGTAATCTACTTCGTAACAGCTAAACTGATTACGAAGAAATTTGGTATATAAATAGACTAGCTGACCAATCCGCAGCTTCGCACGCGTAGTTTTTCAATAAAAACATTGCCCTCCTTCTGCGCAGTTGGGTAAAAAGTAACCTATGTTACTCAAGGATAATGTAGCAATCTAATAGCGAAAGAAATTTTGAAATCGGTCAAGAAGTTTTTGAGTTTATTCATTACAAACATACACACAAAAATACAAATCTTTCTTCTTTATAATATTTAGTATAGATTATGATTTAGATTGAAACATTGAAACATTGAAACATATACTTTTTATTAAGCACGCGTATGAAGTGACGGGAGAGACGCTAGTTGTTATATAAATTGATTCATTCTTATATCTAATGATAACATGATTGATAGTAAAACGCCTAACCCAGAGCACGTTGCGGCCACCGCACACCACAACACATTAATACTAACTCTGTGGCTACACGCATTCAAATCGCGATAATTTTGGATTTCTAGTTCAAAATTATGTATTTTAGAATAACAACCACGTTGGAAAAGCAGGATTAAATTATTTTCCGATTGTTAATACAAGCTTTCAATAAATTAAGTAAGTTATTGTTAGAAAAATATATTTTCTAAGTGGATAAACTGTAATCTAAATAAATAAATCATAAATTTTGTAATTTATTTATTTTTAAGATGTTTATTGTTTGTGAATCTAGAGATGTATGAACAAGGCGATCGTGTTTATATTTGTAAGAGAGCGATAAAAACATATTATTAGGCACGCACGAAAATTCTATTTTAATTTATTCAACCCATCGTGATTTTTTTTTTGTGAAATTTGTCTCTAACCAACGGTTTCTGTCAGCTGTCTGGTTGAGAGCTGCGCTGAACGCTTTCAAAACGATAGCTTATGAAAAGTAGATCAAACACTTTATAAGATATATCATACATCGAGGAGTTTTGTCGTTCACCTTACGGGCCCATTCTCAAAATAAGAACTTATTGTATTTTTTAAGAGAGGCCTAACCAAGAGTGGGTGAAGTTAGGCTGCGATTATGATTATGTGGATGATGATAATGTGTTTTGGTAGGAATTTAGCCGTTTCCAAATAAACAACGATAATAAAATCTGGGACTAGGTAATACTCTATATATTATAAGTATGTATATCCAAAAGGTATATAAGTATTCTATCAGTTATCTGGTTCCCATAGTACAAGCATAGCTTAGTTTGGAGCTAGATAGCTTTGTGTTAAATGTCCAGAATTATGTATTTATTTTGTATATATATTTATTTATATTAATTAAAGCACTCTTATTAAAAATACAAGTACCTAAACTTGGTGATATCACTTTTGCTTGTAATCTCAAAACTAACTATTCAGTAAAGGATAGGTAGGGTAGATATTTGAACGAGGTCATAGCAAAACTTCCGTTCTTAGCTCTGGCTGCTCTTTGTTTGTCCTAAGTCCCTGAGAGCCTGCTGTACAATGGAGGCCCAACAACCCTTTGTGACACGCCCCGACGCAAGTTTGTTTGACGTTGTTCTTTGTACAGGCTCTATTCAACACCTTCAAGGCTCACTGGCCAATTATACCGTAAATAGACATTTTGACCTTTCCGATAGTTTTCACATCTTTTTAAGGACTCTCCAGGAACAGAACTTAAACAATTTACACAAAAAAACATTATCGGCCTTATTCCAAAACTCAGTCTAAAAATAGTACTGGGTTTAAACCAGATTTAGACCAGGGTCTAAGATAAACTTTAGTACAAAAAGAAGTTTATCACTAAACCACATATCGTCTGTGGTCTAAAGATAAACTCCCGAGACCCCTAGTTTATCTCTGGTTTTTCTTGTTTTGAGGTTAAATTTGATTTTATTTTTGTGTTACGTTTCGATAAATAATATACCGAAATGTGTATTAACATTATTGACTTGATATATTTAGAAGATATAGATATGCTGGAAACGTTCCGGTGATCTGATGGACATCGTCACCGATTGAATCCTTTCTAATTATGTGATGAAGATTTTTGTTGATTTATTGCGTGAAGATTTAATTACAGTGTGTAAAGATGTGTTATGATAAATTCACTGACTGTTAAGCGGCATCGTCGCAAAGGCGCCGCCGATGTACGTTAAAAATTGTTTATTGGAAATGTTTTGATTACTGTATAAATATTCAAGCTATCGGTATTAAACCCACCTTTAAAATCAAATAAATCGATTCCGGGTGTGTGTTTTAAATTAATGTCGTATATAGAAAAACAGGTTGTTTTATTGTTTAATGATAAAATACATAAAGCAGCATAAATAGTAGATTTAAAGGATCTATATTGTATTTATCATATTTTTTGCAATGACTAAAATTATAGTATGATATAAAAATAGGTTCTTTCGTTTCCTACGCGTTTTATCTCTCAGAAAAGTCTCGTTTGATATTCGACAAAAACATAATTATATGAAGTAAATAAATAGCTATCGAGATAGCATTATGCCTCTCATACATACGTTTTAGGGTTACCAATTTTTCAATAATCAAAAAATGTACTGTTTAGAAATTGGCAATTTTTTTAAACTCTTAAGAGCTAAAAAATATACGGGTATTTTCAATATTACCCGAGACTGTAAAAACAGATTTTTTCAATATTTTCTCAAACTATTCTTTTGCAAAGTGTTGCTCAGGATAGAGGCAAAGACGCCTCTATGGGTTCACAATTCAGGACAACTATCCTAGCAAGATATTTGAATTTGGGGCAAAAATACGGGATGGTCCGGAAAATAAGGGATGTTTGGCAACCCTCATACAGAGTCAGAAAATACGTAGGAGGGCATGTAACGAATTCGTATCATTTAGAAAGCTAATTCATTAATTTGATTTACGTACTCCAATTAATTTAAACATTCTCCGCGTACAAAGTGTACGCTAATAACGTGACAGGACTAATTATGTCGGATTTATTTTTTGTTTGACAGGGATTTGTCCGTGATATTAGTGTGATTATGCTAACAGGACGTTAGACGGAAATCTTTATATTTCATCTTATTTTATTAATATATCTTTCTTCATTATAATAATGGTAAGGATGATAATAAATAAATAATTCTGGACATTTCATACAACGCTACCTAGCCCCAAACTAAGCAAAGATATATAAGTTTATAGTACAAACTATGGGAACCAGATAACTGATAGAATCCTTATAAACATTTTTTTTTTGTAAATACATACTTATGTAAAGAAAAATACCCAAACCTGAAACAAGTATCGGTAGACTATGCAAACATTTGTCCTGCAGCGGGAGTCGAACACGCTACCTTCTGCGTCTCAGCCAGTTATTCGCCCACTGCGCCACAGAGGTCACCGATGGTGATTATCTATGATATAAAAAATCTAAAAAAAATTTACCCTCCTTCTGCGCAGTTGGGTAAAAAGTAACTTATGTCACTCGGTGATAGTGTAGCTTACCACCAGTGAAATATTTTTTAAATCGGTCGTGTAGTTTGGAGACTATTCAAAACAAACAAACAAATCTTTCCTCTTTATAATATTAGTATAGATTATTATAGTGTCGTTAACCGTTTACTGTCACGGAAGTAACAAGCATGCCGCTAAGCTAGGTCTTCTTCAGGAAACTCATACCAGATTTTACCACTTCCTTATACTTGTCAAAATTATTTATTTATTCTGACTACCGCAAAGCCAAAAGGAACGGTTATTTTTAACAGTTTATATATTATGTTTGTATTTAAAGAAAGAAAGAAAGCTTTTATTCAAAACCACACCGTTTATAAGAAAAATGAAGCGCAGCAACAACAACATCTAACTTATGCAATAACAAACTGTGCGGGGATGAGTTGGTACTCAGCTCAGCATGATGCTACGGCAGGTTAATGTTAAGCGTATATTTCACCGTAGCGCCTAAACTACTCATGCATTTTGATGAATGAGGTGTCAATCGATTCGATAATGGTGCGGGTGGCAGGTTGGCTACCATCGACATAGGTATTACGTGGTCGAGTTTCAATTTTTAAACTTTTTGCTTGTTTTAATATCTTAATTTCTTTCCAGGTGAGATTTTCCCTGAGCTGTACACAACCTCCACGTCCCTGGACGATGAGGAGGAGCCTCCTGAGCCAGACGAGGAAGCTCCAGAGGTAGAGGAATGTGAGCCTTCCCCCTCCGCGCGGCCAGCGCTATCTGTCTTACCCCCCTCTCCCTCTGCTCCTAAGGAGGGCCAGCTGACTTTAGACTCTCAGTACTACAGGTAAGCAACATTTTGGGGATTCTGATCAAAATACCGCGACAAGTAGTTTTGGCAGTCCTCTCGTGATGTTAACCTGACACTGCCCAAAGAATTGTGAAGAGAACTGGTAAAAATCTGAAGGTGCAAGATCAGAACTATACGGCGGATGCATTAACACCTCCCATGCAAACTCTCTTAATTTTTGCTGAGTGGCTAAAGATGTGTGAGGTCTAGCGTTATCATGATGAAAAACCACACCCCTTCTGTTGATTAACTCCGGCCGCTTTCTCCCAACTTCTTGCTTAAATCTCATCAGTTGTTCGTAGTAGAGTTCAGAATCGATGGTCCTGCCTGGTGGTAACAGCTCATAATGAATAATGCCCTTCCAATCCCACCACACACACAGCATCACCTTGTTGCGAGTTAACCCGGGTTTCGCCACAGTCTGTGAAGCCTGATCGGCCGTTGACCACGACCTTTTTCGCACATTCTTGTTGTACGTGATCGACTTTTCATCACCAGTTATCAGCTTCTTCAAAAATGGTTCGGTTTCATTACGTCGTAATAAAGAATCACAAATGAGTACATGGTTCATTAGGTTTCTTTCAGTGAGCTCGTGGGGTACCCAATTATCGAGCTTTTTTGTGTACCCAGTTTTTTCAAATGCGCCAAAATTGTTTTGTGGTCAATTCCCAGTTCTTCAGCTACGTCGTAACTACTGATATGCCGATCTTGCTCCACTTTCTCAAAAATGGCATCAATTTTATCCGTAATAGGGCGACCAGAGCGACGTGCATCTTTGACATCAAAATTTCCGGATTGAAAACGCTTATACCAAATTTTTCCTACTCTCACAGATACTGCACTAGGTCCATAAACAACGCACATTTTTTTCGCGGCTTGCGTTTCATTTTTACCTGAAATATAATGTAAAATTTTAAAATGTATCGAATTTCTTCATTAGATTCACTCATATTTACAGTACGAAAAACAAATAAAATAAACACATTTTCCTAATTTGAATTTGGAATTATCTTCTTTAAAATTTAAACTTTGAATGATACCAAAACCAGCCAGATACAAATAGTATAGCCAAAGAGATTTTATTACAAGTTCATAATACTATAATGCGAAAATACTGTTTCCCCAACCTATTATTTCTTATCTAATTTAGAGCTGTACCAATTATAATGTATTTATGTATTTACCTGGTTCCAATCAAGTTTTATGCTGAGCTAAGTATATATTATATGTATTATGGACTGAACGCTTCGGAGCTTCAGTTCTTTATGATGTGCACTCTTATTATGATAGCATTATCCCTACAAACCTTACTGGTTTATAGTTTCTATTTTTAAACATTACTGTGTGTAAAAGTTTAAAGTATTAAATAAATATTAATAAAAAAAATATTCATATAATACCACTGTACACCTAGTAGAATACTGGCAGATGTAGCATACTCGTATATATGGAGAGGCTATTTAGCTCTCTGCCAGATGATAATGTATATATATGGAAGGGGGAATAAAAACATTTATTTTTTAAAGGGATCGCGCAAATTTACCAAGCTATAGTTTATAAAATCGAGCTGCGAGTGATCATCAGTATAGCGGATTAATTGTTGTCTTTCATAAATTTTATATAATCGTCTTTATATGGACCGTATTAAAATGAAATAGTTCAGCAGTTGAACGCACGTTGTATGATAAATCGAGCTTCTCGTTCATCTAACTTCCCTTCCATTTTATTGTATGTTTAGATGAACACTTCGAATAAAAAAGATAGATGGATACAACATGATCTTAATATTACATTTTAGGGCGAAAATAAAACGTCCAGTGGAGAAAATGTTATAAATAATTTCACATCAATTCGCAGTAGCCGGGCCCCTGGGAAAGGTAAAAAACGTCCCGGAATTCGAGACCGAAAGAAATACAGTTTCCGAGATAAAATGAGGGAAAAAATAAATGTGTGCTTTGTAACCGACCCCCGATATGACGTCATAAACGGGCCAGTGCACAGTTCTCTATTACCATTTCCATTTTACTTCAGAAAATACGAACTCAATGTTGTTATCTTATATACAATTTATCTTTATATAAACTGCGGGAGCATGCTCATACAATTTGATGGAATACTAAGTTACTGGTTAGCTGCTACGCCGTCTTTGCTACGAGCCGCACTACGCCGTAGCATTTCGTAGCACACCGTACACTTAATATTATTTAAGTAACGCTTAGAAACGTTATCTAAAATAGTAATCTGCGAAGAAAGTCCAACGAGAGGAAAATAGTTTACTATTTAAAATTTGTCTGGACCCAAGACAACATCTGCGTATCATCTTAAATGCATAAATAAATTAGTACAATCAGTGCGAATGTATTATAGATTTCATGCGGTCCTGAAAGTCGACGGCAGACATAAATAGACCTCTACCTCCCCTCGGGGTAACAAGCGCTGAAAGGAGGACCTCCGCACAGAGACTCTTCTAATTATAACGGCCGAAAGATTCATACATAATATATTGTGGTTATTATAATAAATCCGTCTATTAGTATTGAACGTGAGATGGTTATATATTAGAAAGAAAAGTAAGAAGTTTTCGTCAAAGTGTGTGCTGGACTTAATTTTGCACAATTCATGATAGTTGGACTAATTCGACTATCCTACTATAAATAGGCTAGAGAATACACATTCTGGAACTAAACAAAGCTCGTCTCTATTTACGTTAGAGCATAGTTAGAAAAAATATAAATTATTTAATGTTACACCAAAAATTTATTATTTGAAACTTCTTGGCTTCTCTTGTTCTTGTTTAATTTAATTTAATTTATTTTAATTATGGTGATTCTGGGTTATAATTATCTGAAATAAAATTAATACAATACAATATATGGCGACCTGATTCTCAAAATAATTCAGTAATTTAATTGTATTTTAATCTGTACTTGAATTTGAATTAAATTGTTTATTTAATTAAGTAATATGAATTATTACGAACTGCACTAGCATAGTTTTAAGATTTCAGGATTTACTAACAAATTATGGATGTAATCATCTGAAATAAATTATTTTGAATTGAATTTGAATTGCTACTCAAATAGTTCTACTTAAACTGTATTTAATAGATACTTGGTAACATCAATGCTTTCAAGAGTGTATTAGGAAGATAAAACCAATCCGTGATACATTGAGCAGCCTTATCGCTAATATTGTCAGTGTATTATTTGTCATCACATTGTATTCTGTTTTAGTTGCCTTGTATTGTGGTAATAAATATATTTAAATTGAAAGTGACGAAGCTAAAACAAAAGCGATCTTTTCCAGGAAACTAGATGAACCAGATTTATGTTGATAGAAATGGATTAATCATTTTAAAATATGCGCCTAAATATTTGCTATCATAGAAAACATTTTTCACTACATTCTCAGAGCGTTTAACGTTCAGCAAGGAAAGTGACCCTTGGAGCTTAAACACTCAAATAAGGCATACCACAAAGTAACATTTTCATAAGGCTTTACTTTTAAGCAACCAAATTATTTTTATCTTAGAAAACATCTGATATTCCATAGAATAAATGGGTCTCTTACACATGACGTCCCAATAATAGGATGAATAGCAACCTGTTTCTGTGATCGAGTCGCCATTACGAAAACAGAGTTTCGTAAAATAGTCTCGGGTGTCTTTGTGTTCCTGGCACGCCATAACTCACTTTCAACTAATGGAGGATTTCTCTTTCAAATTGAAACTGATGACGGTGGCGGAAACCATCCACTCGACAAAAGTTCACGATATTTTTAACTTCTTTTAAATTAGTTTGAGAGAATGTCGTTAGGGAAAATGTTGGGTTTACATTTCATTCGTTGTATCTTTTTATTTCATTTATTTACAACGGAAAATGTTTGCGGATCTCCTGGTTGGGGGTAAAATACTGTAAAAACTAATGATGGGGATGTATATTTTTATGTTGTCAAAGCTTTTTATATGTTTTAAAACCTCATTGTAAGATGTTTTCTTAATTAAAGTAGTTAATTTAACATTTTCAAGTTTCAGATCAAGATTTAGCAGTTTAAAATCTAAGAAAGCAAAGTATGTTTAACTTAACAAAGCTCTTCAAACCCCCGTTCGTTATTCCTCAAAGGATTAAAAGCAATTGTGCTGCAATAGTATGTTTGGAAGTTTTTGAGTTGCAACTGAAGTTACAACTTTCACATAACATTGTGTTCCATCTGTCAGTGAGAACAATGCTGCACCTCTCAAATAAATTCTACCATTTCCTCACACAGGTATTCTCGCTTTTCGAAAATTGAGAACAAACTGAGAAAACAAATTGGTTCTCTATTGAAAAATATACGGACGTGTTTCGCTTGTGCGATAGCTTGTAGTTTTGCGAATTCCTAGACGCTGTCGAGGTTCATTTTTCAATAACCTTCAATACTAGGGCGAGTGCTTGTTACACGAAGCCATCAATTTGTTAGTTACTGAAGAAATTGATAAATAAAAAGGAACAATGGAGTTCGATAGTTTTGGAGCCAATTACAAAATAGAATGTGACTGTATCACTTAATTAATGGAACCTATAATTATCGATGTTTACACAATGATGTATTTTCACCTCTTGTTTTACTTATAAACTCCATTTTGTTTGAGATTTCTCACTTTGTAAGACACAAAAGGAGTTTTTCAGTACAATCTCACAAAAGATGAAATATTTTTTCATCTGAGCTCATAAATAAGAACAATCGTACAGCACCTGCACTCCATCATGGCGGGCGCCTCAGCCCGCGCTCGGCAAGACGGATCGCGTCGTAACGCTGTATAATCTCACTAATGTGTTTACCTCCAATACAGTCTTTGTCTCCGAATAATGTCTTAATGTGGGCCATTTTCATTTGGGAGCTTTTTCCGTTTCCTGATACCTAATGTTGCGGTAAACGGGAAACCTATGAATGACCGAACACAAATGCAATCACGAACATATAGCGAAACTAGTATTTTTTCCGTGCGCCTTCAGCATTAAATATCTTAATCTGAGTCATAATTTTATGTACCAAATTTCAACGAAATCAGTTAAACCCATACGAAGTGAAAGTGTTATTAACAAACGAACATACTCTCTTTCGCATTTATAATGTATTCGTTTAAATAGACTCAACTTACAAATAAAATTGTAGCGAAATCATCCACTGTTCAATTCGATTCAATACCACTGCTAACTTTATCCAAAGTTAAATTGACTCATTATCAGCCGATACTTCAGCGACTACGGAGTATGAAGCAACAGTTAGCACTTGCAAAATGAATAGTCTGTGGTGGGCAAATTGTTCAGTTTCGATCGCCCGTATGGAAACCCAAGGGATACTTTTTCTGTATTCCTGATAAATGTAATGGATGGCGCCCAACTTCGGTAAATTCACCAGACTTTGCGGCCGCTGAAGTAATGAACGCCATATTTCAGGTGGAAGTTAGGTAGGTGGATATTTTCCTGGGAATGTATAAGGTCGTTTGCAACATTTAGTTATGTAGGTAACGGAATTTCGCGGTGAGTTGAACAAACAACCCACTGGATTGGTCAAGCTGGAGGAAACTTTTGCTTGGCTTTGTTAGATAAGGTTTACTTGTTAAGAAAGTTCAAAATATAACTTTTGAAACTATCATGGTTATGGAACCTATTAGAACTCACAAATCATTGTAAATATTCCGTTCTTAGCAAAAGTAAACTTAAGTTGTTGCTATTAGGTTGCAGTTTTATTGTTTTCTCGACCTTATTGCACAAAATGTATTTGAATACAGTTGCATTGAATGTAGGTTTTAGATCTTTGTCTGGGTGATGTTGCTTAATTGGCAATTACTACCCATTAATATTGATAAAAACCATGGTCATTGCTATTTTTAAATGTGTTACTGATATAGAGAATTGTAGCTGTTGTTACCAAGTGATTTTTAAATTATAAAAATTGAATTCGAAAAGTCGAAGAACAAATATTGCTCTTACGAGGGAGGACGTTTTTCAAAGCGTTTATTCTTAGTAAGGAGTTTGTTCTGACTGACATAAAACAAACCGCCGAAACCACTGATCACAGTCTTGTGGTTGTTATTTATGTATCACTAGCTGACCCGCCCCGGCTTAGCACGGATTTAAAAATATAATCATTTATAAGGTCTCTAGTTCTACAAAAATACCGTAGAAAAAATAAATTTCAGTCTTTCCCAAATTTTAAACTATTCCGGCAACCCTTCCATTGCCATTGGACCAATAACGACAAATTAAAAAAAAAATACAAATCTGCTGTCTAGCCGTTTTCAAGTTATGAGCTTACTAACACCATTTCATTTTATATACCTATATATATATATATATATATATGTGTATAGATTTTGTCAAACTAATTGATGAAATGTTTCGCAGCTACACAGTGGCGCTAGGCGTGACGGTAGGAGCGGGCTGCTTCCTGCTGGCATTGAACATACTGGTGTTTGCTGGTATCTACCTGCAGCGAGGCCGGCGCAGGACGCATCGCCGCCCGAGGAGGGATGGTAAGCAGAACACACTCTATTAACAAACTATACGAATATATAATTTTTTGACTGTGTCTTTGGAGGTCGTCCAGCAAAAGTGGTCTTCGGTTCGGCCTTAGAACTCCAACATTATCTAACTGTTGCAGTAGGTGATGCCGGCTGAAACTCTGGTGGTTGCAGGTTCGATACCACGGAATAAATGTTTGCATTTTGTTCTTGGTGTTTCACTAGGTACATATCAGAAGTATGTAGGTAAAAAAAGTGTAAGTATTGTATCAGTTATTTGGTTATAAGCTTTGCACAGTTTATGGTTAGATAACGACGTGTAAATTTCCAGCGTTATTTATGTATTTATTTATTAGAGTCGCCAACTCCCGTTTGCAACTTTTTACAGGCTTACATGTTTAAAGTGCTAAAACCAATTTTTTTATTTAGAGTGCACATTGTTCTTACGAATATTGACATCAGGCGCAACCGTTTTCAGCTAATGAAACGCTGCTGTTATTTGCAAATATCATATTTGCAAGATTAAATCCTAGCAAAGTACAGAACTATCACAATCATCATCAATGTAAATTAGTAAGTGTGCGTCATAATGTTTCAATTGTTGTTAAACGAAGAGAAAAGAGTCAAGAGCCATTTGCAATGAATAGTTAATAGACTTACTCGTATGTCTCCACAGTCTTAATCATCGTCGAAGTTGCAAGCCATTCCCATTCTATCATAAGACAGCCAAATGCTCCGCGGTGCGCCACCGCTGGCAGACATACCTCCCATACGTACAAAACGGGTTTCTTCAACTTTTATTTTATGCACCGCCAAAGAGTGGAACGCCTTGCGCCTGCCTGAGTGTTTCCTGATAACTACAACCTAGGGGTCTTCAATAAGTCGCGAGTGAATAGGTTTCTTTTAGGTGAACCATCATCGTGGACCACATCACCGCTTACCATCAGGTGAGATCATGTTCAAACACGAGCGATGAGAAAAACATGATACTTATGTCTACACAATCACACTAGTATAATAAATATGAAAGTTTGGATGTCTGTTTATTTGTTTATTACGTTGTAATAGCTCCACCGATTTTGATGAAATTTGGTGTGTTGATAGATTATGATTTGGATTCAAACATAGGCTACTTTTTTGTTGATAAACAACGCGTGCGAAGCTGCTGGCGAAAGTTAGTATAATATAAATACTCTAATAAAAATATTCTGAGATTTACTTTGCAACTTTAATCTCAGAAAACGTTTTGCAATATTGTATTGTATCTTTGTTATATTGGTGAGTGTTGAGACTCCCACTTTCTTAGACTTTCGTCAAACTTCTTTTCCTATGTTCTCCCCAGCTAGCGTCTAAAGTAAAATTTCTACTAAGCTCTGAGTAAAAACATCAGATAAGATTATGAAAGCGCATTTGCTTTTATTGAATGTAAACACCTGTTTAACTATTTTAAAACCCAGAGTAATCATGTCCGTAATTAAACTTGTATTATGTAAAATGAACTTCTGCCTCGTTAAACAGAACCGCAGAAGCTCTGACCACTGCCAAGAGATTATTTGAAGACACGTCCTCAGCAATTAGCCCAGATCTTTAAGAGTATGAATTATCTTAGTAGCCAGTTGTTGACTCAGCCGAGGCTATTAAAGCCTTTACCCACCCGACACTTGAAAGGGGAGGCTTTAGTTAACGTTAGGACGCAACCCATGAACCGCTCCTAGTACCTATAGCTTGCCGGATTGTTTTCTATAGAGCAACGTATATCACTTAAATGGTTAGCCGCTAGTAGCTAAAATTGAGCGCTTTCGTGATTCAGAGGGCACGTTAAGAGCTTAGATACATGCTTCAGAGGGCACGTAGATAGGTACATAATACCTTTTGCAACCATCTCTGTCACAATATTCTTAATAAAATTGTAAAAAATGACGATTTATAGCAAAAATATTGGTTAATGAGATAACAATCTAAACACATCATATAAACCACAATGAGTATGCAAAATTTACAATCCCATATTTTAAGTATTTATTGAATACTTCGGGTTTAGTGTTTTCGCTTCATCACTTAAAAAACTTAGCTGATTATCCTCTACATTTATATACAGGGTATCCCAAAAAATAGTGTCAAGCGAAAATCCAAAGATAGAACACCCCTTGGGGTACCCGAATAACCCCGATGTATGTTCCGCGATTTTTTATAGTTTTCGAGTTATGATTTTTTTTCCTAATTTTTGAAAATTTTCGACTTGAACAACTTAAAAATTCTTTAAAAAAAAGTGGTAAACTTTGTTTGAGATTTTTTTTGCTACTGAATTTTTAGAGTTGTTCTTTTATGCATAAATAATCAGCTACGTGACTTTGATGAAAACTATAAAAATGTTGGTGTTAAGTCAAAAAATTACATTCGGTGAATTATGACTTAAATTTTCAAGTTTAAATTAAAAATCTTAACAAGTGATTTCATGGTTCCTAAATAAGTCTTAAGAATTTTCCAGACTCTCAGCTTTCATAATCATTAAAAAAGTAGTACTTACTTAATGGGCTACTTTGGCTAAAATCGGCCTTCAAAGACGGCGAGGTGGAAAATTTGCTACCTGATTAGAAAATAGATTTTGGTCATTATATCATTCCTAAGCTTAATCTGTTTGTTAACTAACCAAAAATGACTGCAGGGAAGCTTTTTAGAGCTCTTTTTTCAATATTTATTTTAAGTTTTATTAATTTAGCACGATGTGTTCTCACCCATGATCCGGATTGTAAGCGTGGGCGCAAATCTTTTACCTGTAATAATACCAATGGGCCTGTAACTCTCCTAGGTGTTAACAGAGCAGCGCGCAACCGAAGCTTTATTATGTGTTTGTATTCAAAATGCTTTCTCGGAATTTACAACTTGAGTCGCAGTTGGGCCATGAGCAAGTGATGTGGAGGGGATTGCGGCGCGAGGGTTGATCTAT
Source organism: Philereme vetulata (assembly GCA_918857605.2). Classification (NCBI taxonomy): domain Eukaryota; kingdom Metazoa; phylum Arthropoda; class Insecta; order Lepidoptera; family Geometridae; genus Philereme; species Philereme vetulata. The sequence goes on from OU975484.1 coordinate 5,331,310, forward strand.
TGTGTTCTGCTGGGCCAGTCGTTCGCCTGCCTTTGCTCCTTACGATACACACTGTACTATACGCTCAATTTATTATTATTTGATGAACTTTGCATTCTTTACGCACTTTGAGTGTGATTACGATTAGGTTTTGTGTATACGGATTTCGGCGAACTTTGCTTTCTGTTTTAAGTTGTTCAAGTCGAAAATTTTCAAATATTCGGAAAAAAAATCATAACTTGAAAACTATAAAAAATCGCGGAACATACATAGGGGTGTTTCGGGTACCCCAAGGGGTGTTCTATATCTGGACTTTCGCTTAACACTATTTTTTGGGACACCCTGCATATTTATTAGAATAGAATAGAATAGAATAATATTTTATTTGCAACATATTACCCGTGCGCGATAAGTTGGGACCTGAGCGCGGTGACGTCATATTGGCGTGTTTGTACCGCCCGCAAAAAAGCGAACATAACAAGCAGCCGCCCGCGGTTTCGTCTTTGTTTTTTTTTAACCTAATTTATTATGTTACTCAGGGAGGACGCTACTTTTTATCTAATCTTTTTACACTATTTGAATAACATAAAAATACAATGTTTAAAACAAAAACTACAACAACAAAACAATAACACAAACGAAAACTAAAAGAATTCCAGAGCGCGTCGTTACGTGACGTAGGCCAGTACGAGCCTAAAAACCCTAGTAAAAAATAGTGATGCGAACGGTACAATACGGGCGCCATCGGGGAAGTGCAGGGGAAGCGGTCGGGGAGTCGCATTCCTAGCAGGTCCCAAGTTATCGCACACGAGTAATACATACGTTGACACATAAACACAAATAAAAACAATTAATGTAAAAAAAAATACAGTAAACGATGCAGTATTAGAAAAAATGAATGAAACCTACATTTAATTGAATCCACGTGATATGACACACAATATATGTATATATTAGGTGACGACACGATCATTTGAAAAGAAATCACAAACAGAAAATTTAAAATAACAATAACATGTAGACAAAATATAGGAGGGGGTACCCAATAAAATACACGAATTGAATAATAAATATCTACGAACATTACATAAATAAATACATTGGAAAACAAACATCAAGAAGAAAACAAAAAATAAATAAATATACTAATAATATAATAAATAATCACTACATATTATAAAACAAAGTCGCTTCCCGCTGTCTGTCCCTATGTATGCTTAGATCTTTAAAACTACGCAACGGATTTTTTAGAAATTTTTTTAATAGATAGAGCGATTCAAGGAAATGATTTATACGTATAAAACATGCATATTATATTAAAGAAACACTGATAGTTTAAGAGGTTTCTAATGTGATGTCGTAAATAAACACATTTTTTGCGCTTACATTGCAAACGCTGGCTGAACCCTACGAGATACATCAAAATAATGTACTACATTATTGTACATCTTAAAAAGGTCTACAAAAAAAACTACAATGATATATGTCTATCTCTTAGGGATATCCCACAATATCAATTTTTATCCTTTACTTTTTACGAGAAATAATGGCTTATTTAGGAAGCGATTTTAAACAATACAGCATTAATCCTTATCAAATGAAGTACCTTAAATACATTGTGCATTTAATATACATTTTATACAAACATACAATTAATATATAAAGACATTCTGTAGTATATTTAGTATTAGCATTGCACCCGTGCGAAGCCGGGGCGGGTCGCTAGTAAAAATATAAAATAGATATACTGTTCAACCTAGCACCATCTACAATTCCCAGACGATGAATGGAATTAATACAGCAGCAGCAAACAGCTATTAAATCAATATTCACTGTCCACGATTGATTCATCGTCTGTGTCTCCATTTGTACATCACTATTACCATCATTCGTTCTATCGGCGATTGTGTATGTATGTTAAGTTTAATTTGGTATCTATAGTCACTCACTTCACTTGTAGATTGCTGCGTCGTTTTGGTTATTATTGTGCAGTACTTTAAAAAAAAATATAGGTATGTAAAACTATTAAAGGCTTGTGGATCAATTAAACATGGAATAAGTGTTCAAATTCTGATTGAATTATGTGGCAGTGACATATCAACGAACGGGTGGAACCAAATTACCTACCCACCTCCAGGCTATTACTGATAACAATATAGGATCATATATATGAAGATGTAGAATGATCTTTTAAGATGGTCCAGACTTTTAACATGGCAGTCATTAAGCCACGTCGGAAGCCTCTTGGCAAATACTAGAATTTGCCTCCAGCTTATAGAAATGAAGACATGAGACCAAGTCTCGAGAATATATATATATATATAGCTTTCACAAGAGATCGTGAAAGCTATAGTATAGTAAAATTTATTTCGATAAAGTAAGTTTAGAAACTTAAAATCTAGACTTAAACTATATACAATCATGTTTCCTAGTGTAACTTAAGTTTGCAATTATGATGAATACATAGTCAAGTGACTACCCTCCGTACTAGTTTTCACTGTATGACGGCAGGGCGTCGTTGCTCTTCCATATTATGCTATCGACTTAAGAATTTAAACTTTTTAGTTAGGTTAATGATGTATGTTAATGTAAGCTAAAATTTCGTCCAACTTTATTACGACAAAGCCAAATATTTATTTGTGGCAATTATGAAGAATATTTTGAAACGTTTTTTTGTGAGTTAATTTCGAAATGAGGCAGTAGTGGGACGCGCAATCTAAGGTTCGATTTTGTCTTTACGTACCACTTTTTAATATTATTAACCAGGCCGGGTCACGGTTTATGTGAAGTAAAAGTGAGCTGTGGTGTGATGCCTGTAAGAATCAATTTTGATTAGCCGACATCGTGCATCTTGTAGATTGAGCCATCGTTACAATTTTCGTGCCTCCACGACTATTATTATGAAATGGTTCCTTTTAATTCAGCCCAATTTCAGTTCTAACCGTGGACTGACACACCATCAAGACGGAATATTCGTCACACGTCTCGTTAGACGAGATCATTTTCACGTCTTTGTTTGGCCTCGGTCTGATGGAATATATTATGATAGCTAAAATTTACCAAGTTAAAGTGGGTCGAGAAGAGGCGGACGCATCTAAGCAGAAAACCGACAGTAAGTTCCAGCAAACCGGCAAAATAAATAATTTTTATATGAAGTTTTCGGCTTTTGGAATCGTCCGGCTTCTTTTTTGCATATTTTTAAATTGAAGCGACATTTTAGCGCACCTCGTGAAATACAGAAACGCTCGGTTCTAAATTTCCTAGTGATCACTCATCCAAAAAATTACTGAGAAGAAATGACCTAGCTGATCTGTGTTAAGAAAAATAGCCGGTGTAATATTGAGATTCTCTAAACTAAATTGGACTACAGTTTTGACTGGCCAAACACATCATCATCATAATTACCGTAATATTAGGCATAGGACGTCTACAGCTACACATAGGCCTCCATGATATATTTCCAATGTAACCAATCTTACGCGACCTGTACCCAACAATTTTCAGCAACATTTATTAGGTCGTCTTTCCGTGTAATGGACGGACTATTTAGACCATCCACAGCAAATGGGGCTACCATTTGCTGTGGATGATCTGAATCGTCCGTTTCAAACAAATATTACACTAAATAGTCGCCAACACTCGAGCAATTGCATTACGTTAGCTAATGAAGCCGCTTCACGCAAGTAAAGTAAAAAACGTTTATTTTGCATCACAAGTCACAAGCGTACATTAAACACAATAGCTACATTATATATTTGTAATGTTGTTAAAGCAAAAAGGGTCGCCACTCAGCAATATGCTGTAGTAGCATAAAATTTACCCCACTACAGCGATGGTCTTCCGTGGTTCCATTGCCGTGCGTGCTGGCAGCAACTGTGGCAACACATCAGATGTGCGTATTAGTAGGTACATAAGAACTAGTCAATAATAACAAACAAACATAACTTATAAGCAAAATAAAATACTAATATAAAACAACCGCACCCACATCTAAGAGACTTTTGAAAATTAAGTAGATAACTTTGAGCAATTATAATCTCTATTAACCAAGCCCAGAACAACCACCTATATGTGAAAAATTTGAGAATCTAACAAATATTGCCAATCTTGGAAATAAAAGCTTCTCTTGCCTCCAAGAAACTCGGTATACTAAACCGATCAAAGCGGCACTTCACGGCGCGGCGGGCAGCGTCTTGTGCTCTACAAAGCGCAAATCAGGCCCCACATGGAGTACTGTTCTCACATCTGGAACGGTGCAACGAAATACCAACTGCAGCCCCTAGACTCCTTGCAACGTAGAGCTGTTCGTATCGTTGACGACCCAGTAGTATCTAAGGATCTGGAGCAGTTAAGTCTGCGCCGTGACATCGGTGCGCTCAGTGTTTTCTATAAAATATATAACGGCGAATGTTTTAAAGAGCTGTTTCATTTAATTCCTGCTTCCAACTTCTATTATCGAACCTCCCGCAACCGGCAACGAGCTCATCTACATATTGTAGATGCGTGGAAGTCTCATACGGTGCGTTTCTCCCGCTCGTTTTTTCCACGCACCTGCAAGATGTGGAATGACCTTTCTCCGGAGGTTTTTCCGGTGGGCTTCAAAATGAACGCCTTCAAGAGAGGTGTAAATAGGGTATTAAGTGCTAGGCAACGTGACTGTGGTACCACGAGTGCTGCAGGAGTTTATAGGCGGCGGTGACCACTTAACATCAGAAGGCCCGTCAGCTTGTGTGTCTACAAGTTTAATATAATAAAAAAATCTTTTTTAAAATATATTATTAAATTACCATATTGATTTAAAGTTTTTTAAAGGCGGATTGTTCCAACTCTTCGTAGTAGCATACCTGAAGCTGCCACGAACGGCAGTCATTCTGTGTCTGGGACAAAACAATCGGGTGGCAAATCGTATGACGTGATCTGAAAAGTTCAGCTTTTCAAATAAATATATATATATATACCTAGTCAGGTCATAAGTATTGTCACACAGTAAAAACTTTTCTTTTAGAATGCTGGCCACAAAAAAGTTTATAGAATTCGAATTTTTAATTGTTCATGAAAATAAAAATGTATTCATTTTAGAATTTTACTCATTTTTAAATATGGAGTGGACGCTTAAAGAAGACCGTGTTGCAGTTATTGCGTTGCACCGTTGCGGTTACGCGCCAATTCAAATTTTTGACATACTGAAAAATTTGAATATAACCAAAAGATTCGTTTATCGCACCATCAAACGATACAATGAAGACTCTAGTGTAGATGACAGGTCAAGAAGTGGTCGTCCTCGGTCTGTTAGGACTCCAGCAGTGATAAAAGCTGTGAAGGCGCGAATTCAAAGAAATCCCAAACGTAAGCAGAAACTGTTGGCCCTTCAGATGGGGTTAAGCAGAACCACGGTAAAAAGGGTATTAAATGAAGACGCTTCGGGCATATCGAAGAAAAACAGGACATCGTTTGAATGCTCGTCTAATGGACCTGAGACTGAAGAGATGCCGCGCTTTGTTGAAGCGGTACGCGGGAAAAAAATATCGGGATATTCTTTTTTCGGATGAAAAAATTTTTACCGTAGAAGAGAGTTACAACAAACAAAATGATAAGGTGCACGCACACAGTAGTGAAGAAGCGAGCAACCGTATTCCGCGTGTCCAACGAGGTCATTTTCCATCCTCGCTCATGGTATGGTTGGGAGTTTCTTATTGGGGCTTAACAGAGGTACATTTTTGTGAGAAAGGTGTAAAAACGAATGCAGTTGTGTATCAAAATACAGTTCTGACGAACCTTGTGGAACCTGTTTCTCATACCATGTTCAATAACAGACACTGGGTATTCCAACAAGATTCGGCGCCAGCTCATAGAGCGAAGAGCACACAAAACTGGCTGGCGGCGCGTGAAATCGACTTCATCCGGCACGAAGACTGGCCCTCCTCCAGTCCAGATTTGAATCCGTTAGATTACAAGATATAGCAACACTTGGAGGAAAAGGCGTGTTCAAAGCCTCATCCCAATTTGGAGTCACTCAAGACATCCTTGATTAAGGCAGCCGCCGATATTGATATGGACCTCGTTCGTGCTGCGATAGACGACTGGCCGCGCAGATTGAAGGCCTGTATTCAAAATCACGGAGGTCATTTTGAATAAACTTTAGTGTCATAAGAATCTATGTTTTGTTAAGTTCATTTTGATATATAAATGGTTACATAATGAACAAACTTGTTTCAATTATTTTATATTAAACATGTGACAGAATTTATGACCTGACTAGGTATATATAGTCTAAGTAAAACCAGTTTTCTATGTGTCAGAATAGCCTTAATGTGAGTCTGGGAAAAATGTTTGTTCGTAAGCACAGAGCTAACACAAATATAATATATAATAAAGTTTTTAAGAAAATCTCGGAAAATGCGCTGAAGCTTGAAATAAACTAATCTTATAAAATATGGATAGCCAAAGGTTCTAGGAATTAAGTAATTTCAGCACGTGTTAACAGTATCTTTCCTGTGGATTCGGCTGACTAAGCTGAGGGGATGGTATAGGTGCTAAAAGCTAGTTAACTTGGGTGGTTCTTAGGTATGTGTGATATAGATCAGGCCAACCGATCCGAAGATTATTATCACTTGTCCTTTTTGGTGAAGATCAGCTGTAAAATGGAAATCTAATACGGGGTATTTATGCGTCGGGGGGTTTTCAAGTTATACTTGCTAAATCTAACAATCGAAGATGATGCAGCGTCCAGCGGTATTTTATTTCATTGATCGAGCGAAGCAATATCTCCAAATCAACTTGGGCAAATCAGCGTTGTATATATGTATGTATGTTGGTTTGTCCGAGGTTAACTTTCGAAGTGTTTATCCGATCATCGTGGAATTTGATAGGTACATAGATAAGTAGCGATGGCACAATTTTGGTGTGACTAAATGAGCTAAAAATGTTGGGGGGTATAGTTTGAGATATTGGGGTTCAAGAGGGGTAAAAAAAAATGAAAATGAGAATATTAGGTCAAGTGGTACGTCAAATGAAATGTCTTTATTAGTACATTTCAACCCTGTTTTTATTTTTAGTTTAAGATTATCTACCTGCAATCGTTGCAGTTTTTCAGTTAACAGCCATAATAAAAACAAAATTTTGACAAAATTTACAGGGTACACCAGTGACCCCACAATGCTTAAATTTGGTGTTTGTGTAGCTTTAGTGACACAAATATAGGCAAAAGTCTGAAATCCTGTATAACTGCATTTTATACCCCAAATTTTTTTTACCATTTTACATGAATTTCTGTTACCTGTAGTTTGAATGAAACTGTAGGTCAAGTAATTTGGATTGTTTTTCGTGGCACTATTTTGATAGTCAAAGATTACGAATAATATTATTTTTGTTTTTATGGGAGACTCGCGAGATATCAGTTCGGAGCAAACCACTAGTTTATTTAACAAAACCTCATAATACTCATAAACGTGTAATACTTATGTTTGATCTTACAGCTAATATAGGATTTACATTTGTTGAAAGTGAGTAAGTAAAGTCTTGCCCAGACTGATTAGACTGGTAGAATTGAGAGGTGGCCTTTACCTAACAGTATACAACCGGGTGCTGGAGGCCGGATAGATAGATAGAAATATGATATAGGATAGGGTGCAGCGTCTATTTCGGTACACTAATAAACCAAAAAGTAGTGCGTAGCAGTGAGATTAGATCAATATTGTGTTGCACTTTTCTTCCTACAATTCTGTACACTTTACTCTTATCATTGCACCAGAAGGCAATAAGACATTTTAAGGATTAACCTGGGATAGGTTGAATATACGGTGAAGTTTTACTAATTATGTCTAAGGTATGGTGAATATGACTCACAAACCCAAATGTAGTATTGAAAGACGCATAGAACAGAATATACTATCAGCGAGTAATGTTACGGGTGCCAAATATAAGTATTTAAAAGGAGCATTAAATGCTACAGTGCCGGATTTTATCACTGAGGAAGGAAGCCGCACTAAATAAAACTAACTAGCACATATGGACCCGTTTTCCACTATTTCGCCAGAAGTACTGCATAATGGTGAGTTCTAGACGTGATTTTATTTAAAATGATGATGCAAAGATTGCCATTTCGAGAAAAGGCAAAATATAGTCTAGTAATGTTTTTAAGTTTATAAAATCAAATCGATTTGTTTGCTGATCAGCCTTTGTCATTAGGTCATTTCAGGACGACTCCACTAGGTGGAAAAACGGTCTGATAAAGGCCGCTTGGAGATTTGTAGACACTGTTGGGTGTCCAAAGTTGCGATAACAGTAATAATAAGGAGGGCAATAATGATGATTTATCCTTGGAACCTTAAGAGATCATTTAAGACCACTAAAATAATGTCTACTGATGGGTATTCTTCCCCTTTAAACGCTAAAACAACGACCTTTGTGCTTTTTACACTACGTTGTGCAGGTAAAATCTACTATAGTAAAAAAACATTATATATTTTAAATTTAAGCTCATTCTGCAATCAATCAAAAGCAAAGTCTTGCTAATGAAAGGATTAGAAAGTCGACTCAATACTTTTTTAACATAAAATTTATAAATACTGAATTTAAAAAGTTCTGCTTTGTAGATTTTTTTTTTCTTAAAATCTATGTTGATTCCAGCTGGGAACTTTACAAATATACAAATTAAAATTCTTCATAAAAAATGAACGCTATATTCTTGTAAATCACCCGGTTACTAACGTTTGACAAGTAAAACGCTTATCAGTTGCTCAAAGTCGCTGTCAGGAACTGTCAAACGCCTTTAAGAATTGTCAAATCACTCAGTGACCATCTCACTGCGTCACTTTCAAGAAATAATAGAGGGGCATGCCTCTCTTAAATGCAGAAACAAAGACTTTTGTGTTTTCCTTCAATACATTTACTTGCAGCGCCCCTAATTCAATTCAATTCAACTTCACTTATTTCAGCATTAATATCAATCATTTATTCAATACAATCATAAAAATTGTCTTTGAAATAACAAATTTACAAAAAAACAGAAAACACCATTTCGACGCTTGAAGCCGGTAGTTAAACTACGGGCACTAAAATGCGTTTGACAGAGAGTAACAAACGAAAGCAACAACAAAAAGGCCTTTTATAAAAAAAAAAATGAAAGAACCACCCGCGGCACGCCGCGCGACATAATTATGCAATAACTCTCTCAACTTGTAATTTATCTGTTTCTGAAAGTATCGACTACAATTAAATTTTCATATAAATTAATCTGAGCATCGAATAACGGGATGAAGCGAGAAATGGATTTACAGATAAAAGGATTCCAAATGTAAATAAAATCCTTAATCGGATGCCATTACATAAAAAGCTGGTTGCAAGAATCTTCTTTCTTTTCTGGAGGGGAAATAACTTACAAACATACAAACCTGTAGATAATTCAAAGCTAGATAGATTATTCTTTATTGCTAAATCAAAGTACAATAACTTGACATAGGAAACTTAAAGACTAAGACGTCAAATCAAATCAAATCAAAAATATTTTTATTCCTTAAAGATAAATTGTTTGTACAATAAGAAAGGTCATAACTTTTACAGAATTTATACAAGTACAAAATACAAAAATTCACATTAAAACATTTAAGGACAAGTTAGCAAGTACTTAAGTACAATCAGAAACACATGTCATAACAAAATAATTATAGGTTCATTATTAAAGACATAATTAAATAGTACTAAAGTAATCAGGAAGAGCTTCGTCAAGGGTATAATAGGACTTTTCCATCAACAACCTTCTGACTTTATTGCTGATGTCTGCAGTGTCAGCGTTTCGGACATCATGTGTAAATTTGTTGAATAATATATTGCTTATGTATAAGTAACTGTTGCGTATTTTGGCAAGTCTATGTGGAGGAATTGATATATTATTTCGATGTCTTGTTATATATCTGTGAGAGTCACCGTTTAGTTTAAAACTATCAATATTCAATTTAACATACATCGGGTTCTGGTATTCTCCAAACATTGTCATTATTTTTAGGTGAAATTTATCTCTACAAGATTCTATGTTTTCCATTTGTAAAATGACACGTATTGCTATTTTTTGAAGTATAAAAATTCTAGAGGATTGTGACGCATTTCCCCAAGCTCAAGAATACTGTTTGTCATGATTGAGTGAAAATATGCATGATAAACACTTCCCGCTGATCTAATGTCACTTAGTTGTCTAATCGTTTTAATTGCATAAACAGCTGATCTCAGTCTTCCGAGAGTGTCAATATGTTTAAAGGGCGCTACTCACACACCTGCCGCAGGGGCAATCTAGGGTGTAGGAGTGGGGATGACCCTTAATTGCATCCTTAATTGTGATGTGTGTAGGCATGCAGGGGCAATTTGGAGGATTGGCCCTGCGGCAGGGCGGCAGGGGCGCGAGACCATCCTTGATCCCTAAGTCGTCCCTGCCGTCGCTGCGTGTGTAGCGCGATTGGGGCAATTTCTCAGTCAGTTTGTCAGTATCTGTCACACGGAGTGCACGTATACATAGCGTACAATCAAAATGGCGGCCGACAACGAACGCGAAGTTTGGACGCGAATTATAGAAGTTTATCAAGACCGACCTCACATGTGGGATAAAAATCATAAACATTATTTTAACCGTGACATGAGGCAGCAAACATTCACACTAATGTTTGAAATTTTTGGGGAACTCAAAACCAACATGGAGCTGCCGGCTTTCAAAAAAAAATTTGAAAATATGCGGACATCCTTTTTTCGGGAGTTAAAAAAGGTACGTATTTTTAATTAAGTAATGATTATTCAAAATTGTGTTTTGAAATTTTTTTTTGTAGGTATTTGTATTTCATTTCAATGTGTTATCTTTTTTAGGTTAATTCTTCAAAACAAACAGGATCTGGCAGCGATGATGTGTACAAACCATCTCTTTGGTATTATAATCTCTTTACTTTTATTGAAGAGACTACTGAACCATCTCGCACGGGAGTAGATACCATGGACTGTGACGAGGTAATACTTAAAATAAAACAAGAATAAAATCACTTGGCACAATTATATATATATTTATTAGAATTACTTCTAAATATTAGGTATAAGTACTTACTTAAGTATTTCATCAACATTAAAACTATTTTAATGCTCTTATATTACTCGTAACATGTCTTCTTGAAAATCAACACTGCCTTGTCCGTTAAAATACGACATAAATTGACTTCTAACGTAGTTTCCTTCATCGTTGCGCTGTTTTTCATTTCTTTGCGCAAGTGATACTAATTCGAATGATTCTGCCCGCCAATCACCTGGTCGATAAGTTCGATCGTTTGTATTTTCAGAATCTGTACATGAATTTGTCAAATAGATTTTTGATTTTGTTCTTAAAAAATTGTGTAAAGCGCAACATGCTAGAACAATAGCATCGACGTTCTCAACATTTACACTTATTTTTCGGCGAAATATCCTAAAACGTGTTGCCAGTATCCCAAAAGCATTTTCTACTACCCGTCTTGCCCTAGATAACCTATAATTAAATATTCTTTGTTCATGGTTTATATTCTTGAATGGATAGGGCTTCATCACGTGTCTGTTGAGAGAAAATGCACTGTCTCCTACAAATACATAGGGCACTGTAGTATTACTATTTGGTAACGTTGAAGCTGGTGGTAGGTTTAACTGGCTTTTCATTAGTTTTTCATGAAATTTTGTATGTTGTATTACACCACCATCAGAGACGCTTCCATTTATGCCAGTGTGTACATACATAAACTCATAATTTGCATTAACAATGGCAAAAAGTACTACACTAAAAAACTGTTTGTAATTAAAAAAACACGAGCCACTACCAGGGGGCTTTTCTATAGCTACGTGTTTTCCGTCCATTGCTCCAACACAGTGACTGAAATTCCATTTTTCTTCAAACATTTTTGCTGTGTTCTTCCATTCAGTTTCCGATGTGGGCATCTGAAACAAACAGTAATTGAGAAATTTAATATTTCAGGTTTCACAGAGTTTGGAATTGGATGAACCATCTGGTAGTCAATCACTCAACCTAAAACGTCCAAGTAAGCTAGACAAAACAGAAGAAGAACCTGCTCCAAGAAAACCGCGATTAAACTTACAAAAAAAACAAGAGAAACTGTTTGATACTGCTCAAAAACTTCTTACCACTACAGATGATTGGGAAGTCATAGGAATGGGCTATGGTATTCAATTGAAAAATTTAAGTAAACACCAGCAAGTTGTTGCGAAAAAATTAATATCCGAAGTCATTTTCTATGGGCAACTTGGAAAACTAACAGAAGAATCGTCAATCACTTTGAAAAACCAATATCACAATCCGTACATTCATTCAGTACCTATTAATACTCTTACACCATCCCCACAATATCAATCCTACGTATCTGCTCCTACTCCATCCCCACAACATCAATCGTACGCATCTGCTCCTACTCCATCCCCACAACATCAATCGTACGCATCTGCTCATACTCCATCCCCACAACATCAATCGTACGCATCTGCTCCTACTCCAACCCCACAACATCAATCGTACGCATCTGCTCCTACTCCAACCCCACAACATCAAGCCTATGCATCTGTTCCTACTCCTACACAATCCTCACAACTTTCTGAGGTTCAATATGATGACATTACCATTGATTTCCCTAACACTACTTTTAGTAATAATAATAATTTAGTGGAAGGTAGTTTCACTAAAGTTAAAGATTTTCTTATATTTAAACACAAAAAGTAATTAAAATGATAATGTCTTATCCTTTAAAATTCTCACAATTAACTTAATATTTGGAAACTGGGTACCTATAACTTGTTACCGTATTAATAAAAAATATTTCACCGACTGTGATTGTTTTTTTTGTGGTTGAATCTTGGTTGAGTACTTACAAGAAAAAACAGTTTATCTAGAATTTCGGGAAATTAAATTTCTAACATGCAGGTTTACTTTTTATAATTATACTTTATATAAACTTACCTTTATATAATGTTTCAGACAATTGTAAATCGCCCAACAAGTCTCAGGAATCATTGTTGACATCAATTGTGGTGATATGATACAACTAAATTTCAAATCCTCGTAGGTTTGTCCACTGGCCAAAAACCGAAGCGTAGCAATTAATCGTTCTCTAGCGCTTACGGCATTCCGCATCAATGTATTTTTTTTTCTATTAATGGTGCCACCATTGCAAGAAGCTCTTCAAAAGAGTCAGAATCCATCCGTAAAAAGTTATTGAAGTCATCTACTTCCAGTTCTTTTATAATATTCATGTGGCATAACTCACTTCTTTTCAGTAGCCATTTCTTCACCCAGTATCTCCTTTTCCTTTTTTTTTGAGGTAGCACCACTGAAAGCGCCAAGGCTACTCCAATCTTTTGATTGGTCGATAATACGGGTGCCATTCTCAATACGTGTGCTCAGCTCAGCTTACTCGGAAACACTGCACGGCAGGCAAGTGTGTAGAGATACTCCCGATATCGCCACAACCGCCATGCACCCTAGATTGCCCCTGCGGCAGGTGTGTGAGTAGCGCCCTTTATCCAAATTAATTTACTGTCAATATTTATGCCTAATAATTTAATAGTGTCAATAGTATCCATACAATGTTTATCAAATATTTCTTTTGCTATGTCCTAATTATATCCATAACCTAAAAATAATCTTACTATGTTATTTTATCTACATTTAGAAATAAGTTATTAGCATTAAACCATTTATTTAAATTAATTATTAAAATATCTAATTTTGTGCAAACATTATCTGTTATCTTATCACATACAACTACAGTTTTGTCACCAGTGGACCTTGTGGTACTCCCATTGAAATATAGTTTAACTCTGATTTATGTCCATTGTATTCCAAAACTGGCATTCTATTTTCTAGTTAAGACTTTAGAATACATAGCTCCCCTTCCCGAATACCGTAATGATCAAGCTTACCCAGAAGAATCTTATGGGAAACACAGTCAAATGCCTTTGATAGGCTGTAAAAAAGACCGTATGTATTTTGTTAACTATCCAAATCCCATTGAACCCTTTCAAGTAGGGAAGCTATTGCATTATTTGTGTTTTTTTTCCTTTGGAACCGAAACTGTCTATTATTTATTATTTTGTGGGTTTCTATGAATGTATAGAGTTCATTGGCAATATATTTTTCAAAGATTTTACTAAAGACAGGCAAAAGTGATATTGGTCCATAGTTATTTGCGTCGGAATGTGAACCTTTTTTATACAAGGGAATTACTTTACCTAATTTAAGCACATCGGGAAAACGTCCATTGTGTATACAGTTATTTATAACTACGGCTAAGGGTGAAGCTGTTACATTTTTAACCCTTAATCAAATACGGGGAAATAATTTCCCACTTAGTACGGATGAGCAAAATCAATATATTTTTTGGAATGACATCACGTAGCAATGGCAACCATATTTTGATATTTTGCAATGCCGTTATGAATAAAGGGAAATTATTTCCCATCGCAAAACCCCCCTTTTCCCCACTTTTCCAGGTTTTTATCATAAAATTTGAAGTCTACTCACTAAGAACCGATCTTAGTTTGCATTTTTCTCTTAAAATTGTTTCCATTTGATTAAGGGTTAAGCTTCTTTATAATTAGCATGGAGACATCCCACAGATCGCACGAGCTCTTCGATTTTAACTGATCAATTATTTTACCTAAACAATTAAGCTCGAATGTCATATTATTTGATGGTCTAAATTTAGTCAAGTATTTTAAAGACTCTATTTCTGAAGTCATGAGATCCTTAGTCAATTTCAGTGCTATTTGAGCGAAAAAACCATTAAAATGGTTGGCAATGTCAATGGGAGAGGAGAGTACTTTATTTTTAAAACCTATATATCTTTTCAATGTAATTGTTATTTGAAGCCGTATATTTTCCGTTATTTGAAGCTGTAATACGTGGTGGTACAATGGCTTTACCGCTCAAAGCAATCTCTTCCAGGCAACCTTTGGATGAACTGGATTGACAAAACGTGAGCGGTGTATAATAAATATCTATATAAGCAGGATGAAAAAATAAATAAATACCTATACCTAAAATATACCTACATATACTTACTTAAAGTCACTGCCTGTCTGTCCATCTGTCTCATTGTAACGACTAAACGGCAGAACCAATTTCGATGAAATATGGTATACAAGGTAGGACAAAATTTTACCTCATTGAGGGCAGCTTCCTTTTCTGTTGCAGATAGGTTTCGTTCTTAGGACACTATATATATTTTGAACAAGATTTATTTTTAAGACCACAACAAGTTAATAATGCGTTTTCCTTCTCACTTTTCTATGAATAAAACCTTCTAACTACAAAAAAAAAGGTAGTTACAACTTTGCTCAATCCTGTTTATATAGATTAGGATTTGGATTGAGATAGGGGTTCTTTTAACTGTTAAACCACGCGTGCAAAACTACAGTAGTAAGATAGTTTTCTAAAATGATAACCGTATGTGTTTGTCGATAGTGCAACTCTTAAGTTTCATCATCATCATCATCATCAGCCGGCAGACGTCCACTGCTAAACATAGGCCTCCCCCTTAGATCGCCACAACGAGCGGTGGGTAGCCGTTTGCGCCCAACGGCTCCCCGCGATTCTTACTAGATCGTTGGTCCACCTTGTGGGGGGCCGGCCTACGCTGCGTCTTCCAGTCCGTCGTCTCCACTCGAGAACCTTAAGTACTCTCGAGAACTCTTAAGTTTACTAGCTTCAAATCCGATCCACGGTGTCGCCTCTAATCGCTGCGGATTATAAAAACTCGGCGCTGGGAAAACAAGCGCTCTGAAGTAAAGTACGAGTACAACCTGTTTCAAAAATATATTTGTTCATTGCTTCAGTGTCAATATAACAGCGATCGCAGACAAAATTGCATTATGTTATCAGAAATGGTATCGAAAACCGCTGGTTTCCCGACACATTGAGTGCACTTGCCTCAAACAGGAGCTTTGTGAATCGAACATTCGCCAAAATCCTATTGTTTTCATTTCCTTTTGTCGGGGACTTTTCGGTTTCAAACATTCGGCTCGCGCTAATAGAAAAACGAAAGTTACACTTCATATTACAAATTTTTCGTTTGTATGAGTTTGTAACGTACTTTTCTATTTTAGTCCATCCTAAATTGAGAAATAATGCTAAACATTTCACACGCTGCTATACTGCCCCAAATTATAAGAATAAGAATAATAAGAATAATTTATTGAGTTCTTAAAATTGTTTGTTACTAGTAGGTATATAGGTTAAATGAAATATTATCTAAATTAAAAACAATTACAACGTCCAGATGACAATTTGATGTAGCATATAAGGCTTATACATGTATATATATTTGAGCACAGTACCTGACGTAGCTCTATTTCTCACACTAGGTCTCTATCGAGCCTGTGTTGTGAGGATTACAGTGATTCGCTTCGGACTCACGTCAAACAAAAATAGTAACTGACTTACTTTGATTGGCTTTTTTATAAGGCCAAGTTATAATCTAAATTACAAGCTATAATTAAAGTACTTAAATTAACTAAAGCAACCAGTTATTTAATGGATTTTATTTATATTTTCTAAATACCTACTATTAATATATAAAGAAACACCCAGATCCGGAAAAAATATCTATAGATCATGCAAATATTTATTCCGCACCGGGAATCGAATCCGCATCCTCCTACGTCTCAGCCGGCTACTCGCCCACGCGCCACGGAGTACGTCATTACATATATTAGGTAGAGTAAATAACATGGTTTCATTTAGATATTTTTTGTTATTGATTTAAATCTTAGAATAATTTTCTAGTTAGGTTAGAAGACCTATTTTAATTATACAAAATTAACTTCACTGGTATAATATAAAAACGATTTCTTATCTGTCTGTAAAACAGGTAGCTGCAGCAGCCGAGGAGCGAGTGCACTGGCAGACCAGGGCGTCGCACCCTCGCCGAGAAAAAGCACACTCAAGGTGAAATAAATACTTTACACACACTAGACTGTCTTTCCTGATAACTGCACCCCCCCCCCCTTATTAAAATAACATAAAAATCGATAATCAAACAAATAATAATACTCCATGAATAATCCTTATTATAAATACAGGATCCGCTCATCATCTAAATAATAATACATTCAAATTCAGACAATTAATAGCCGGGTCAAACAAATATACTTGTAAATTATTGACTCCATAATGTTACTATCTATTATTACAATATTGAATACAGTAAATGAGTATTGAATCATAAGCTGGGCGACTAGCTGGTGTTCTAAATCCCAGCAGCCAGGATAAAAATAAAAATTATCTGCCCCAACGGCCAGCATCCTGTTCAATCCTGTTGAAGATCGTGGTCTAACACAAGCCTATGAATTATAAAAAAAAAACCTTTAGTTTTCTCAACTGATATTTTACCATCACATTAGAACCAAAGATTAAGTCAAACCTGTTCTTTACGCCTGATTTTTATTATCTGTAGTCCGATGTGTGGACGTTTTGCTTTGAACTTTTCCCCTGACCTGCTCACTCATTAATACTAACCTTTCACCACTTCGTAACACTAACTACTCGCACACAACATCTGACCTCTGACTCCTATCCCTGAAATATTGAACTAATGGCTAAGAGTACCGCATAATCAGCGCCATAACATAAAATCTGGGAATTACTGTCCCCATAAATGTCCTTCTATAGCGACAAATAGATAATTCTAATTAGGCATGTTAATTAAATTACTGGTAGTCATAAACATAGCTGCCTAATGTGTATAAGCTTTGACCACGAATTAGACATGCCGATTATATTCAACAACAAGCTTCTGCCGGCGGCTTCGCACGCGTGGTTTGTCAATAAAATCTTTACCTCCTGCACAGTCTAGTAAACGTATCTATCTCCTAATCCTGGTCATAATATTTTTTATATATACGTAAGTTCATCGAAATAGGTCTAGCCGTTTAATCGTGAAAACGTAACAAATGAATGAATGAATAAAAATTCTTTAGTATACCTTACAATCGTCGAATCCAACTCGGATGGGCAGCGTTTGGGAAACTTCGCAACGTCTTTTCGTCCAACATACCTCAGTGCCTTAAGACGAAAGTCTACAATCAGTGTGTGTTACCAGTGATGACATATGGAACCGAGACGTGGTCCTTCACTATTGGCCTTATGAATAAGCTCAGAGTCGCTCAACGAGCTATGGAGAGGGCTATGCTCGGGGTTTCTCTACGGGATCGAATCAGAAATGAGGAGATACGTAGGAGCACTCAAGTCACCGATATAGCCCGACGGATTAGCACGTTGAAGTGGCAATGGGCAGGCCATATAGCGCGCAGAGCAGATGGCCGATGGGGCCGAAAGGTTCTCGAGTGGAGGCCACGGACCGGCAAGTGCAGCGTAGGACGTCCACCCACAAGATGGGCAGACGACTTGGTAGGACCGCAGGTCGGCGTTGGATGCAGGCCGCTTCAAACCGCAGTTCCTGGAGATCAATGAGGGAGGCCTTTGTCGAGCAGTGGACGTCCTACGGCTGATATGATGATGATGATACCTGACAAGCTAGACACAACAGATTTATAGAAATAAATAAAAGTAAGCATAATGGGCGGTCTTATCGCTTAACAAAGCGATCTCTTCCAGACAACAAACACACAGACAAAGAGATAGAGCGAGTTACTCTCGAATTTATAATATAAGTATAGATAAGTTGGGATAGTGACTGAATTGCAATTAAGTGGAAAACATATTTTTTTAATGTTACAATAAACTATAACTTACATATATATAACTTATATATATTTTTATATATAACTTTTACAAATAAAATTATAAATATGTAAATAAATAGAAGTCATGTATAAAGGCGAGATTAACCCTGAGAAGAGTTTCATTGTCATCATTTTTATTTTTATATAAATAAAAAACCGGCCAAGTGCGAGTCGGACTCGCGCACGAAGGGTTTCCGTACCATTATCTATAAACACGGCAAAAAAATCATGTCGGTTGTATGGGAGCCCCACATAAATATTTATTTTATTCAATAGCACAATTTTATTTATTTACCTTATTTTTGAGGTTGGTGCCGAATAAGCTAGTTCTTTAAATTGTATGAGCGCCCATACAACTCAGAGGACTATCTTAAATGGCGTCAACTATGTATGTATGGGGACGCCCTTTAATTATTAACTTTTTTATTTTTTGGAATGTTTCCTTTATTTGTGCTGTAAGACCTTGTTTTTTGCCATTTTAGTGATTCTAGGTCAACGGGAACTACCATATAGGTTTACGACCCAAAACCGATGTTTCGGGTACTTCCGATTGACCTGGAATTGTCAATTTTGGTTAAAAGCAAGGTCTTACAGCACAAGTAAAGGGAACATTCCGAAAAATAAAAAAGTTGAAAACTATAGTAAATTATGGTAATTACAAGTTTTCGCGAAAATATGAAATTGCCTTGATAATATCTTTTTATCGTGTTGACTCAATACTTTGATTTTTATACACCTAATAGGGAATATAGACCTCAGTATCTAGTATAAATTTCAACTTGCTAGGTCAACCCGTTCCTGGGAAAATCGATGGTGACACACGGACATACAGACAGACAGACGCACAAGAGAATGAATGAATGAATGAAAACACTTTATTGTACGCAGTATAAACAAAAAAAAATACAAACAAAATAAAAAATATAAAGCAAATAGTACAATGGGCGGTCTTATCGCTTAGAAGCGATCTCTTCCAGACAACCTTTAAGAGAGTAAGACAAGATAAAAAAAGGAACCCTTATAAGATCATTATAAGGGTTCCGTTTTTACCTTTTGAGGTACGGAATCCTAAAAAAGACACACTTGCCTATAGAGAACCATACTTGAAGACTCCATGATTATATTGGGTCCTCGTATTGCAGGGTGAGTTTAATTTTTAGTTTAACCTACGCAAACTTTTAATTAACCTTTTAAATGTGAAAAATGTCTGAGTTCGGGTGGGTATGCAAATGTTGGAAATTGCTTCTCTGATACTCATATTTAAATTTTTCTTACTTGACTTTGCCTTTTTCTCAGTCGCACTTAAAAACAAAAGTTCCATTCGATTGATAACCGGACCTTATAATACACAGTTAAAAGGAAAGCAGGCAACACACTATCACTGCAACAGTGCGAAAGTTTAGGATTCACAACAAAATGTATATTTTACCAAACTGGCGTAAAACCTGTGTTTTAGTAATAAACTTGCTGTTATGAATCCAAAACTATCACAAATTAATATATTACTCAATTCCCACAGCGCAGTTGCGAATCAGAACTAAAAGAGAGGCCAACCAACGTCGCGGTTCCGCCAAAAAAACGCGTCCAAATCCAGGAGATATCTGTATAGAGGACGACTTCTGAACCGACCCGTGACCCTTTACGCTGGACCCGAGCCACCTCATAGTCCCTCGAGACAGATCTACGCTGCCTCATACCGCTTCGAGCCGGATGCCGACCACATGGTTGTTCAAATGTAGGAGTGCAAACCAGTTGTAACCGCCGCAAACTCACTTACAAACTGCACGGAACTCGTTAAATGTGGAACGAAGTGCAGATTGAAACGTTTAAGTGGATTGTGAACTTAATATTTTTTAAAAAGGTGGGAGGAATAGCGTCGGTCGTGGCTTCTGAAATAACTTTCACAAGCGGAATGGTGGAATTTGTAATGAAAAAAAAGGTTAATCTGTGTACTTGCGTAAACGATTTAAACACCTTGTGAGTTGACTAAGTTTTTTACATTATAAGGTGAGATAAGATACTGTATTAACTTTTTGTGTCAATCTTAAGGCATCGATGATGTAAAATTGCTATCTCAATAGCAAAAGCAAAATATTCAAAGAATATTTCACAACAGTGAACGGTATATTCAAAGTGAGACGCTCCACGAAGCGTCCAAAGATGGTGCATATGCAGCAAGTGAGAAATACGATTAGGGCCGTTCTGCTATCTGCTCTTCCGATGCATCACAGGCCTCGAGCACTCTCGCTCCGATGGCTCGATGCATCGATGTATGGGCTAGGCCACAGTGACACACGCGAGCGGGCACTCAATAGCGAGTTATCAAAATGGAACATCGAGAAATGTGAGTAGCTATTATAGTGTGCTGATTTAGTCTGCCTCTCTGCGTTCACTCTAGCGAAGCCCTATCGTTCGCACTAGTAATGATATGGTGTGTACTGACCGGGAATACCGGGTATAATTTGAACATTTCAACATTGTTCGTTGAGCCGTTACTTCGGAACAATAATTGACTCGTATCGTTTCGACTATGTTATTTCCATCAGTGAACAGACAAATGTAATTGCGGCATGCAGGTGGTATCGGTATAGTTTGTGTTGTCTGAAGCACTCTAATGTTGTGTCTTGTTGAAATGTCCCGTGTTTTTAACTAGATGTAAATATACTGACTGAGTCGTTTCCTTCGTGTATCTACCTCCTGACCAATATTTATCGATTTCTGTTCTTGTTATTGCTACAGAGATAAATCAAGATGGCGGATATTAAATGTCAGACTTGATAAACGATTGTTTACCGATTGTTTTCATTAGTTCAGTCCAGTGTTATTGTTTCCTTCCCCAAGTAACTCCATTTACCTGTAATAATAAAGATTATCTAGCCGTATCCGCTTCTAATGATACTTATTACGTTGACTTTGAATATTTTTATACTACCTATTATTAGTGTGATAGAATAGTTAGTGTGATATATTCAAAGTGTTTGGTTTATTTTTTTTCATACGTCACAAGAACTGCAAACAAGCAGTCAATTCTGTCTTGACTTGTTTCTGTGGCTAATCTACCTGAATTTATAAATGGTTATGATATTATGTTAGTAAATAATTGTTTGACTCTAAGTTAGCAGCTGTTGTATTGGTTTCTAAAATCTGAATCTGGTTTAAAGTTTCTATAAAATTGTTATTGGACTTAAGTTTCATAGAAATTTAAGTTCTACGATATAATTACATATAATTTAGATTTAACAGAATAATGTTCGTGTCTATTATTTGTAAAATTATTTTAGTATAATACAGGTTGTGCTTACAAAACTGTTCATTTATATAATACTAACATCTGCTAAATAAGGACTTATAATTACCTAGTCAGGTCATAAATTCTGTCACATGTTTAATATAAAATAATTGAAACAAGTTTATTCATTATGTAACCATTTATATACCAAAATGAACTTAACAAAACATAGATTCTTATGACACTAAAATTTATTCAAAATGACGTCCGTGATTTTGAATAAAGGCCTTCAATCTGCGCGGCCAGTCGTCTATCGCAGCACGAACGAGGTCCATGTCAATATCGGCGGCTGCCTTAATCAAGGATGTCTTGAGTGACTCCAAATTGGGATGAGGCTTTGAGCACGCCTTTTCCACCAAGTGTTTCCATATCTTGTAATCTAACGGATTCAAATCTGGACTGGAGGAGGGCCAGTCTTCGTGCCGGATGAAGTCGATTTCACGTATCGCCAGCCAGTCTTGTGTGCTCTTCGCTCTATGAGCTGGCGCCGAATCTTGTTGGAATACCCAGTGCCTGTTATTGAACATGGTATGAGAAACAGGTTCCACAAGGTTCGTCAGGACTGTATTTTGATACACAACTGCATTCGTTTTTACACCTTTCTCACAAAAATGTACCTCTGTTAAGCCCCAATAAGAAACACCCAACCATACTACGAGCGAGGATGGAAAATGACCTCGTTGGACACGCGGAGTGCGGTTGCTCGCTTCTTCACTACTGTGTGTGTACACCTTATCATTTTGTTTGTTGTAGCTCTCTTCTACGGTAAAATTTTTTCATCCGAAAAAAGAATTTCCCGATATTTTTTTCCAGCGTACCGCTTCAACAAAGCGCGGCATCTCTTCAGTCTCAGGTCCATTAGACGAGCATTCAAACGATGTCCTGTTTTTCTTCGATATGCCCGAA
Organism: Philereme vetulata; assembly: GCA_918857605.2. Taxonomy (NCBI): domain Eukaryota; kingdom Metazoa; phylum Arthropoda; class Insecta; order Lepidoptera; family Geometridae; genus Philereme; species Philereme vetulata. Next base: position 5,354,231 of record OU975484.1, read on the forward strand.
GCGTCTTCATTTAATACCCTTTTTACCGTGGTTCTGCTTAACCCCATCTGAAGGGCCAACAGTTTCTGCTTACGTTTGGGATTTCTTTGAATTCGCGCCTTCTCAGCTTTTATCACTGCTGGAGTCCTAACAGACCAAGGGCGACCACTTCTTGACCTGTCATCTACACTAGAGTCTTCATTGTATCGTTTGATGGTGCGATAAACGAAACTTTTGGTTATATTCAAATTTTTCAGTATGTCAAAAATTTGAATTGGCGCGTAACCGCAACGATGCAATGCAATAACTGCAACACGGTCTTCTTGAAGCGTCCACTCCATATTTAAAAATGAGTAAAATTCTAAATGTATACATTTTTATTTTCATGAATAATTCGAAATTCGAATTCTATATACTTTTTGTGGCCAGCATTTTTTACTGTGTGACAATACTTATGACCTGACTAGGTATAATATCAAAGTAAATATGTATAAAATAAAGTTTTCGAATTAAAATAACTACATACCTTACGATACTAGCGGCAACACTCTTCCCAACTCAAATTAATGATTCATTTGTATTTATATAAGTAATTGAAAGTACTATTTTAATGAGTCATTAAAATACTTTGACGTCTATGAGTAGCCAGAACACTTTTGTACATAGAATACGTAAAGTACGAATAGTTTCTATGAACATGTAAATATTAGCAATTGTCGTATTATCTGTGTACTTTGATGATTAATCATCGAAAAAAGGTTTTAATAAAGACCACTTTTTTCTGAAACTTTGTTTTATTTCATATATTTATATTTTAGGATTGTTTTATTTAATGATCTCAAGCGTAGCATCTATTATATTTTTAAATATAAGAACTAGCCTCCGGCAGCGGCTTCGCACGCGTAGCTTGTCATTAAAAAGTATCCTATGTGTCAATCCAGGTCTTTATCTATCTATATACGAAATTTAATCGAAATCGGTTAAGCCGTTACAACATGATTGTGTAACAAACAAACATCCAAACTTTCTTATTTATGAAATTAGTGTGATATATATTATTAGTAGAAATTGAATACGCAGGATAGCATAAACTTGTCGAAACGAGTCATCGATTAGAAACAGAACAGATTTAAATTAATTAAGAATTAATTAAGAATTAGAAAACAGATATAAAACAGAACAAGAAATGGAACGAAAGCGGCGATGCCGCGGTGGAGAAAGGAACAAACAAAGAAAATAATATAATAATACTAGCTTCCGCCTGCTTTTTCGCTCACGTGTTTTGGCAATAAAAATTAGCCTATGTGTTAATCCAGGTTATAATCTACATACGTACCAAATTTCATTAAAATCCATTCAGTAGTATTTGCGTGAAAGAGTAACAAACAGCCAGACATACTCGTACGTCCATACAAACTTTTGCGTTTATAATATTAGTGGGATAATAAATCTTAATTTCAGGCAAAAATAGAAAATACAAGATGTTAGAACTAAATTCTACGGCCCATATTAATACATACTTTAGTGACTAACATACTCATTATAATACTTAAAACTATTTGCTGACACGTAAAGTCTACGACGTCTGAAAATAAACACCCAACGACCTACTGCCATCTAGTCAAGTCAAAATCTTTTATTCATTAAAATCACAAGGATCACTTAAAAAGGTCCATTTTACTGCCTGTTCCTTTGCGAACAAGCCAGGAAAGAAAGGCAAGAAACAAGGCGGGTTTTTTTTTGGTAAATGTTTTATTTAAATCTTTAAAATAATAATTATTTTTAACCGAGTATTGAAAATCTTTAGATTTCCTGTAGGCGTCGGATAATACTTTAAAAATAAAATATTAATTTGAAACAAAATGTTCAATAAGTAAACTGAACAAAACAACAAAACTGAAGTTCCACCCTTTGCAAGTTCAACAAATACACATTTGAAAACTTATACGATCGTTAGTTAACGGCGCTAATTTCTCGATAGTTTACGGCGTCCTATAAAACCCATAAATCTTTTCACGACCTTATAGAATCTTTTCACGTATGAACAAGTGTCAAGGTTGGTAACTTCGCAGGTCTTCATGTTAATTTTCAATGAGCTTTAATTAAACATAATTACCTGTGTTATTTAATAATGTTTGCATGCAATTCCGAATATTGCTAAATTTTCGAGTGTTGGTGACACGTGTGTGTTAAAGCTAGTCTGAGCCATCATCATCATCCACCGCGGCTTGCGGTGCGCCATTGAGACCAATCCTCGGCCCATCTCATTGAGTCTCCTCAACCTACAGCAGCGTCCAGATACTCGCTCTATCTGGTGTTCCACACCACGCTTACGTGATCTCCATTCTAGAAAAAGTTATTTTTTAATAATTAAAATAATTCATTCCTATTCAAGTGAATTAATTTATTAATAGATATTAGTTTTTTTGGAGATGAATCAATAAGGCCTATCAGATGTTACGAGTAAGGTGTAACCAAATTAGTTTTTTAGGTCTCCCCAAAGTAATTACATCTGTCTCTATCCTGTGCCATACTCCACTACTCCTGGTCGAAGGCAACAAGATAAAATATAAATTAGCTAAATTTAAATGAATCATTGCAACGTTTGAGATTACTGAAAGGTGCTCCGCGATACTTAGCAGCGCTTATTGCGACCATATGTTATGTTATGTTGGTGGACTCCCTTTTCCGCATTTGAACTCTTAAGTGGTGAGAGAGTTGGCTATATAGATAGCCAGCCTAACTCCGACCAGAATCGCAGAAGTTTCCTGGGGTCTTCGCAGGCTTCACGGAGTGACCTTGGATTGTCCAGGATTTCTGCACGTTGTGTTGTTACCCCCACGCATTCCAGGACTACGTGGGCTGCTGATTCTTCTTCGGTGAGACATCCCCTGCAGAGTGGGCTGTCTGTTGCTCCCATGATGTAGAGGTGTTTGTTGAGGGGACAATGTCCTGTAAGGGTCCCCACGATGATTCGAAGGTCCAGTCTCTGAAGGTTGAGCAGTCGTCGTGTCAGTCATGGCGAGACGGCCGGCAGAGCTGCCCTCGACTGTCTGCAGTCCATGATCTGTGCCCAACGCTCGTTGTGTAGGTTTAGAGTACGATGTCGTATCCATGTTCGTAGTTGTGTGAATTATTGCGACCATAAGCAAGTTAATTATGTGAAAAGTTTATAAGAAAAACGCATATTTATAAGCGCACAGCGGATAGATCATCAAAGTTGTCTGACCAGATTTAAATCATTTATCTACATTATACATGTGGTAAGTTCAAATTACATAACCGCTTAAGAATTTAATAAAAAACCTCATTTATTCCTAATGACTACAAAATCCTGAGTAAATACTTGGTTGTGTAACCAGCAGGTTTATTAAAAGCTTTACAATGGACGGTGACAGCAGAGGGGGAGGTTAGGGCTCTAAAAGAACAATCGCTATTCAATATTACCTTCCAGTCGGTTATTGTGTCTAAATGAGAGTGCAGTTAATTTATGACCAGGTAAATGGCCGCGAGGTCGCACAAGTGTCAGAAAATATAGTAACTCACTTACAAATCCAGCGCGAGTGTTTGTGGATATTTGAAGTTGTGTCTTTCATTATCTACTAAATAATATGTCCAGCATAAGGAGCAATTTCCAAGACAGGAAGTAATCAATGATGTCATTAAGTTCTAATTTTTGCTTCTACAAGAGTGCTTCAAGCCGGTATTATAGATTGCGTTTCCACCAGAGCTGTGCAAGGAAGCTAAGCGGTGAGTGAGGAAAAATCGATTGATTACAGGATACATTTTGGGGAATATGCCCAGGGATATGCTCTGTTCCCACCATCTCCTTTCCATCAAAGGACAAGCAGATGCACGGGTCAGTACCATCCGTACCTCGTTAATAAACCACTCATTCGCACTCACTGCTTTGGTTCTACGTTTCTATTGCGTACAGCTAAGGTGCGGGCCTCTTAACGACCTCCGTGGTGCAGTGGGCGAATAGCCGGCTGAGACGCAGGAGGTAGCGGGTTCGATTTCCACCGCGGAACAAATGTTTGCATGATCTACAAATACTTGTTCTGGGTCTGGTGGTTTCCATATATAAGAGTTAGTATAATATAAGTATGTATTTACAAAGAAAAATGTATATAAGTATTCTATCAGTTATCTGGTTCCCATAGTACAAGCTGCTTAGTTTGGGGCTAGATAGCGCTGTGTAAAATGTCCAGCAATATTTATTTATCTATTTATTTATGAGTGAATAGGTATCTTCTAGATCTTTCTTAGATCACATCATCGGTTACCATCAGGCGAGATTGTGGTCAAACAAACATCTTTTCGTGAAAAAAAAAATCATCCATCAATATATAGCTGGATTGTTGAAGGCTAGGAAAATGTAGCAATCCTATTGGTGAATATTTTACTCGCTCGCCGTTTAGTTACCTCGCACATAACTGGTAGAATCACACCCTTAAGAAGGATTTAGATGAGATAGGTTACCGTTTGATGTGCACTATGTCAAGGGGTCTGAGGCAGACGGGGGGAAGCGTGAATGGGACAGGAAACGATCATCAATCAGACATTCAGAGGCAACTACGGACGCGCTCGCGTGGAAATGAGAAATTGAGCGTGCGACCGGTCGGATTGCTGCAACACATGATACACACTGGGTATGGAAATTACATACTACTTTTATGAAAAGAAACACTCGTTTGCTCACTCGTTGAAAACGCTCGCTTGCTTAATTTGGCTAAAATAGAACAAAAACATAGAACCACGGCGCGACCTCGTCATCGTGAAACGTTGCGATATATCGTGGCACGGCACGGCGCAGACGTCATGTCACAATACCTGCCCTGTAAAGCATTAACTGAGTCCTTCAGTTAGTGCCTTAAGGCGCCTAATAAATATTTGTGAGTTTTATGCTGTGACCGATGGGTTCAAATACAATGCTAAAAAGAGTTCGCTTATGTTGTTCAAAGCGGGAACTAAAACGTATACAGTCCCTTCAGTATCACTGGATGGAGCTCCTCTGTCGTGGGTCATGCATTTTAAGTATTTGGGACACTGCGTCACAGAGGACATGTGTGACGACATGGACTTGGAGAGGGAGCGTAAAGCATTGTAAGTGAGATGCAATATATTGGCGCAGTTTTGCACGTTATTCTGCCCCGGTCAAAGTGACACTTTTAAGGCATATTGTCAAACATTTTACACGTGCAGCCTGTGGGTCAAATATACGCAGAAAGCTTACAATGCTCTACGCGTTCAGTATAATAACGGGTTCAGAATGCTGTTGGGGTTGCCGCGATTCTGCAGTGCATCTGGAATGTTTGCGGATGCGCGAGCAGACGACTTCTTTGCCATCGTGCGCAAAAGAACTGCAACCATGATGCATCGGGTCAGCAACAGCATGCTAACAGTAGGTATCCATAACTTTAACACACACATAATGAGACACTGGGTCAATTTACACAAGCCCACCCAACCTGTAGCGCAGTAATATCTTTTAAACTGTATTAGTTTTTATTATTTGTTTATCATAATTAATGATTTTAAATTGTAGATCAGTACTTGAATTTTACTAGAATTGTTTATTTAATTAATTATGATTCAACTGTTTATTCTGTATTTTAGTGATGTAAATATGTATTGTTATTAAATGCGTTTTGCCCTATAATTAATTAATATGAATTATTCCAACTGCACTAACAAAGTTTTAAGATTTCATTTTTTACCATCAAATTATGGATGTAACATCTGAAATAAATTATTTTGAATTTTAATATGAAAATACGATATGAAATCGATTCACGTCGATCAACGCCACCGTCGGTCGTCGCGTTGTAGTTATGTGTTGTAGCCCTTAGTTAATTTCAGCTGAGCGCGAGCGCTTCGGATGCATGTATGTCTCGCCTATGAAAGTCGTTAAACCATGTCGGACACATTCTTCATGCAGATTTAAAATTTCAAAGACCGTATTGGTTAATAGCTCATAAAAAATAGCCATTATCTAGAAAACTTCGTAGTTAGAAATCAATTCAGGTAATATCTTCAGTAAGGGCAACTTGCGCAACGTTGCCTAAACATATATCGTGACTAAATATGATTTAGAGAGCTACTGATTAAAACAAGTATTTATCACGTATGCACCTTTTTATTACTTTTTTTTAAGTAATTAACGCTCTCCAACTCACACAGGCTCTAAAATGGATGTGGGCGGGCCACTTGGTATGCACACAAGACGCCGGGTGGACCCGAACAGCAACCCTATGGAAGGACCCAGTTGGAAAACCGATAAAAATGGAAACTGTTAGAGGAGGTCAATACCCGTCGAGGGGTTTCGAATTAAAACGTATACCTAAATATAATAGGTTGGGGAAAAAGTCTTTTCGCATTATGGTATGTATGAACTTGTAATAAAATCTCTTTGGCTATACTATTTGTATCTGGCTGGTTTTGGTATCATTCAAAGTTTAAATTTTAAAGAAGATAATTCCAAATTCAAATTAGGAAAATGTGTGATTTTAATTTGTTTTTAGTACTGTAAAGGTGAGTGAATCTAATGAAGAAATTCGATATATTTTAAAATTTTACTACAAAAAAGGTAAAAATCCACCGAAAGCCACAAAAAAAATTGCGATGTTTATGAACTTAGTGCAGTGTCTGTGAGAGTAGCACAAATTTGGTTTAAGCGTTTTCAATCTGAATATTTTGATGTCAAAGATGCACGTCGCTCTGGTCGCCCTATTACGGATAAAATTGATGCCATTTTTGTGCCAAAAAGTGGAGCAAGATCGGCATATCAGTAGTTACGACGTAGCTAAAGAACTGAGAATTGACCACAAAACAGTTTTGGCGCATTTGAAAAAAAAACTGGGTACACAAAAAAGCTCGATATTTGGTTATCCCACGAGCTCACTGAAAGAAACCTAATGAACCGTGTACTCATTTGTGATTCTTTATTACGATGTAACGAAACCGAACCATTTTTGAAGAAGTTGATAACTGGTGATGAAAAGTCGATCACGTACGACAAGAAAGTGCGAAAAAGTTCGTGGTCAAAGGCCGGTCAGGCTTCACAGACTGTGGCGAAACCCGGGTTAACTCGCAACAAGGTGATGCTGTGTGTGTGGTGGGATTGGAAGGGCATTATTCATTATGAGCTGTTACCACCAGGCAGGAACATCAATTCTGAACTCTACTGCGAACAACTGATGAGATTAAAGCAAGAAGTTGAGAGTAAACGGCCGGAATTAATCAACAGAAGTGTTGTGGTTTTTCATCAAGATAACGCTAGACCTCACACATCTTTAGCCTCTCAGCAAAAATTAGGAGAGTTTGACTGGGAGGTGTTAATGCATCCACCGTATAGTCCTGACCTTGTACCTTCAGATTTCCACCTGTTTCGGTCTCTTCAGAATTCTTTAGGCAGTGTCAGGTTAACATCACGAGAGGACTGCTAAAACTACTTGTCGCGGTATTTTGATCAGAAGCCCCAAAATTTCTATAGCAATGGGATCATGTCCCTACCTACAAGATGGCAAAAAGTTATCAAACAAAATGGTACCTACATACTTTAGTTAAATAAACTATATTAAAAAATGTTTTGAATTTTCTTAAAAAACGCGAAGAAACTTTTTCTCGAACCTAATATAACTAGTAAAGTGAAAAAACTATGTACTTACAAAGAACTTAATTAAGGCTTTTTTATTTTATTTTATTTAGCTTTTTATTTGTTATCCCGACGTGTCGACTGTGTTGCAGCAGCCGTGGTCACGGGTGGACTGGAGAACTTGGAGTTACCGTCAAGAAGTTATGGCAGCTGCAGCAACTACCCTGTAGACAGAATTAGAACTTTACGCACTGAGACGACCGATCACGACACGCACACCTAAGAATCATCAGGTTCCAGGACGCTATAGCCATCTTCCCGATTGAAATTTGGAAATTTCTTGATTTCAATCGCTTCACAAACCATTCTCTTGTAATAATGGCGTTCACTAGAGAAATCCTTAGGATCATGAAGTTCAATCCAATGAGTTGGTCCCGAGTATACCAGATACTCTGCTATCGCTGACTTGTTTACCTCTGGTACTTTTTGACATGCTCAGTTATGCTACGTTTGGTTTGCCCGATGTATGAGCGACCACAGCTACAGTCTATCTTATGAACACCAGGCATCTGCAGAGGTATAATTTCCTTTGGAGTCCGTAAATGCTTGACCATTTTTGAAAGATAAATGAAGACCGACTTAATTGAAAACCTTTTCAACACATTTCCAATTTAAGCTCTGTTTGATAACGACGAAACATAACACATTGCAAATGGCGAGGATGGTGGTGTGATGCAGCGTTCAAATAGTGGTCAGTGTGTGTTGGCTTTCTGTTAACAGAGTGCGCTAGACGGCCATCTGATTTCACTATAACTTTGACATCGAGAAAAGCTTTCTTCTCCAGCACCACATTTCGAGAGCATCTATTCTCTTCTTCTCGCTTTCTCGTGGACGTGGACTCTTCGGTCCACGTCTCCGCTGCATAGAGAAAGATGGGAAATACCAACACTCTGACGAGCCCGGTTTTTGTAGCCTTCGTGATATTGCGATTCCCCCATATTTTTTTCAGCTTCTCCATAGCCGACCTTGAGATTGCCATACGACGCTTGATTTCATCAATGCATCATCCGTTGTTTGTGATCAACGCTAAATGTATACGTATGATGGGACCACTTCGCAGTTCGCAATTCGTGTTGTTAAATTTCTAATGCCCTGTTATCCTCCATTTTATGAGTGAACCGCATATTCGGGTGAATGGAGTTTAAGTATTATAGTAAATTGTACAACTTCCCGTTTACTTCTCTTTATTATGCAAAAGACAACATCCAAGTATATCGTCAATAACTTTATACCATGAGCTGTAAGATCTAATTGAGTTTCAAATGCTCCATCCAGATATTAGCCAAAACCGGTGCCACCGGGCTACTCATGGCCACTCCTTCAATCTAGAGGTAATGTTGTCCTTGATATAAAAAAAAATCCCATCTAAAAAGAGTTCAAGGAAAACAATGTCAGCCAGTTCGTGATCCTTCAGCTTCTCTCGTATAACCCCCAGGCAGTCTTTCGGTTCCAATTTTAAACTGCCTAGTATAGATTTACAAAATGGCGCGAGTCCTTTGCAAACTAATGGCATAGTCCAATACAAGATTAGATTAGATAGGTAGGTGAATCAATCTAGCTCATAATTGGATGAAGAGGCACATTACTCTCCTGCACTTAGGTAAACCATATAACTAATTAATACAGTATCGTTACCCTTATATGCCTTAAGCACCATATCTTGGTTCTCCCTCTCGTTTCTGAGTGCTAGACGCTCTTCCGCGGTGATATTCGGCTTAGGTAACCTGGACTTACGTAAAATTATTGCAACATCTTGTCTCAGCGTTTCTGCGTCAGTGCATGGTATTTTGTTGCAAATAATAATTTCCTCAATAACTCGGCTCTTGAAGTTGTCGACGCGTATGTATACCTAGGACAAACAGTCCAATTAGGTAGGTCCAACTTCGAGAAAGAGGTCAATCATCGAATCCAACTCGGATGGGCAGCGTTTGGGAAACTTCGCAACGTCTTTTCGTCCAACATACCTCAGTGTCTTAAGACGAAAGTCTACAATCAATGTGTGTTACCAGTGATGACATATGGAACCGAAACGTGGTCCTTCACTATTGGCCTTATGAATAAGCTCAGAGTCGCTCAACGAGCTATGGAGAGGGCTATGCTCGGGGTTTCTCTACGGGATCGAATCAGAAATGAGGAGATACGTAGGAGAACTCAAGTCACCGACATAGCCCGACGGATTAGCACGTTGAAGTGGCAATGGGCAGGCCATATAGCGCGCAGAACAGATGGCCGATGGGGCCGAAAGGTTCTCGAGTGGAGGCCACGGACCGGCAAGCGCAGCGTAGGACGTCCACCCACAAGATGGGCAGACGACTTGGTAAGAACCGCAGGTCGGCGTTGGATGCAGGCCGCTTCCAACCGCAGTTCCTGGAGATCAATGAGGGAGGCCTTTGTCCAGCAGTGGACGTCCTACGGCTGATATGATGATGAATAGTTTCCTCTACACTGCTAATAATGTCTTCGCAAGGAACGCGTTTAGGCGTGCGTTTAGTTTAAATAAATCCTCTTCTACAATATTCTGTCTACTTGTATCCAAAGTAACATTCGATAAATTTATGACGATATCCCGATTTTTTGGTTGCTGACTGTACATGGCGTCCTGTTAATTTATGCCTAGCAAATAACTTTTGTAACTTTTTATCGTGCTGCTCTGTACACAAAACAAATGGTCGCTGTGATTGATTTTACGTTAGGTACCCGGTCAGATAAACCGAAATCACTCAAAGTTAGCACGTCACTGCATTCCAAGTGTAGCTTGTATTACTCGCACTGCACTCCGTTTAAATAACACTGGTTATTGTTAATCAATTGTTTTGACTGAATATCAAAATATCAATTTGAATTTCAGTACACATATTTTTTTTTATATAAGCACCAGCATTCTGAACACGATGTTTTTAAGTTTTTCAGTTCTGGCAAACAGTCTAGGGCCATAAACATTTCATTTCATTTTAATTTTTAATCATTTAATCAGCTAAGAGTAAACAGATAATGATACAGACACAGATACAGATACAGTGCTAGTTTACAAATTTGGCTGTCAACAAACATTGCTTACAGAGAGCCTCAAGCTAAGCTTAAACAATAAGCTTGTGTTATAAGGCTCAGAGTACGAATTTAACTACGTAAACCACAAGCTACATAATTACCCGAACAGCAGTATTATTGAGAAATATATATTTGTATAAACTAATAAAATTATCATGAGCATGCATTACAATATAATTATTTAATAAAAAAACAGAATATAATAAAAATTAAAATCTTACAATATGTTACTTAATTTATGTTTATGATATGATAATAGCGGTCGCTCAACGAGCTATGGAGAGGGCTATGCTCGGGGTTTCTCTACGGGATCGAATCAGAAATGAGGAGATACGTAGGAGAACTCAAGTCACCGACATAGCCCGACGGATTAGCACGTTGAAGTGGCAATGGGCAGGCCATATATCGCGCAGAACAGATAGCCGATGGGGCCGAAAGGTTCTCGAGTGGAGGCCACGGACCGGCAAGCGCATCGTAGGACGTCCACCCACAAGATGGGCAAACGACTTGGTAAGAACCGCAGGTCGGCGTTGGATGCAGGCCGCTTCCAACCGCAGTTCCTGGAGATCAATGAGGGAGGCCTTTGTCCAGCAGTGGACGTCCTACGGCTGATATGATGATGATGATGATGAATAGCGTTGATTGGGTGAGTGGGGGTGTGGGTGTTTCAGGGTGCGTGTGCGTGTGTATGTGTGTATTGTGTCATGTATGCGCGTATGTGATTGAAATTAAAGGGGGGGGGGGGTTAAATAAGTACGTGTTTGAGTATACGTACCTACGTATGTTTGAGGGTGTGTGTAGTGTGTGTGTGTGTGTGTATGTGTGTATGTGTGTGAACAAGAATGCGCAGAATGGGAAATGTGGAATCAAAAGGAGTATACTTATATCAAATTAAATTTTCGTTATCACTGCAGGAGAGATTGAGTAGCAGTTCTTTTACCATGCAAGTGTAAATAGTGCAGTGCTTAATTTCACATAGTCTGCAGACGTTATTATAAGTGTGAGAAAAAGTATAGGCTACGACCAGCCATCACAGACCTAATGCAGGGAAGCAGGATGCGGTATACATGCCTTTTCATAACTCCCTCGTAGTCAGACTGGGACCCAACGCTTCTATGCGTTTTAACAGTGGCGCTTAAAACGAAGAGCTGTTGGACACGCAGTACTTGGAACTCCTTGTAAAGTATGTCTGTTGGATTACACACATTACCCTCACCTTGTACCTATTAACATCTTCCATTGTTATATTATAAGTTATTCAATAAATCGTTTGTTTGCTAAAATATACATTATTTTCTTTGATGTACCATACAAGGACAATACACGATATAATTAGAGAGGCTTCGTTTTATTTTTTCTTTAGTATTTGCCTATTATTATATTTCTATCAACCATATTATTTTACCCTCTTTCATTATTTTCGCTTTGTATATTTTTCTTGACATCAGCAAAACATAGTAATATAACAAATATATCTATGATAGAACTATACTAACTCATATTCGCAATAAATAAATTAATTGATTGATTAACTCCAAATCTAATATAACCATCAGTTATTACATATAAATGTTCCTTTCAAACCGATAGCTTTAGTAGTTGACGAGATAATTAGCTGTAACAGACGAACAGATGGACAACGTCGCACCATAAGGGTTCTCTAACCCCTTATAAGTACGTAGGGAGTTCAATGTATTCTCGGTATCGGGATAATATACCAATGATGAGGGTAATTAAATCAGCTCATCAGTTTATGACACTCATTGAGGGTATAAATACAAAATTTTATTTGATTGTCGCCATCGGTACTCAAAATATCATTTCGGAAAGGCAACTACGATGACTATATATATATATAGTATATATATATATATATATATATAGTATATATATATATATAGTCCTCCTCATCGATTTCGATGAAGGTGACCCTAACTATATTTAAATTTAAAGAAAATGCTGTTAAAGGCATAAAAATTACAATAAATTTAATTATACTGCGTTAATATTTAAATTCTAGCGTGAGCCCTAATATGGATTACTAGACCAAACTTAGTTTTAAAATTCCTATCACAGGTGTCACAATAGAGTTGGCCTGCTACATTATATGTGAAAGTATAAGAGGGCTTAGATCTTTCTTTACGTATTTGGTGCTTTATATCGAGTGTATGAAGTCGGTTTTCTTCGAAAGTTTTAATATTATTATAGATGGTAGAGCGCCAGGACGACCTGTGTAAAGCGAGTTCCTCCCAACTTGCAGTGTCAATATCGCAGGCTTTTAGATGTTTTTTAAACACGTCCTTAAAACGCAGATACTGACCACCGTGCTTACGCTTACCCTCTGCCATCTCAGAATAAAATACCGCTTTGGGTAGACGCTGGTCATCCATGCGGTAGACGTGTCCCCACCACCTGAGCTGTCGCTTCATAAGGAGAGCGTCCATGCCGTACATAGCGGACCGACGCAGGACCTCAGTATTCGTCACGAGATCCTGCCACTTAATCTTAAGGATCGATCCCAGTCCCAAGGCCCTTATCATCCCAGTCCTCCTATATGGCGCAGAGATATGGTGTCTCTATAAGCCAGACATAAAAAAACTGGCCACATACCATCTAAGATGTCTAATTAGATGGTATGTGGCCAGTTTTTTTATGTCTGGCTTATAGAGACACCATATCTCTGCGCCATATAGGAGGACTGGGATGATTAGGGCCTTGTAGACACTAATCTTTGTCACTAACTTTAGATCATGGGATTTTCAGACACGATCGGTGAGTCGCCCGAAGTTGGCGGCGGCGTTTGCAATGCGCGATGGTATCTCAAGGTGTTATCATGTCGGATATTGCTTCCAAGATACTTAAAGTGAGATACTTCCTCTAGGTGTTTCCCGTCTAGATTCAATGTTGCCTTATCAGCTTCGTAGCCCCGAGGTGGTTGTTTGAGGATTTGAGTCTTGGAAGCACTTATAACTAGACCAAACCGTTGACAGGATAGGTGAAGTGCGTCAATGTAGCTTTGAAAATGTACCATACTGTCTGACATGAGGCAGAGGTCATCTGCGTAGATAATCTCTAAAATAGAGATCTGCATTTTAGACTTTGCCCTAAGTCTTGAAATGTCAAAAACGCCTTTTTCTGCGCGGACATTTAGATGAATAAGATTGCTACAGCAGCGCAACGCGTCTCGCATAACAACTGCAAAGTAAATGGCGAAGAGAGTGGGAGCCATTACGCAACCTTGTTTCACTCCGCTTGTGATTTGGATAACCTCAGATAGTTCATTTTTATGCTGAACCTGCGCTTTCATGCCAATATGGAATTGGCGTATGAGGTTGACGAACTTCTTCGGATACCCCGATTTTTGGAGAACAAGCCAGAGGGCCTCACACGGAACTCTATCGAATGCTTTCTCCAAACCAACATAGCACATGTAGAGAGGCAGTTGATGCTCTAAACTCTTCTCTTGAAGTTGCCTTACGACAGATATTGCATTGATAGTACCTCTACTGGGACGGAAACCACATTGGCTTTCAGGAAAGTACTTCTCTGCGAGTTCACTAAGGCGGGTGTTAACAATGTGAGGAAGGATTTTTCCAGCACTGGAGAGAAGAGATATACCGCGGTAAGAGCTGCAATCGGAGATATCTCCCTTCCCTTTGTACAGCTTACAAATCACCGCATCTCTCCAGTCCTGTGGAACTTCCTCAGTATCCTACACTTTTTTGGCAAGATAATAAAGCCTATTAATTATATTTTTCCACTATATTTATATACTTTAGCAGGGAGTTGGTCCATACCAGGAGTTTTTGAATTTTTGAGCCGCTTAACTGCTCTTACAAACTCTTCAAAAGTCGGTGGATCTTCGAGATGTTGGCAAACTGGCAGTTCTTCTAGCGAGTTATTGTAAGACAGGTCAACACTGAGCACATTGGGATTCAGTACATCGTTAAAATGCTCGGCCCATCGCTTTAATACGTCACTTTTGTGCGTAACTCGGCATTGTCTATCTTTTGAGTATATTGGAGCTGTTTTTCGTACTCGTGAGCCAAATATCGCTTGAAGACCTTCGAAAAACTTGCCAGTTTGATGGGTATCAGCGCAGTGCTGTAGTTCAGTCGCTTTTTCCTTTCACCATTTATCTTTTAGTTCGCGGACTTTCGATCTTAATTTTAGTTGAGCTTCCTTTTTACTGTGTCCAGGGTTTGACTTAGAGTTTAGTTCATGTCTGTGCCTTTCAAATAACAACTGGATCTCGGCATCCGATGCGTCAAACCAATCCTGGTGCTTTTTCTGTGGTTTGCCTATGGTATCCAGAGCACAGCTATGAAGATGTTTTGCTAATGATCTCCATTCATCATCTAATGTGGGAAACTCAGTCTGCGGAACACTAACAGCAAATTTTTAATCTAAGGTATTTTGAATCTAACCCAGTTCTGGTGAGGTAATAAGTCTGTAGCAGGCTAGTTTTGGTGCTATTTTGTAGGGTGCTCGTCGTGGTGCTTTAAGTTCCAGACGCATCTTTGATCTAATGAGACGGTGGTCAGTCCAGCCCAGTGCCCCACGCATTACTCTTGTTATAAGAACATCTCGCAGGTCTTTTCGGCGGACAATAATGTAACCTAAAAGATTTCAGTGCTTCCAATGTTCATATTCGGTGCCAACACGAGCATTGAAATCTCCCAACAAAATAATCTTGTCATGTTTTGGAACTCTTTCCAAAGTTTGACGGAGTTGTTGATAAAAAGCCTCTTTATCGTCGTCTGGCGAAGGTAGGGGCATAGGCGCTTATTAGATGGGCGTATTTTTTAACAGTAATTGGCAGGCGTAGAGTCATGAGGCGGTCATTGACCCCCTTAGGTAGGTCACTCAGATCTCTGGCCAAGCCATTGCGAATAGCAAAACCTACGCCATTATCCGCTCTTTCACCGACAGGATGTCCGCTCCAAAAGTATGTGTAGCCGCCGAGTTCTTCACGAAGCTCCCCTTGTCATGTCGATGGGTTTCACTAATTGCGGCTATATCTATTTTATAACGTGCCAACTCTCGTGCTATGAGAACAGGTTTTCTTTCTGGGCATAAGTTACGGTCATTGTCCAGTAAAGTTCGTACGTTCCAAGTGGCTAAGCCAAGTCGTTTAGAAATAATGTGAGATCGTATATTTTTACGTATTTTTCGACCGCGTTAATCGATGTCTAGGCACCCGTGGTTTGGCACCTGGATGGTGGGTGAGACAGACTATTTTTAGGCCACCTTTTCTAGACCCCTCCTCTATGCAGAGGAAAGCAGAGCGATCCTAAATAGGGCTGCTTTGTCGCCAGTCGTGCTGCCGAACCCCGAGCCCTGCCTCAATCGACTCCAGGAGCAACCACTCTCTCCTGACCGCCTGCGTGCAAGATGTTATTTAGAGCCTCAGTACATCGATACCTAAACCCCACCGCCAACACCCCATCGCCACCGGACTTTTTTAATATTCATATCCGGGAAGAATAGCTAGGGTCATCTGCGCGTGAAATTATTTATAGTGGGCAAGCGGTTGCGCGGGTGCAAGCCCACTCTCTCGTCCCGCCCCCTGTAGTACAATGGACCGGAAGACCGGTACGATCGGCAGAGATTGGGATGCAGTGAAAGACCGCATGCCACTCGATGGATCCTGGCAAACGCCCTTAGGGTGCTTCACGTTACCCTGCTACATTGATATCCGGGAAGTACTCATACCGATGTAGACTTTGGTTTGGTTGCGTGGATCATCCGAAAGCTAATCTACAGGTGTTCGTAGATGTAGCCCCCTTCTTTAGTTTTAGTCCACTGATGTGGTTTACCGGGGTGTGGCCGCCGTGACTACAGCTTCGTGGAGCCACTAAGGAAGAGAATGTGGAGGTTAAATAAAGATTCGGAATACTCCACTACACCCCAAACGATGACTGATACGATAATGTTGAAAAAAATCTAGCATCGCGCTGTGATAAAATTCCTCACAAAACAAGGAAAGACTCAAAAAGTAATTCAAGAAGAAATGATGGCTGTTTACCAAGATTATGCCCCTTCATCATCTACAATTCAGAAGTGGATACAGTGAATTTAAACGGGGTAGAGAGAGAGTATTGAAGACGACCCTCGTGGCGGTGGGCCGGTTAGTGCCGCTACTGAAGAAAACGTAAAAATTGTTGAGAAACTTGTACTTTACATTGAAAAATAAATTTTATTCAGAATTTTCTGCATATTCTTTCATGCCTATACCGAGAATACATTGAACTACCCTTATATATTCGGAACCCTAAAAAAGTATTTATTTATTAAAACGAAGAACAAGCCTGTTTTTCTATTAATTTACAATTTTAGAAGGTTTCATCATACATGAAAGTGTTTTGCCTTGAAACCATTAAAACCACCCATTTTATTATTTAAATGAATACATGATCTGTTCATTTTCTCATACGCATGAGTAGTATCTGTTGTAATCGATTGTCAATTCCAAATTCCTGCTTAAGTATGACGGCAGATTTTGAAAAAATGTCCTACAATGTTCGGAAACGTATATTATTTATATTGAATAACATAGTTCTGTAGATAATAAGGGTTAAGTAGAAAAAAATTAAATTAAATTTTAAGATTTAAACTCCGCACCAAAACGCTTGCCAGTGTCATGGCGTCGCTTGTGACGTCACACTTGAGTAAACGAAACGTAAACACTAGATTTTCCAGACGCTTAATGAACAATTTAGCTCAAAAGTGACGTCATTCGCTCTGATTGGTGTTCAACATACCATGGCGGACTTTCGTATTTTGTAGTTTTATTTTAACAAAATAATTACCTATCTCGTTCTTATTAAAAAAATAAATGCGGGTTTCGTATTCCACGGCTCAAGTTTCATTAAATAAATATATACATTTAGTGAATTTTCATAACTGTCATCTTGCCTGTTGTAACTTGTTATGTTTTGTTTATTTCTATTAGTAACTGACATTTATAATAATTTATATTTTTGACATACCAATATTATACAATGTGATGAAATGGTGAATAAATTAACACTGAAATTTAGGTAGGGGAAGGGCGTGTCAAGACGGATAGAGTGGGCAAGATGGATACTCGAAATATCCCGAAGACGCAGCGAAATTTTATGATCTCTGCATAACAGCGCGGACACGGTCGGCACCTAGGCACGCTGTTGATAAGCAGAGATCGTAAAATTTCGCTGCGTCTTCGGGATATTTCGAGTATCCATCTTGTCCACTCTATCCGTCTTGACCGCCCTTCCCCTATATTGCATGTGTAATTACCGACTTGCTAATCCTTCGCAGATTACTAACTGTTAGTCGGGTCATGTTCAATCCATAATCCGGTGGAAAATCACAGGTGTAATTTCAGTGTGTTTTCTTTTGTTTTGTACTTGTCTGTAGGTTTGGCAGCACAAATTAAGCGGCATTGTTCAGCCTGACGAGTATATGGTAGAGCGGTTATGAATTTGGTGATGATGATTTACCTTCTAGGTTGCTATTGAAAGAATAAATTATGCAATGAGTACATATGGAAAGGCAGGCGAGATTAAAAGTGCAAAAGGGGCGAGGGTAAATAGTCATCTGAATAAAAACTTAATTTGTTAAAATATTTGCTTTCTCTGTAAATATTTGTTGACGACCTCTATGTCGCAGGCTGAGCCAAATAGAGGATGCGGGTTCGATTCCCGCTACGGGACAAATATTTACATGGTCTACAAATATTTGTTCCGGGTTAGGGTATTATTATTATTAAAAAAATATTTATAATTAACTAATATATAAGTGTTCTTTCAGTTATCTGGTTCCCATAGTACCTACAAGCTTTGTTTAGTCTAGGGCTAGAGAAATGTCCAGCTTTATATAATTATTTAATTTTATGATTTGTTCCTCTCTGGTTGTTGTGGTACCACAGTAGAAAGTAAATACTACTAAGTATATACTAGTGTGAGAACTATAAATTTGACTGATCGATATTTAAAAATAATCCAGCAAAAAAAGAATCTCAAGATTGAAAGAATCTCATCCCTACTTAGATGTTATCTTAGTAAGATCTTAAGAAAGCACAAGTCCCTTTTGAAGATAAACATTGCGATCGTCACTGCCTATAACGATTGCATTTTCTCACAGTTGTGCGTCCGTCTAAGGCTTAGCGTAGGTACATAGCATTGTATTGCGCCTTGAAACAAACGGTGTTGCTGATGTAAAATTTACAACGTCGCTCGGGCGCTTATTGGCTTCATCATCATCATCATCATATCAGCCGTAGGACGTCCACTGCTGGACAAAGGCCTCCCTCATTGATCTCCAGGAACTGCGGTTAGAAGCGCCGACCTGCGGTTCTTACCAAGTCGTCTGCCCATCTTGTGGGTGGACGTCCTACGCTGCGCTTGCCGGTCCGTGGCCTCCACTCGAGAACCTTTCGGCCCCATCGGCCATCTGTTCTGCGCGCTATATGGCCTGCCCATTGCCACTTCAACGTGCTAATCCTTCGGGCTATGTCGGTGACTTGAGTTCTCCTACGTATCTCCTCATTTCTGATTCGATCCCGTAGAGAAACCCCGAGCATAGCCCTCTCCATAGCTCGTTGAGTGACTCTGAGCTTATTCATAAGGCCAAGGAAAAGTCTCATGTGCCTATTATTTCCTTCTTACAATATTATAAACTCAAGTCAGTTAAAAGATTATCACTTTAAATTCTCCCCAAAATTTACTCTAAAGATTAATCTTATTTATTTGTTCCAGTTTGAAAGTAGCATGCTACTAAGTGGAAGTTGCCAGACTTGAGATTCAATTTCGGGAAACTTGGTAAGATTGACTGACAGTTTCAGAATTTGTAACTTTTCATACATAAATTTTTAATTAGTAACAAGTCAGAATTTACAGACAGCTTTACAATTGAACATTTTCGGAATTTACAAAGTACCTTAAACATAAAACTAACACTTTTGAAACTCCTAAACAGAAACAATCTAAAACTGTCGGAGCTAATTTTAGACTAAAAAAGACACAGCTGTATTCTCATAGATGCCCAATTATGTTCCAAATGTTATCATTTTGTTGCCGTGTCTAGTTACCTTGTCGCGCTGTATCCGTTCCATTGTTCATACATCACCGTTGTCACGTTAAAATGAAACGCCTTGCAAGTCTTCCACACGTGCTGCCAGCTAAATCAGCAGTGTAGGAGATGATGGTTGTGCTTGCGTCTATCTGGTTCAAAACGTTCATGGCTGAAAACAGTCCAAATCATAAAAACTCGCGACTATCCGTCAGACGTATAGAAGGCCCCTTAATAAAAGCATTTCAGCGCGTGTCATCAATTTGGGGCTTCACTCAAGGCTCGTGTTATATATTTTTACTGCCAACAAATTTGCATAATAACGTGGAATCCATCCGCATTATAAATGAGCTGGTGACACATTTGGAGGCGGGATTCGGATGGTGAATGTAATGAATTAAATTGTAAAATATGACAACGTCTAAACTTTTTCAGGGTATTAAAGCTGTAGATTACTTACATTGATTTATTATTTACATTTCGGGATAACTTTTCGGTCAATTTACGAGTAGGTTTTAGTATTATTAGCCAAATTACCAATTCAAATAACGAAACAAGTTGCAGCGTCAGCTATAATTTTACTATTAATATTTGCATATAAATTGCCTACCTATTGCCGCTGACATTGTTCATTTGATTCCCGCTCCTAGCAGTAGCTGGCTAACTCACGAGCCGCGACAGTTCCCGCCGCACCCGGTATATCACCATATTTACCCGCCAAAGTATTTGTCAAACTTGTCAAACTCGTAATGTGAATTCCCGCGGATCATTGGCGGAATGTCTACTAATCGAGTTGCCAACTCATTTATGTTTCATCTGTTTCCCATTTCGCATTAAAAGTTAAATTCATTGTTTCAACAGCTTCTGTTTCATGTTTCGATAAACTTGCACGGCTCCAAACTTGATGCAAATAGGGGGCGAGTTATTTAAGTTGCGCTAAGAATGTAATGGCACCTCACCTCCGCTCCGGTCTCTGGGCCCCGGTTGATGTACATAGAAACAACTATGATTTAGTTATTGTAAAAGTGTTTTAGTCCGCAAATTATATTACGATATTTAGAAGTTATTAGATCTATCAGTTGGAGAAGATTTATACAGCGCCTGGTTTAAGTACTAACTGAACCGGGTGAAAGATGTCTGTCCCAGACACTACAGAGCCTGCTCTGCAGTAGTTCATCTGTAGTTCACAGTGTCTGGGACAGGTTTAAGGTATAGTGGGCTTGCCCATCACTTTAACCATCCTCTAAACTTAGTCAGCCTAATCCGCGAGAAAGATGCAGTTATGAGATTATAATGTTAAATTAAATACTATTATAAGTATATTGCTGGGTTTTGTTACGTTACTATTGCAGGGTTCAATTATTTATTAGGTTACTGTTAAGAAAAGCTCAGTTTTCTCCCTATTTATCGTGTTAAATTATTATAAGTATTTGAATGATAATAATCAAGTTGAAAGGAAGTAGGTACGTTTTGATATTGTATACATATAGTTATATTTCTGTATTTGGCTATGTGTTGCTATCTAAATTAATACCCAATTTTATGATAAGTTTATGGATTGATTTAGTTAATATTTAAAGGTACATAATGAGCATGTAACATTGTACAGTAATAGAACTGACTACCGGGGTTTGTTTATCCAGCTAATACGTAGTTCTCAAAGGTGAGACTAGAACATCAAATAGTAATAGATATCTTTGGTATTCTATGTCATTAATGTTGTATCGAATTAATTATGAGTTTACAACTGAGAACAACTCACGTGTATATCTTTGAAAGGTTTAAATTATTATAAGTTTGTGTTTTGTTAACAAAGGAAGTACCAAGCTATGATTTGACATTGTGTTAAATTAGTTAAATTCCTATATTTAGTCATCTAAATCTATAAGTGTTAGTACAAGTAAGGTTCGGCTTATAATTTATGTAATATATCAAGGTAAATTATGAAAGTGTTACATTTTAAAGTAGTACAGTTTACTTGAAGTGTTTGCTCGTCTTGCTACGGAATTGAAAAAGGTGGGGACGTGGTGAACCGACATCTCGAAGTGAGAGATGTCGGCTGGCCACACCATTCTTTTCTCAACCTGCGAACTGGAAGCATCTCCTAAGGTGGGTTGTTGTGCCTCTGTATAACTAGATATAACTATTAAGATTTATTCACGTACTGGTTCTGGCTATTTTACTCATTGTTTATATTTTATTAAACTATGTAGATTGATGATATAAAGTGTTTACCTATTTGAAATGTAATTTAGAGATACTTATTTCTTTATTTAATACCTTTCTGGTAGGTTTTTGATTAAATAAAATTAATTGTTGAAGTTTTTATGTTTTATTTCATACTAAATTGAGTAGGTAGGTATAATGTTTCTAACACAGTCAATATTTGTAAAACCAATTAATCTACAGGTCCATCTACACTCACCGCTTAGAACATTGTGAGGAAGTGATAGAAGATGCGATTTAAAAATCACTTTCACTAGCACAGAAATTACTTTTAAGTTTAAAAAACTTGTGGTTAAAAAACTTCCACACGAAAGCTGTTTAATCCATGCACTTTTGCTTCGCAAAACAACATCCATTGCAAACCTTTCCAAAGTATGACCTCAGTTAACAAGAGCTCCTCTTCAGAAAATAATGACAAAGTCAAATTTCAGATTGTAGTTGCTCCTACAGCAAACTAGACTTTAGTCTTAAAGTGGTAGGTCTAAAATTGCATGAGTAAGTCTAAGTTTCGTCCCATGTTGGACATTGAAAGCTGTGCATTCGGTGCACTTGTGAATAATACAACGATTGTATCTGTCTGAAGTTGTGACGTCACGCCAGACCCGTCGCCTACTTTGTAACTACTCGTACTTCTGGCTTACTGGAACAAAGAGTTGTTTCCCAAACTTTAAAGTTGTAACAGCGGCGAATAGAAACAGGTCAGACAAGATGATATTTGTGATTCCAGCATGCTTACCTAAGTAGTTTTATAGTTTATAACTATTGTATTGCAAACAACAAAAAGGTACGTCACGAACGTATCATGGAAAAATCTGTGACATTGACTAGCTGTGTAGTAAACCTGTACCGTACATGTGATGCTGATAAAAATACACCAACACAAATATATGAAGGTATACTTAAGGTACTTATTTGGAAGCAGCAGAGCATGCTTATTTGGAAGCATGCTTCCAAATAAGCATGCTCTGCTGCTGTTCACATTTGCTAGCAACGAGCATGCTAGATTTACGCATGCTTCCAAATAAGCGAGCTCAAAGTAAACAATTGAACACACATGTTATAAGCACAGGCGCTTGGCTAAAATGGAACTTCAAGAAAATACACATTTGTCTGTTTTTAAATTTGGGCCATTTATATTATTTAATAAAGATTCGTATGCATTATTTCTGGCTATATTAGTTTTTTAGAGTGTCGACCGCGTGTTCCATAGACACTCATAAGCGCGATAGTAAGTCACAAAGAGTAAAGTTTTTTCCTCTCCCCAACGAGACATTATTTATTTTTTGCGGAAACTAATTTACTTGTGCCACCTGTCGCAGACTGAGATTGATTGAATCGTCATAAGCATGTTCATAAGCAAGACCTGCTCAGACGTGCTTAAAGCACGCCCCCTTCCACCCGCGCCTCAGTCCGCATGCTCAAAAATCAAACGACTGTTGATTTTTGAGCGTGCTAGTAATGAGCATGCTCATTACTAGCAATATCCTGACACACATGCCACTAATGAGCAAGTGCTCATTAGTGACATGCTTTCGTGCTAATTAATTAGCATGTGTGTCAGTACCTTTACAGTAGAATAAAACACTTTTTCCTTACTGAAAGCACATCCAAGAGTGTTTCGCTTTGTACTGGCAGATTTTCATCTAACCAAACATCAAAAATGCACACTTGCAGTCCCAGCAGTCGGGTACAAAAAGAAGCAAACGGTTGAGATTCCGCCAGCTCAAACTATTCTTGTTTAGAAAAATATGTCCCGAGTGTGGTCGTTAACATTATTTGCCCACAGTGCTGCGGTTTGATACTCTTACAGCGACCTGAGGATGTCTAGAGACGGGCGACTTGGAACTGCGACTTTAAATGTATGCAGTTGTAGACTGTCGGCCTCGGGCGTCGCGCATATTATTGCGAATGATTCATGGTAAAGGAACGAGGTGATCATTCCTGCCATGATATGCAATGTGCATACACATCTTTTACCAAGCTACGAAGCGGTAGGCGAGTAGCCGATTGTGACGCAAGAGGTTGCGTGTTTGATTTCCCAGATACGGGTCCGACCTCGCCGTAGGACAAAATATGTTTGCATGATTTTCATTAAAAACGGGATATTTACCCTGGTTTGTGAGTATATCGATATTTTGCATGCAACTGCATGCGCCATGATCACGGATAAACTGAAATCTTTGCGAGTGGATGGTTGTTGGCAGATATATTGATCTACCCTCTTTCTCAGTCTCTTGCTAGGAATAAATTGACTTGATGTTATTAATAGTGGTTCGCCCCGAACAGAGATCTCGCGACATCTCCCATAACAACAAAAAATATTATTTGTAATCATTGACTATCAAAATAGTGTCAGGAAATACATTACCAAAAACTTGACCTACAGTTTCATTCAAATTACAGGTAACGGGAGTTCATGTATATTGGTTACTGTTTTTTGGGGTAGAAATTGCAAAAATTCTGGATTTCAGACTTTTTCTTATGTTTGTGTCACTAAAGTTACACGCATACCAAATTTTAGCGCTATGGGGTCACTGGTGTACCTACCCTGTGAATTTTGTGAAGTGGTAACTAAAAATTACGGGGTCGACATGTCCTCACAAAGACCTTTTATTACCTCACTATGGCCTCTGTTGGCCTTAGACAACAATCACGTAAAGCAAGCTCAGCGTTTGCTGCTCAAATGCACACATTATGCACCTACCCACTTTAACTATTTTTTTTTTTGTTTTGTTGTTTGTGATTGTATTTTTTTTATTATTTTACTATACCTTTTTACATACACTATACAAATTATATAAATTAACGCTGTAAGGCACACTAGTTTTACGTTATGTATAAGTTTTCTCTGTAAATGAATTACTAATTCTTAAGAGGAATAAATATCTTGAACCGTTATTAGACGTGCCATTTGACCGGATAATCCCATTTTATTATTTTTACCTCTCTGGAACCCCAACATCTCACCCTCCCCTCCCCCCTCCCCCTTGCTCACATTTTTAGCTTATTTATTCACATGAAAATTGTTTAATAATTTCGTGGTACTATACTATTTTGATAGTCAAAGATTACTTTATTGTTGGGCAAAGGCCTCCCCGCACTTCCGCCACACACAACGGTCCAGTGCCACCGTATGCCAGTCCCTCTCAAAGGCATCCAGCTCGTGGCGTGGTCTGCCGCGGCACCAATTTGCTGTCTCAGGGCTACACTTCGTGGTAATTTTGGTCCACAGCTAGTCAGGCATGTGGTCCAGCCTAGTCCCACTTCAACCTGAGGGCCTTCTCCCCTACATCGGCGATTTTGGTTTTGAAGCGCAGTATGATGTTACGGACGTGATCAGTTATTTTAACTTCAAGAATACTACGCTCCATCGCCCTTTGGCAAACCTTGAGTTTGGATTTTTGAATATTAGACAAAGAGCAAGTTTGCGAGCCATATGTTAGAACGGGAAGGATTGACATGTCATTGAGTTTGCGCTTCAGTTCTATTGGAAGGTTGCCCTTCATCAGCTCCTCCATCGACCAATAGCTCCTCCAGGCGTTCTCAGTGCGTCGTGCGACTACTTTATCTTGCTTGCCTGCCTGGAGTATGGAGTACGTTCACTGTAATATGATAGGCGCTTTAGTCTTTGACATGTTCATCACAGATTATAAATAATATTTGTTTTGTTTTTATGGAAGACTCAAGATCTCAGTTCGGGGCGAACCACTAGTTTATAATGTATAGAAAAATACCCAAACCCGAAACAAACAAATATATGTAGACCA
Source organism: Philereme vetulata (assembly GCA_918857605.2). NCBI lineage: Eukaryota > Metazoa > Arthropoda > Insecta > Lepidoptera > Geometridae > Philereme > Philereme vetulata. The sequence continues at coordinate 5,379,962 of OU975484.1, forward strand.
TGCAAACATTTGTCCCGCGACTGCAATCTACTGCGTTTCAGCCGGCTATTCGCTCACTTCGCCACAGAGGTCGTTTTGAAGAAGAACCGTCTCGGTAAGAAGTCTGCGAGTCGGAAAAGTATGAACGGTGCCTTTACCTGCCTTTACGCCGAGCTACGGGAGCTTTATAGGATTTAAGAGTTGCAAAACTTGTGAAAAATGCCACTCTCTGTAGGAACTTGTTATGAAATGCTAATGCCTCACTTTTAACAACAAAGTAGTTGCAGTGTCAAACTTAGAAAAGTTTCAAGTATATATTGGTATGAAAACATAAATGAAATGTGATTTTTTTCTCACAAATGAATCAATTGCAAATCAGTCGCTATTTTGTTAAATTTTACAGAGTAGTTTGGAATTGTACTTATGTCGATCTGAATAGGAGCGATTCTATCCATGAAATTGAACCAATTTTCAGATACGGTGTAGTTTCTGAGATTACCCCATATAAATACAAACTAAATACAAACTTTTCCTCTTCATAGTAATTAGTATACTAGGTAAAACGTTTAATTTAATAGAAAAATGCAATAATTAAAATTGTTTGTAAAAATTGTTCACTTTATATAGATTTATATAAAGTGAATAACTTTTACAAACAATTTTTAATAGAAAAATGCAATAATTAAAATTGTTTGTGTCATTTGTATAGATAAACGTTTAATTAAAAAAAGGTAAAACGTTTAATTTAATAGAAAAATGCAATAATTAAAATTGGATGTAAAAATTGTTCACTTTATATAGATCTATATAAAGTGAACAATTTTTACAAATAATTTTAATTATTGCATTTTTCTATTAAATTAAACGTTTTACCTTTTTTTAATTAAACGTTTATCTATACAAACGACACGTGGCTTCACGGGTGGCGCCCAATAATACATATAAATAGGTTTCATTTAATTTTTTCAGCGCTTCTATTGTAATTTATATAAATATAAATCTGTGTATTACTCATTGGAAATCCTTAATAAATAAAGAAAAATTTAATTTAAAAATGAATAAGGTAATTATTATTGGTTTTACTATTATAGATCTTCGTTTGAAAACAATCTCACCTGATAGTAAGCGATGATGTGGTCTAAGATAAAGCACGAAGGTCTAGAAGAAACTTATTCACTAAATGATTAATTGATTTAATTAATTGTTTCTATAAAGTGTTCACCCGACTGTGCAAAAGGAGGCAAGGATAAGGTGTGTTTCAATAAAAAAGTAGCCTATGTCCCCAATCCCGGTCATAATCTATCCGTATAACAAATTTCATCGAAATCTCTCAAATCGTTAGTCGTGAAAATGTAACAAACAGACAGAAAGACAGAGTTACTTTTGAATTTATAATATTAGTATGGATTAAGTTGTTAACAGCCTCGCAAAGCCTCTTACTATCTGACCTCATAATCCTGCTCTGCTAAATTGAACTATCAAATCATATAGCGGGTTAGAGATATTGATTGGACATCATCTCGAACGTATAATCTGGTGCTGTGCCTATCAACTTAGCCAGCCGATACATGTGTTGCAGATAGCCAAGCCATCTTAATTAAACAACTAACTTAATATTGCTGGATATTTCACACAACGCTATCTTACTCCTAACTGAGCATTGCTTGTACTAATGGGAATCAGATAACTGATAGAAAACTTTATATTTTTTTTGTTTAAAAGTGGCCAAGCGCTTATTACCAATAAAATAAACTCAACTTTTTTTAACAATCTCCCAATTGATATTGGAGGAAAATACTCGCTGGTTCAATAAATTTCTGTCCACCATAAGTCAGGTTGTTTTTGGCGAATCAATAGCTGAAGAAAGTGGACTATATATGCGAAATTATTAGGTCTTCACCATTCCTAGGACACGTAAAAATCCAACAGCGTTTGTAACTCTGTGTGTTATTCTGAGGGTAGAAAGACTGGCTGCTGTAGAGGGCAAACACCCGTAGAATATAGCAACGTTTAAAGGATAAGAAAGCATTCATATACTGAGATTTGTCTGTAACCGCAGCCGGGACCTTGGCCTCCACGCCAAGGTCAACTGAACAATTCTTTGCGACCGACACACGCACACTTGTATTCACTGGTTGTTTGATACTCACACGTTTTCTAGTTATGTTGTAGCAGCTCAGATGAGTTGCTAGTCCACTTTACTAAGTCGAATTCTCCAGCTTTGAACATCTCAATTAACTCTTGAGCAATCTTGACTGCTTGATTCACAGAAGAAGCAGAAGATGCTAAGTCATCCATATAGACGTCACGAGTGATGACGTCAGCGGCAAAAGGTCATCTTTGTTTTTTGCCTTGCGCTAGTTGACGTAAAGTGCGCAGCGCCAACATAGGAGAGGACCGGAGGCCAAAAGTGACACGCTCGAGTTGTAAGGTTTCCAGCGGATCGGCTGGTGAGAAGTGATATAAAATCCGTCGATAACAGCGGTGCGAGGGGTGCGTTGTGTAAATACATAAATACATCATCTTCACATCAGCGAAAAAGGCGATACGATGTTTGCGAACATTTATTAAAATGTTAAATATATCAGCTTGCAAGTTGCAGCCTTTATATAAAATATCGTTAAATGACAACCCTGAATCAGTCGTAGCGCTGCCATCCAACACGATGCGGACCTTAGCCGTAGACTTGTCGTTCAGAATTACAAGATGGTGCGGTAGGTAATAACCTGGAGAAGTACAATCGTCAGCAGAAACGCGAGTTAGAATACCTTTTTCAAGATAATCAGAAATAATCTCATTATATTTTTTATTTAAGTCCGGTGATCGTAAAAAACGTCCTTTCAAGGCATAAAAACCTTTTCTTAGCTGTTATGTAGGAGTTACCTAGCTTTTGCGGGTCGTCTTTGAATGGAAGCTGCACTACATAACTACCATCGTCATTTCGAGTAGTAGTTGAAGTGTAAATTTCTTAACAGCGTTTATCGTCAGGACTTAAAACTGTGAAGGTGGTTCTTCAGTAGACCAGAACCTTTCCACTAGTTGATGTAGCGGGTCGTTCGTAAATGCACAGAAGGTATGTGACGATAAGGAGCGTGGGGATATAAGATGGTGCGTTTCCCATGACGATGTGACCTAAAGTTGTTTCCAAGGCAGCGGGTAAATTATTATAAGCGGTGATTTTATTAAATAGGACAATTTGACAATACAAATTCACACCTAAAAGTAGGTCAATAGGACCGAGCTCGGAAAAGTCATCATCAGCCATGGGTAGATCACATATGTGGTGAAGGGCGCTGACATCGACGCGCGAGTCGGGCAGCTGCGTCGTGATGCTATCCACTACCATGGGCTGGATGTGGTACTCATGTCCGTCCTCAAAGCGGGAAGTGAAGTGAAGAGAAGTCACTCCCAGAGTTTTCTGAGAGGCTCCTTCTATACCTTGGACTTTAGAAAAGCGGCTTTGCTTTGAAATCGGAAGCAATAAGCGCTTACTACATGCAGTGGAAATGTACTCACTTTGAGAGCCGGGATCGATCAAGCATCTCAAGAAGTGGGGGTGGTTTAAATTATCGAAAACCTTTATCTTAGCGGTAGCCAATAACGCAGTTGTTATTGTGTGCGAAGCGTAATCATATGATACATTACAGACAGATGAGTTAGTATTCGGATCTATAGCGGGTGCTTATAGCGAATTATCGACCTTATACGCATGGGGCGTAAGGTCTTTAGCGAGAGTTCGAGCATGGGACTCGGTGGAAATTGCATGCTCAGGCGCAGTATGAGTATGGTGGCAAGTATGAGCGGTAGCGGACGTGTTAGCGGGCGATTTTTAATAACAAGTTTTTTCTCGACTGGTTTGTTATTGCTAGCGGGCGGATCAAAATGAAGTAGCGAATGATGTCTGGCTAAACAATGGGAACAAGCGTGCTTAGAAGCACATCCCCTTGTTTTATGTCTCACATTCAAACAGTTGCTGCAATAGAAATTGCTTTAAATGAAGTTATATCTATCAGGTGGCGTTAGTTTTATGAAGGCTGGGCAGCGATAAAAGTGATCGTGTTTTTCTCGATCACACAAAATGCATTTGTTCTCATCACTTGCACCACATACCAGGTCAGTGTTTACAAATGACTTTGTTTGCCCTGTCTTCGTACTAGGCACAGGTGCGCGCGCATAGCGAGTCTTGTGCTGCGTTTGCGGGTTTACGATCTAGATAACACCTTACTCAGTTCCTTTACAAACTCAATAAGATTAGAATATGTAGGAATTTTGTCTTTGCAATGCGTAATTTCGAATAACTTGAAAGTCTGCGAGTCCAGCCTCTGAAGCGCGGGGTGTAGCAGCATGAAGTCAGTCAAGTCGCCAATACTCAGTTGTCTTAAGGCTTCCACAGACGTTGAAATTATTTAAAAATGATTCAAGACTAGAGGCACTGTTAGCGGTTAAGTAGTGGCTTAAAACTCAACAACTGATTAAGGTAAGAGCTAGCGAGTAGTCTGGGATCGTCATATTTTTGCACAAGTGCCTCCCAAATAATAGGATAATTCTCAGCGGTTGGTGACAGCCGGGTGCAAACAGACGCGAAGGAGCCAGACAGCTTACCGACCAGATACCGACAAGACATCTTATCACTAGCTGACAAGAATGTATTTTCGTGGACAGTGCATTTAAACTGTTGATAGAATAGCGGCCATGAGCGGACATCACCATTGAATGGCATTAGTTCTTTTTGAGGAAGCTTAGTTTGTGATTTTTCTAAATGCGGGGGCGATACAGATGACTTAGATACCGAATGAATCTCTATGACCTGTTTAATATTACAGTGCATGATATCAAAATTCGTACATTCTTGGTATCTAATAGTGTGTTTAGGATTTATTTTTAGTGATATAGCGTTATATGAATCTAATACCTTGTCGAAATCTTTATGCAAATTATCAATATTATATGCACTGTGTAGCCAAGCCTTAAGTTTTGTAGAATCGGTATCCACATTCTTAGCAAGGTCATAAATTCCTTGCATGCGGGCGAAAAGAATCTCGCGTTTAGATTGAATCATGGCTTGCTGACATTCATCCTGGTCCTAGCCTTCTTCTAGTTCAGAAGAACTCTTTTTCTTGTTTTTATTAGCCATTGTGAATTGTGAAACCAGCAAAAGAAATAAACAAAGGAAAACACTTCAATAATAGAACCGAAATCAAAAACTTATCTTCGTAGCGCGTAGCGATGTGATTTGGTAAGTTATAAATACACCTACCACAGATTAGAGGCGAGCGTGGAAGAGTTACTATGAACGTGTGCGTTGGGACGGTACAAACTATTCAATATTCTGTGTTGACCAGTAAAATAATTAGATATAAGTTGAGCGAGTGGATAGCGCACAAAATAATGAAATAATGCGGGTAGATTTGCAGCAAACAAACAGAATACTTCTATGCGTTGAATCGTATCTAAATGTAGTGATTGTTAGCGATGCGGTTATAGATACTTAATTATATATTTGTGAAACGTGTGATTGCGGTATGCGAAGAATTTACGTAGTTCCTAAACTGATTATAGAGAGGCGAGAAATAGTGAAATGAACAAGTTGACCGTGCCGGGTGCGAATATAAAGAGATTTGATTAACTTATTCTATTTATCAGTTGGACTTAACGTAAAATATATCATCATCATCATCATCCACAGCCTGTCTTCACTCACTGCTGGGTATAGGCCTCCCCAAGTTTGTGCCATCCGCCATGATCCTGCGCTAGTCTCACCCTTTGACGGCCTGCGACTCTATGTCGTCCACCCATCTTGCTGCCGGACGTCCAACCCTTCTACAGCCATTCCTCGGCCACCATTCAGTTGCTACCCTGCTCCATCTGTCATCACCACGTCTTGCCAAGTAACCCGCCCAAGACCATTTGAGCTCCATAACTCGATTCCCAATATCATGAACCTTCGTTCTTCTACGGATCTCGACGTTTGGAACTCGATCTAAGAGTTTGATGCCGAGCATAGTACGCTCCATGGCTCTCTGTGCAACTCTTAACCAGTACACAGCCTCCTGCGTGAGCGTCCATGTCTCGGCACCGTAAGTCATGATGGGCAGAACACATTGCATAAATAAACGGGTCTTCAGACTCTGTGGAGTTTTAGATGACTTAAGGATGTCGTCCAGCTTGCCGAACGCGGCAAGGATAGAATATGTCTAAGATAAATATACTGGTCAACCATCTCCAGCTTCTCATTTCCCACTGTTACCGCAGGATTTGTGATGCCAGAGACATTCGACAGCACCTTCGTCTTGGACATATTCATCTTGAAGCCTACTCTCAAAGAAGCATCATAAAGGTGTTTTAGCATTATTTGGAGATCATCACAATTTTCGGCAAATAGTACGAGATCGTCGGCGAATCTTAGATGGGACAAGTTGACACCATTAGTGCTTATTCCGTGATATTCCCAGTCAATTAAGATTAGCGATTAGCGAAAAGAAGATTAGCTGGATTAATTAAACAAATTGTGAATACAAGTACTTGTGGGGTAGTGTCGTAACACGGACTGAGATGAAGTTCAAAGTCCGGCAATTTATTATATTTACCGTAAAATAGACGGATATCTTGTAGAATATCCGGTCTCGTAAGGACTCTTTATGGAGAAAAATACTCGCTGGTTCAATGAATTTCTTTCCACCATAAGTTAGGTTGTTTTTGGCGAATCAATAGCTGAAGAGAGTGGACTATATATGCGAAATTATTAGATCTTTACCATTCCTAGAACACAGCAAAAATCCAACAGCATTTGTAACGGTTATTCTGAGGGTATGAAGACTGGCTGCTGTAGAGGGCAAACACAGGAGTAGAATACAGCAACGTTTAAGGGATAAGAAAGCATGCACATACCTGAGATTCTTCTGTAACCGCAGCTGAGACCTTGGCCTCCACGCCAAGGTCAACTGAACGATTCTTAGCGACCGACACACGCACACTTGTATTCACTGGTTGTTTGATACTCACACGTTTTCTAAAGCGAAGTTTTTTGTGGAGCCACTGGCAATTATTGGCAATTAGGCACACGCGCGCGGAATCTGTTTGTTTAAGGAGGCGGTTTTGCGAGGCGATGTGTTTACAGCGGTCAATTAAATTTGCGACTGACTGGCGTCTGCCGTCACCGTCAGAGCAAGACGGCGTGAGTAGCGTTGTGCGTGCGGAAAGGGGAAAGGAAGTAGGAAGTCGTTACAAATGCATTTTTGGCGTGAAATACAAATACTGGATTAATATCCACCAGATATACTTACAAAACTTGACAATTAACAAATTTAAAAACGTAGTTAAACAAAATCTTTATAAAAAACGCTTACTATAACATATGGGATTATTTAGATGATATAGAAGCTTGGGATTGCAATTGCTCCGACTCGAGCAAACATTTTGCAATTATACACATCATTGATTATACCTAATTTATCTTCTTAATTGTTATGTATTCTAAACGAATCATTAAAAATAACAAACAGCCTTGTTTCTTGCTTTTCTTTCCTGGTTTGGTCGCGAAGGAACAGGCAGTAAAATAGATGTTTTAAACGTCCATTATTTTAGACATAGAATCTAAAATAATGGACAAACAAATGGCGCTAACTGGTAGCGGCAATCGTTGAGTATTTCTTCCAGGGCACAAAATACAAATTATAATTGTATTGTTTCTGATTTTTGTCGATAATGCAAGTGTTTGACAGTGTAGTCACGCACACTAGCCCATTGCATGTAGGCTGTTCTTATACAGAGTGTTTTTTAACTGGGACAGTACGGCAGCACCCATAACCAGAGGAGATACAGGTGCAGTTTCTTTAAAAACATCAGCTCGTTTTCGAAGAAAAATATTTTGGCATTAAAATTTTTTTGGTCAAGCGTGAGTAGCGCCTTAAAATGAATCAAGTAGGTAAATTTTTTTTTTGATGCCGATCGATGCAGTCCTTTGGAAGGATTATTTTATTGTAGAGGATGAAAAAAATCTGAGCAGCGAAAGTTAGTCAAATTTGAAAAAAATGTATTCTCATACAAGAGGACAAAGCAAAATTCCTCCAACAAACATTTTATTAGATTCTAATTACACATTAAAGAAGTATTATTACTGTAGCAATTAAGAAGTTTAAGAACTCCATGCTCTTATGAGCAATTCATAATCATTTCGTATTTCAGAACAATTTTTAATTTCGAACATGGTTCTTGCATATGTCGGACTTTTATATCAGTCATTGCATCATCTTATTTGTTCGATCATGGCATTGTCAAATACTAAAAAGTAGACTTAATTGAAGCACACAAATGTTTGTTGGAGGAATTTTGCTTTATCCTGTTGTATGAGAGTACATTTTATCAAATTTTCCTAATTTCCGATGCTCAGATTTTTTCATCCGGTACAATAAAATGATCCTTACAAAAGATTGTTTCGATCGGCATAAAAAAAAATTACCAACTTGATTCATTTAAAGGCATTACTCACGCATGACAAAAAAAATTAATGCCATAATATTTTTCTTTGAAAACGAGCTGATTTAAAAAAAACTGCACCTTTATCTCCTCTGGTTATGGGTGCTGCCGTACTGTCCCAGTTAAAAAACACTGTATATCTTTTATAGGAGTGGTAGAGTTCCTTGTGAAAGGGCTTGTCTGGGGAAGTAATTCCACCATACTTATTCCTGTCGCCAAGGACATCTGTTTATCTCAAGTTGATGGACACAGGGCAGTGCACCATAGTGCATCGTAGTGGTAACCATTCGCCTTTAACAAACGTTTTTAGTCCTAATAATCCTAGTTGGAACTACTGTCAAAACCGTTTATGGCGACATCGTTTAGAACAACATACCGGTTAAATTGACCAAAATCAAAGGTCCTGGCTGAATGTTATATGACCGCCTTATCAAAAACATTGGTTTTTACGACATTGTTTACTACGACATACCGCATTAAGCGACCACATTTGGTTAATGTTTTCGGAGAATTATATCTGTAGAACGACCGGCGCAGCTGTATTGTAAACAATTTGAATAGGTAACTGTATCCACATCTGGCACAGTATAATAGTCAATGGCTATTATCGTAAAAGTAAACTGTTTTTTTGCTCAATTAGGCCAAAATTTACGACCTGCTTTATCTACTACTGAAACAGACGAGTTCATTGATGTAGATCAGTCTATTGCAATTTGTGCACCAGCTACGGAGGATGATATTGTACGTGAAGTTCAAGAGGAAAATGAAAATGAACAGGAAGACTCGGAAGAACAATTTACAGTGCCAACTTTGATTGACGGTCTCAATGCTGTTAGTGTATTACGAAAGATTGTTCTTTTTAATGGAGAGTTCCACATGCAGGGAAATTGTGACGATACGCTGATTAAAATCCAACGTGAATTACAAAATGTGTATGCACGACAGAAGTGTTTCAAACAAACTAAAATTACAGATTGTATGAATACAAAAATGATGGAAAAATTATATTGTTCTTTTATATTATACGTTTGTATTGAAGTAAACAAAATGCGGTTTAATTTCCTACATGAATATTATCTTTTCTATTAATACCTGTCACCGGTTGTTACAACTATCGGTTTTTACGACTCAATATGAGTAGTCCCTTCGATGTCGTTATAACAGATTTTGACTATAGTTGTATCCCAATAATGTAGGTCCTTTTATATAAATTATTTAAGCATATTTTTATTAAAAAAAATATTGCTATTTTCAGTTTTTATTTCCTTTGAGACAATGGATGACGATTCGGACGATCATATCTATGAGAAAATACCGTCACCCATACAACCTAGCCTCCATAACTCCAAAATATATGGTCTTGAGTTCATACAAAAATACCATACAGAAAAGCACTTCCAGTTTTCCAAAACTTTCCGCGCAATGTTTCCAAATTTTCTTTCTCTCACACCTTATTCGGACTAACATTTAAAAAGAATTAGCGAAATTTCTTCCAGCCGTTTTCAAGTGATACGCTACGCTGACCAACGTAAAGTATTTAATTTTTATTATTACGCGCAGGGCCGTGCCTCAGAACTGGTCGACTATTTACCCCTCGTAGAATTAAGGATTCACCGGACCTAGTTACGCCCAACAGGTAAGTTGTTCCTAACTTGTCTTGGAATATTACACCGGCGAAACTCCTGCTTTAGACTTGGTACACGTTGGCTTGGTGGCTAGTATACTATTATATAACTATATTATGTATTATACATTTACCTACAACTTTCATAAACTTTATTTAAAGATCAAGAATAAACACACAAATAATATTCTCCATATCTACACAAATCTGAGAAACAACTAATCACACACTTTAAGGCTACCTAAGTTTAATTTGGTCATACCTACTCAGTGTAGACAATATTTGAACAAAGAACATTCATGAGGTACACGTAGAAGAAACAATGACACCTTCCTTATACATATTTAAGAAATATCATGTTTAAAACAATTCTCATATACGAAAACTTCTTGTTCATAACGTCCCACACGTGAAACTTTTAATTTAAATGTAAACAGACCAAAACTTCGCTTTAATTCGATCCTGAATTATTCATATGTACGTGTCATTACTCCATTAGTCTCCAAGTTAATATTCACTTAAATATCATCATCACCTACCACCAAGAGAAATAAAAACAACTTTATTTTCAATGTGATAAAGTTTAGATTTATTTGGGGAAGGAAATCATGTCTTTACTAACCTTCGTATTCAAAACAACCTTAAGATTTAGTCAGTAGAGTTCTAATTTCATTGGTAGAGTATTTTTGGAAGATATGTGGAATTGGAAATTGCTTACGAAGATGGAAAACTTTCTCAATTGTTTATACTTGGGAGTTTTATCGAAGGTTTAATTGTTGTACATATTTCGTTTGATTTATGACGATACAACATGAATGAAAATGCGAATTTATGTCTTCATAACGAGGTCCTCAATATTATGTTTGTTTATATTTTACTGGGACTTTACCGTACTCCTAATTTTTAATCATAACAATTTGGTTTTCCTGTAAAAAAAAGACGAATTTCGATAGCATTTGGTAGCTTTTTAGTTGGAACAAAAACAGAAAAATACAAATTAAACAATACAAAACAAACTATCATATCTAATAGATATACTATAAAATTTAAAAGGAGCTTCGAGAGTAAATACAAATACTTGAAATTTTTCTTGATTTTTCCCAGCAAATAAAAGCGCTTGTATTCGCTTCCGCTGCGCGATGCTGTAATCGTTGAGCACACAGAGTTACAACACTAACTGCTACCAGGAGAAGTCACGAGATGTGTAACTCGATTCATTAGTTACATCAATAACCCGAAGTTTGGATAACGACGCATAACTTTTACTAGGCTAAAATATTTTTGTTTATACCTTAGAGAAAGACTTAGAGGAGGGGTGTCACCACTTGAATGATTGCCCGCTATTACACAAGCACATGTAAGGTTGTGTATTTTTTCAAGTTTAAGAGTATTGTTTTGAAAAAGTGTTCGGTATAAGCGAATATTTTTACGTCAATAAAACTTTTGCTTAAGAGACAAGAAACTATTATAGAATACAAAGTCACGAGCTACATTATTAGTTACTATAGCTAGGTAATAAACGGTGGGTGTGCCGCTGCGCTGGTATTGTGCGTGCCTTCTCCACGTTCATTACGCATCGAAATTGCTAATAAATTCTTAACTATTAGCCGATTGTATTGCTTTACCATCATAGTAGACCAATAAATTAAATAGCTTTGAAGCATGATCGGTTGCGAGCTGGCTCGATACACGCGAATGTATCGAAATATTACTATTTCGGGCACATCAAATACAAATCTATAAGTTGATTCTAGGGTAGACTATAAAAGCATATCTTAACTCTTGGGAGCAATTAATCGACATCAGAGCAGAGTTGCAATTTCTCACAATCCAACCACAAAACTTCACATCAAAACAGCTTATCATCAAATATTAACGTTTGACGGAAGCGTTCATGTCATATCACAAACGCTGCTGTATTGTATCGTCACCCTCGCCTTGCGTCTTTGCGCTTTTTTGCAACTGATCCCTAGTCTATTGGTTATAATTGATTTCGACAAGGCTTTCACAGCAAGTCCCATAGGGAACCAATTGTCAAATTCCCAACCGTTCTGGTTAACTAATTAGCAGTTTCTAGAAGAATCGATTCGGTGAAAAGGTATTTACATTAAAACAGTAAATTCAAAAAATATAGATGGTCTAACATCAGTCACGTAAATTATTACTTTCTAGAAGTCTATATGAACTTTGTTCGAAAACTGTTAGTGGAAACGTGAAAGGACGGGATCGTGGGTCGAAGGGAGGGGATTGGAAATAAGAGGAGCTGCTAGTTAACACAGAAGTGCTTCGAGGACTGCAAATATAGTGGAATGAACTACACTTATACTTATGTACTACTAGCTCTGTTCATGGTTTCACTCGCCTACAAACAGCTCCGCTAACTGGTAGTCTCCTGCATGATTACATGAAATGCCACAAAATGTCTTTAAACACAATAAATATTAACATTTTTAATTAGTAAACTTTCGTGATTGGATTCAATTATTATTCTACATACCGGATTTAAATAATATATGCAAACGATCGATAGCTCAACTGCTCCAGATCACCTGGCGGAAGCGTCCCCAAAACACTGGCTGCATTGCCCCACAGAATTGCAATGCTTATGTGTTGACCTAGATATGCGCCATCTCTCGGATCTCACGTGGCATAGACCAGACACCCTGAAATTATTTTTTTTAATTTAAATAAATTTTTGGGTGTTTGGCTAGACACCAAATTGAAATGGGCAATTTACCTTGACCTTCTTCTTAAGAAGGTGCTCTGCAACATATGCAATAAAAAAAATAAAGGAGTTACGAGGCATAAAAGCAGCGCCTTATGTTTATTTTGCATATTATCACTCCATAATGACTTATGGCATTTTGTTTTGGGGTACAGCTGCAGATGCCAATAGAGTATTTTTACTTCAAAAACGGGCAATCCGTTATATTTTGAGTATGGGGTACATTGGTTCATGCCGGGAAAAGTTTAGGGATCTAGGTATTATGACAATTACCGGAGAGTTTATACTACAGAATGTTTTATATGTAAGAGAAAACATTGATAAAATGACTAGAAATAAAGATGTACATAATTATAACACTCGATATAGAAATCGTCTTGTCTTACCTAAAACAAGGTTAGCCAAAATGTCAAAGAGTCTACTGTACAGCAATTAAATTGTACAATAAAATACCGCACAATGTAATATTTATGTCAGATAATTAATTTAAATCATTTATAAAAAGACATTTGTAAAAGTTACTATGTAATGATTTGCTAATTTATGATTTAATATTTTGTTAAATTGTGTACTGTAAGTACCTGAAGAATTGATAAGATTAATATTGTAGTATAGATTATAAAAGTTATTTAGGTATAATTAAAACAGAAAATGGTTTTGTGATATTCTGTTGACATGTTGACATTGTATATTTTGTTTATTTGAAACCCGTTGGTGAGTAATGGCACAATTGTTATTGCAATACATTAATACTAGTGTTTATTGTTGTTTTTGTAATTGTTGTATCAATAGAATAAATAGTAAACTTATCATAATATAAATTATGTAATGATCTTATTAAAAACGGAAAGATTGGCGGGTGGCGCCAGTCACGGTGAACGAACGAAACAGGAACGAACGACTTCGGTCGAACAAAAGAGGTTCGGTGACTGACGAACGGCCGCCATTCCTCGGCTGAATTTCAACGCGCTTGGTCGTAATTAAAATTAATCTGAAGTCTTCAATACAAGTAATTAAAATCAACATCTAGTATTTTATTTCAGAAAGTGGATTTAGTAAATTCAAGCCCACAAAATTGAGTGGTTAGTGGCATCCTGAATGTAAGTGCCATCAGAATTATTCGTATTTCTCTATTTAGTGTTATTGATTTTTCCACGGAACATAATTTTTTTCTTTTTGATCTGTAAGCATAAAGATTTCAAATATAGCTGTATTTGCCTTAAATAACCAGCACGAGGCAGTATTATTAGTACGAAGAATACAATTTTGACGGTGGTTGTGAAAAGATTCACTTCAGTCTATTTTTAGTTTTTATTTTCGATTTGATAACAAAATTATTGTCGTTATTAAAAGTTACGTTCATTTTCTTGGTTAGTTTACCATGGTTATTATTTTTATCAGACTTTCAGTAATTTTTCTGTATAACCTTAAAGACATCATGATGTTAATTATCGATATTTTTGGCCACGGCTCATTCACACATTAGAAACATATTTTTATTTTGTCCGTGGACCGTGATTAATATAAATCTTCAAGGATCAATTCTACATCAAGGAAAAATCAAGGCATAGTGTTTATTGTAATAATAAATTATTACAATTTATGGATTTGTGTAAAAATTAAAAAAAACCCGTTTTGAAATGTATAATATATATATAAAGCCTTATAATATGATACACCGATAGAATCAACGCCAACGGTTCGATAGTTATACTCGGACAAACATGCATACAATGCAAAATCCACCGAGTTGCCACTAATCTTTACTCTCGTGATCAATTAAATTGAATTGCATTGCATTACATTACATTGAAATTGCATTGCATTACATTGGATAACTTTGCACTCAAGTTCAGTAATTTTACATTGTACGTTATTAAATAATGGTCAAAATTATATAAAAAACTAATATATGACTTTTTGGTTTAAACAAGAGTGAATACAAAGGTATCACATAAAATATATCAATTTGTTATATTACAGTTACAAGACAATAATTTATAACTAACTGTTATACTATATAAGTTATGCTAAAATGAAAGAATTTTGATTTGTAAGTTTTCTTCATTTATTATACATTGACTTTTAACTGAAAAGTGTAGAAAGTGTAGGATAAATTTTCTAATGTAATGAGATAAATATGATTAAGACATTGTAGGTGTCTCTAGATTTTAGGTGTTTAAATACAATTATAATACCATGAATTTGAGACTTATAGGTGTTCTCATGTGCGTTATGACAACTAATTTTTTTAATAATAATTGTTATGACAATTAAATTGAGACATGTACGGTGGTCTTAATCATTTCTCAACAAAAATAAAAATTAAAGTTGTTGATTATATGAGACGTGTAGATGTAATCGATATTAAACAATGTTTTATGAGATGTAAGTATATATATGTATGTGTGTTCAGTATGAAATACCTAATGGAAAGAAATTGAGACGTGTAAATGTTCTCAACAAAAATAAACATGAAAGTTTTTGATAAAGGATACGTGTAGATGTAATCGATATTAAACAATGTGTTATGAGAATTAAGTTGAGACATGTATGTGTGCTCGGTACAATATACTCGATGTAAAGTAACTGAGACGTGTAGATGTTCTCGTTATTAAACAATGTGTTATGAGAATTAAGTTGAGACATGTATGTGTGCTCGGTACAATATACTCGATGTAAAGTAATTGAGACGTGTAGATGTTCTCGTTATTAAACAATGTGTTATGAGAATTAAGTTGAGACATGTATGTGTGCTCGGTAAAATATACTCGATGTAAAGTAACTGAAACGTGTAGATGTTCTCGTTTTTAAACAATGTGTTATGAGAAGTTGAGACATGTATGTGTGCTCGGTACAATATACTTGTTGTAAAGTAATTGAGACGTGTAGATGTTCTCATTGTTAAAAAATGTGTTATGAGAATTAAGTTGAGACATGTATGTGTGCTCGGTACACTTGATGTAAAATAATTGAGACATGTAGATGTTCTCGTTATTAAACAATGTGTTATGAAAAGTTGAGACATGTATGTGTGCTCGGTACAATATACTTGTTGTAAAGTAATTGAGACGTGTAGATGTTCTCATTGTTAAAAAATGTGTTATGAGAATTAAGTTGAGACATGTATGTGTGCTCAGTACAATATTCCCGATGTAAAGTAATTGAGACGTGTAGATATTATCGTTATTAAACAATGTATTATGAGAATTAAGTTGAGACTCGTATGTGTGCTCAGTACAATATACCCGATGTAAAGTAATTGAGACGTGTAGATGTTCTCGTTGTTAAACAATGTGTTATGAAAATTAAGTTGAGACATATATGTGTGCTCGGTACAATATACTCGATGTAAAGTAATTGAGACGTGTAGATGTTCTCGTTATTAAACAATGTGTTATGAGAAGTTGAGACATGTATGTGTGCTCGGTACAATATACTCGATGTAAAGTAACTGAGACGTGTAGATGTTTTCGTTACTAAACAAAGTGTTATGAGAAGTTGAGACATGTATGCGTGCTCGGTACAATATACTCGATGTAAAGTAACTAAGACGTGTAGATGTTCTCATTGTTAAAAAATGTGTTATGAGAATTAAGTTGAGACATGTATGTGTGCTCGGTACACTTGATGTAAAATAATTGAGACGTGTAGATGTTCTCGTTATTAAACAATGTGTTATAAAAAGTTGAGACATGTATTTGTGCTCGGTACAATATACTTGTTGTAAAGTAATTGAGACGTGTAGATGTTCTCATTGTTAAAAAATGTGTTATGAGAATTAAGTTGAGACATGTATGTGTGCTCAGTACAATATTCCC
Source organism: Philereme vetulata (assembly GCA_918857605.2). Taxonomy (NCBI): domain Eukaryota; kingdom Metazoa; phylum Arthropoda; class Insecta; order Lepidoptera; family Geometridae; genus Philereme; species Philereme vetulata. Next base: position 5,396,586 of record OU975484.1, read on the forward strand.
GATGTAAAGTAATTGAGACGTGTAGATATTATCGTTATTAAACAATGTATTGTGAGAATTAAGTTGAGACTCGTATGTGTGCTCAGTACAATATACCCGATGTAAAGTAATTGAGACGTGTAGATGTTCTCGTTGTTAAACAATGTGTTATGAAAATTAAGTTGAGACATATATGTGTGCTCGGTACAATATACTCGATGTAAAGTAATTGAGACGTGTAGATGGTCTCGTTATTAAACAATGTGTTATGAGAATTAAATTGAGACATGTATGTGTGCTCGGTACAATATACTCGATGTAAAGTAATTGAGACGTGTAGATGTTCTCGTTATTAAACAATGTGTTATGAGAATTAAGTTGAGACATGTATGTGTGCTCGGTAAAATATACTCGATGTAAAGTAACTGAAACGTGTAGATGTTCTCGTTTTTAAACAATGTGTTATGAGAAGTTCAGACATGTATGTGTGCTCGGTACACTTGATGTAAAATAATTGAGACGTGTAGATGTTCTCGTTATTAAACAATGTGTTATAAAAAGTTGAGACATGTATTTGTGCTCGGTACAATATACTTGTTGTAAAGTAATTGAGACGTGTAGATGTTCTCATTGTTAAAAAATGTGTTATGAGAATTAAGTTGAGACATGTATGTGTGCTCAGTACAATATTCCCGATGTAAAGTAATTGAGACGTGTAGATATTATCGTTATTAAACAATGTATTGTGAGAATTAAGTTGAGACTCGTATGTGTGCTCAGTACAATATACCCGATGTAAAGTAATTGAGACGTGTAGATGTTCTCGTTGTTAAACAATGTGTTATGAAAATTAAGTTGAGACATATATGTGTGCTCGGTACAATATACTCGATGTAAAGTAATTGAGACGTGTAGATAGTCTCGTTATTAAACAATGTGTTATGAGAAGTTGAGACATGTATGTGTGCTCGGTACAATATACTCGATGTAAAGTAACTGAGACGTGTAGATGTTTTCGTTACTAAACAATGTGTTATGAGAAGTTGAGACATGTATGCGTGCTCGGTACAATATACTCGATGTAAAGTAACTAAGACGTGTAGATGTTCTCGTTATTAAACAATGTGTTATGAGAAGTTGAGACATGTATGTGTGCTCGGTACAAAATACTTGATGTAAAGTAATTGAGACGTGTAGATGTTCTCGTTATTAAACAATGTGTTATGAGAAGTTGAGACATATATGTGTGCTCGGTACAATACCTAGTCAGGTCATAAGTATTGGCACACAGTTAAAACTTTTCTTTTAGAATGCTGGCCACAAAAAAGTTTATAGAATTCGAATTTCGAATTGTTCATGAAAATAAAAATGTATACTTTTTAGAATTTTACTCATTTTTAAATATGGAGTGTACGCTTAAAGAAGACCGTGTTGCAGTTATTGCGTTGCATCGTTGCGGTTACGCGCCAATTCAAATATTTAACATACTGAAAAATTTGAATATAACCAAAAGATTCGTTTATCGCACCATCAAACGATACAATGAAGACTCTAGTGTAGATGACAGGTCAAGAAGTGGTCGCCCTCGGTCTGTTAGGACTCCAGCAGTGATAAAAGCTGTGGAGGCGCGAATTCAAAGAAATCCCAAACGTAAGCAGAAACTGTTGGCCCTTCAGATGGGGTTAAGCAGAACCACGGTGAAAAGGGTGTTAAATGAAGACTTAGGGCTTCGGGCATATCGAAGAAAAACAGGACATCGTTTGAATGCTCGTCTAATGGACCTGAGACTGAAGAGATGCCGCACTTTGTTGAAGCGGTACGCGGGAACAAAATATCGGGAAATTCTTTTTTCGGATGAAAAAGTTTTTACCGTAGAAGAGAGCTACAACAAACAAAATGATAAGGTGTACGCACACAGTAGTGAAGAAGCAAGCAACCGTATTCCGCGTGTCCAACGAGGTCATTTTCCATCCTCGCTCATGGTATGGTTGGGAGTTTCTTATTGGGGCTTAACAGAGGTACATTTTTGTGAGAAAGGTGTAAAAACGAATGCAGTTGTGTATCAAAATACAGTCCTGACGAACCTTGTGGAACCTGTTTCTTATACCATATTCAATAACAGGCACTGGGTATTCCAACAAGATTCGGCGCCAGCTCATAGCAAGAGCACACAAGACTGGCTGGCGGCGCGTGAAATTGACTTCATCCGGCATGAAGACTGGCCCTCCTCCAGTCTAGATTTGAATCCGTTAGATTACAAGATATGGCAACTTAGAGGAAAAGGCGTGCCTCATCCCAATTTGGAGTCACTAAAGACATCCTTGATTAAGGCAGCCGCCGATATTGACATGGACCTCGTTCGTGCTGCGATAGAGGACTGGCCGCGCAGATTGAAGGCCTGTATTCAAAATCACGGAGGTCATTTTGAATAAATTTTAGTGACATAAGAATCTATGTTTTGTTAAGTTCATTTTGGTATATAAATGGTTACATAATGAATAAACTTGTTTCAATTATTTTATATTAAACATGTGACAGAATTTATGACCTGACTAGGTATACTCGATATAAAGTAATTGAGACGTGTAGATGTTCTCATTGTTAAAAAATGTGTTATGAGAATTAAGTTGAGACATGTGTGTGTGCTTAGTACAATATATTCGATGTGAATTAATTGAGACGTGTAGATGTTCTCGTTATTAAACAATGTGTTATGAGAAATAAGTTGAGACATGTATGTGTGCTCAGTACAATATTTCCGATGTAAAGTAACTGAGACGTGTAGATATTATCGTTATTAAACAATGTATTATGAGAATTACGTTGAGACTCTTATGTGTGCTCAGTACAATATACCCGATATAAAGTAATTGAGACGTGTAGATGTTCTCGTTGTTAAGCAATGTGTTATGAAAATTAAGTTGAGACATGTATGTGTGATCAGTACAATATACTCGATGTAAATTAATTGAGACATGTAGATGTTCTCGTTATTAAACAATGTGTTATGGAAAATAGGTTGAGACATGTATGTGTGCTCAGTACAATATTCCCGATATAAAGTAACTAAGACGTGTAGATATCATCGTTATTAAACAATATATTATGAGAATTAAGTTGAGACATGTATTTATGCTCAGTACAATATACCTAATAGAAAATAATGGAAACATGTAGATGTTCTCCTTAATAAACAATGTATGTAGAATTAAGTTGGGACATGTATGTGTGCTTTGTACAAAACACCCAATAGAAAGTAATTAAGACATGTTCTCATATAGACTTAACGTAAACCTAACCTTAAACATAACTTTACCTAAAAGTTAATTTAAACATGTAGATACTTTTAATCGGTACAGTTAAGATATCAATTTTATAATGAAAGTTTTCATTTATTTATTTATTTAATTATTTGACAAAAATCTACATACAACTAGTAATAAATTAATCAGATAAAACCTTAACGGTTAATTAATATAAAAACAAAAAATAAGTAAAAACATGTGTTTTTGACATTTTTATCATTGATACATGTAGGTAATAAATTATAATGAGTAAAAACATGTATGTTTTTTCAATATTGTCATCATTGATACACGTAGGTGTTAAATTATATTGTTTTATAAAATAAACTTTAGCCAAAGTGGACAATTTTCTTGTTAAATAAAAAAATCAATTAGAATAGTTACAAACTTACTGTGGTCGACGGTTTTACCAAATACTAGGTTGCCAACCCTGTCAAAGATACTAAAACCAAACTGTAAAAACCCATTTTGGATATTATATTCAATGATTTTGGAGTTCCTGCAAGATTTTTTTTCTGATCGTGGGTCGTCATTTACATCATCTCAATTGAAAGATTTTTGTACAGCAAGTGGTGTTAAGTACATATTAAATGCGGTGTCGAGTCCACGATCCAATGGACAAGCTAAACGTTTTAACCAAACTCTTTAAAACCCTCTTTATGCGATGAATTAAAACAATGATGAGAGAGATTGAGATAAACAGTTAGGTCACATTCAATGGGAAATAAAAAAAATAATCAGTTCTTCAACTAAAAAAAAGCACCGTTAGAACTGTTATTTGGCATAAAGTTAAATAATGCGTCAGAGAATATATTGAACATTGTAAAAGATGACGAGTTAAATGTAACGTTAAGCAGGGAGAATGTTAGGCATGAAGCTGTAATGATATTAAAATTTCTCAAGAAAAACAAAAAGCGTTGTATGATGCTAACAGATTACGGACTAGAAGTTAAGAAGAAAGCAATCTATTAAAAATTGTTAAGTCTAATTTTAAAAATGATGGCAGGAGTCGGAAAGTTTTATTTAAATTTGTAGGGCCTTATAATTTTACTAAGAAGTTAAGGAATGACAACAATAATATATCAAACATATCAGGGTTTCAGGCAGCGCGATTGTATAATACCGTTGTTGCTACTGATCGATTGCGTCCATGGATACATGTTAATGCACTTTTTGTGTTGTATTGTATTTATTTTTATTCATTATTTATATTATAATAATGTACACTGTGAAACGTCACAGAAGAATACATTGTAAAGCTAGTATATTATATGTCATCAATGATTGGAAGTACGCATGATTTGGCAGCGCGTACGTCGCTTAACTAACTTATGGTTTTAATTGCATAAACAGTTGACTTAAGTTTATCTACTAGATTGACAATATGGCTGTTCCATGTCAACGTACTATCTATTTTAACTCCTAAAAATTTTACATCATTGATAAAAATAAATGAATTATTATTTATTGTATTTTAGCTGGGTCAATACTTTTAGCACTGCCCAGCTAAAACCTCATAGTATTAATTTTATTTACACAATACCTTATCTAATTTCATTATTTTTCAACCCTTTCTTCATTTTTCTCACTGACTACGACTGTAGTGTGTCTGCAAAAAGTACAATGTCAGTTTCTTTTTCTACGCATATTACCAGGTCATTTATGTATATAATGAATAACAAGGACCCTAAGATGGACCCTTGTGGTACGCCCATTTTGTCAGTCAATTTGGGCCTCTAATTCTGTTCTGTAACATTCTGTTATTTGCGTTATATTTTGAAGGTCGAATAAATTCAAAAGCTCATTATAGCGTATGACATAATGATTTAGTCTTTCCAATAAAGTTTTATGCAGGCAGACACAATCGAAGTATTTGGAGAAGTCGCTAAATTAGTCATACGTGTTCTGAGAGCTGTCCAGATTCCATGAGACTTTCTCTAGCAGAGTAGTTATTGCATGAGCAGTGCTTTTATTCTTTTGGAATCAAAACTGCCTGCTGTTAATATTCTTATTGGATTCCACAGAATCGTACTGCTCATTTGTTATACATTTCTCATATATTTTACTAGAGAGATAGGCCTATAATTATTAGCATCTAAGTGAGAGCCTGCGTTATATAGTGGTATTATCTTGGCAATTTTAAGCAAGTCTGGGAAATTGCATTTTCTGATACAGTAATTTATTACAATTGATAATGGAACTACTAGTTCATATTTAAGTTTCTTTAGTAGTAATGTAGATACATCCCAAATATTGCAAGAACTTTTACATTCAAAATTTTCAATTAATTTTACAATGTCAATAGGTGTAATATCTTTTATACGAAATGTCTCGACACTTGGTGGAGAAAACTTTTGATTCAAAGATACAGCTTCCGCTTCTGATTTTATGAGGTATTTTATCAAAGTATCTATGATTTGAGCAAAGAAGCCATTATAATGGTTATCAATATCGGAAGGGGCCGTTAAAAATGCATTATGTTGATCCTTTATTTTATGAATATGATCAGAACACACTGTTTATTCTCTTATTTCTTTTTTAATTATGTTCCACGTTGATTTTAAAATATTATCAGACGATAACATATTGCTACGTATGTAAATTCTTTTGGGCATAAGAGTACATTGTTAAAAATATTACTGTATTTTCTTAAGTAAATTCAGAGGTTCTCGTCATTTTTCAGAGTTAGAAGGTAGTAAAAGAGCTTCATATTTGCTTGTGAGATTCTGAAGCCTTGAGTTGCCCAGTCATTACATGATTTATTTGATTTATTCAACTGCCTTGTTTCAACTGGCATAACAAAGTGACAGATAGAGAAAAACAATCTTCAAAAGAAGATACACTTCGGTTTGCAAATTCTCCTCTAAAAAAAGTTCTTAACCTTTCAACCGAATTACTAATTAAATTTACTAAGCATCTTTTATACAATTATTAGCATTAGATTGAATAATGGCTATAACAGCTAGATATTATCTGCGCGAATGGCGACTTCACACCATCTAGTACATTTGAGTTCAAAACATCTGTAGAGGAAACATATTGTCAATGCAGGTACCACTATGGCTGGTCATTCTTCTTACGTCTTCGTTCTTACGTCGTTTTCCTACGTATATTTTCTCTTCAACGTATAATATAATTTGGAAATTTACATTAAAGTTTCCACAAAGTATAATAACTAACAAAGTATATTTCTTTGCGATTAAACGATTTGGCCTTCGATAGTACAAACTACAAATACACTATAACCACTACTTGGAGATTTATACACAACAATAATAACATAGTTTTTAATTTCTATACAGTTAATCTTAAAGTCTTTTTCAACAATAAATTTAGAAATGTTTTTTTTTTTAAACTGAACTTTCGTCGTCGTTCATTTCGTCATATTTTAAGGAACTTATTATAATTTTGAATTTTGTATTATGAAGCTTTTTCTCCAGCAATTTTGGGTAAATGCTAAAGCTTCCATATTTTTTGGAGTACCTGCTTATTAATAGTATAGCGGTATCATTAGGTTTCAGATATATATGGTCTTTTTCTAAAAGAGATCTAAAATAGTTTCAGTACCTATCAGCATCTGGCATACAGTAGGTGAATTCTGCATTGATGTAAATAATGATTCTAATGCTTCGGCTAGTGAAAGTGAATCAGATATAGAAAATGATAAATAGAAATCCATTTTGGGTATATAAATATAAATTAAGATAATGATTTCTAAGACACTGTATAGTAATGTAAATAGATAAGTAAAAAAAGATTGTTCAGATATGTATTTTTTTTAATAATTTAAATATATTAGTAAAAAAAAGTTTGTTAAATTATGTTCATTTTGTTTTGGAAACGTCTTATAAATCGATGAATACCGGCTGCACGCACGAAAAAGCATGACTCATTGTCACGTTCCTCCTGAGCCGAGCGTGCAAGCAAGAGCGCGGAACAAGCGATAAAGAGGCACGATCGGCCTAAGCACTCTGCTTGTGACGCATCAATCTCTCTCGTTATTACGTAAAATTGTCGTTCGTAAACCGACTTTACAGACAACACATTTTTAATGACTAATTTAATTATTTTTTTATGTGTGTTTAGTATTTTTGTAGATAAAGTGCAAGAAAATTTTATTTATGATAGGTATTTTAATACGTTTATATTAATTTGTAATTGAACCACAAATGTAATGATTGACCTTAAGTTTTTATGTGAAATTAACAAATATTGTTTGAGTTTAAAATTGTAAAAAGTTTTAATCATTGATGTGAATAAGTTGTAATTAGTTAGATAAAAGAAAATACAAACATAAAATATATTTATAGTAAAGATTTTCTACCTTGATAAGGTATCTTAGCATATTAATGATTGGTGGTTAAGCAGCTTGTTGTTGTTTTCAAATTTAGGTATATTTTGTTATAGAAGGTAATGTTTTTGTATACTGTATAGAATAAACAATACTATAATTACAAAAATGTTACTTACTCAACAATTTGATTTAGTTAAATAACAATTATAAGTATATTATAATAATGTTTTTAAATTATTGATTTTTTTCTAGAGAGAGTGCACCAGGAGGTAGCACTGTTTCAGATGGCCAAATGTAATGATTTGCTAATTTATGATTTACTATTTTGTTAAATTGTGTACTGTAAGTACCTGAAGAATTGATAAGATCAATTTTGTAGTATAGATTATAAACCATAAGTTATTTAGGTATAATTAAAACAGAAAATGGTTTTGTGATATTCTGTTGACATGTTGACATTGTATATTTTGTTTATTTGAAACCCGTTGGTGAGTAATGGGACAATTGTTATTGTAGTACATTAATACTAGTGTTTATTGTTGTTTTTGTAATTGTTGTATCAATAGAATAAATAGTAAACTTATCATAATATAAATTATGTAATGATCTTATTAAAAACGGAAAGATTGGCGGGTGGCGCCAGTCACGGTGAACGAACGAAACACGAACGAACGACTTCGGTCGAACAAAGTAGGTTCGGTGACTGACGAACGGCCGCCATTCCTCGGCTGAATTTCAACGCGCTTGGTCGTAATTAAAATTAATCTGAAGTCTTCAATACAAGTAATTAAAATCAACATCCAGTATTTTATTTCATAATAACTATAAGTTGGACGAAGAATTTGCTGACAAAACAATATTTAAATTTGATGAATGGTAGTGATTACCTGACATATATAAATGTGTTATTATTATTATTTTCTCATTATTATTTACAATTTGATGATGCTTTTGCAGACCTTATTTTAAGTTGTTATTATTTAGAACTGTTTCTTTTTTTTATAAAAATGTATTAATTATAGGTACCTTTGTGTATCTATGGATTATCTAATTATGTAACATATTTTAATTGTTTCATATAACTTGTCCAAGCACATGTAATTTGTCAAAAAATATGAATAAATGAAATGAAAGAATAAATGAAAACGATGTTAAAAATAATAGCTTGCAGAAGGATGTTTTATAAAAAGTTTGTTTACTAAAATAATGATATTATCTCAACACACGACTTTTAATAAAAACTTTTTGAATATAATCCATCTAAATGTTTTTATTTGTACTAGTTAGCGACGCTGCGCTGTCGCGACCTATTACTTGAAAACAATTATGTTCTATTCCTTTAGTTATCCTTGCAAAGTTCATAACTTATAAATTCTTATCGCACAATTGAAAATAATAGAGAAATATAGAATATGTATGATTAGAGGAATGTGTGTACGTGTCGTATAAGCTTATTTACATCTTAGCTAGTTGAAACAATCTGCGGTACCGGCTGACCTGTGCCCCTAACAGATAAAGTATATGTGGCAGTTTCATGATAAGGTGTGTCAAGTGCACAACAGACAGCCTGATTGCGGTAACGATACTAAAATAACAATAATAATAGCTTATTGGAGCGCACACCAAGCGGCCAAGAATCATCATCATATTCATAGCAGCCATTTTGAACCAATCGCTACCCAGCAACCTTTATTTGGTCGTCTTTACACCCAGTAGGGAGCTAGCAGTAGCTCATTTCTTACCATCAAGTGAGATTGTGGTCAAATAAAGATATATCCAGTTTAAAAAAAACAGTCGGCCTCCTACACCGTGCTTTTCACTGCGTGGTCTCCACTCGAGAACCTGTCTGCCCCAACGGCCGTCAGTGCTTAATTCCAGAATATTCACTTATATTTCGGCTGCTATAACCCTACCAAGTGCGCGGTCTGCCTAAACTATCAATAAATAACTTGTGACACACGCTACTCTATAAACCACGGAAGGCATTAAAATCTAAAATTCTAGAACAAATCGGTCTCGATGGCAACTCGTGCATAAGCAACGGTGCATTAGTTGCGTCTCGCTCGAAACAACGAGCGTCACAGATGCAACATGCACCTTATTTACTATTTACTTAAGTCTATACATAAATACTAATGGGAGCATCGAATCGTCTTACGAACCTACTATTTTACACCTTGCGGGATTTTCAATATTCGGGGTTTCTGATTTAGTACAATTAAATTTTACTAGGATTTCTTTATTGTAAGCTGGCTATTTAACCAGTTGAGCCAAAAAGAAGTTTAACTAATAATCAAGAACTAATGACACTAATAAGCATTTTTCAACTTTTATTTCGACTAGGTAAGGTATAGTATATGTTTTTTTTAATCTACAAAAAGTTATCTACTTAATAAATAAAGCACTGTAGAACGCTAAGGGTTTGTGTCTGTGGTTAGAGACACTCGAGCCGCTACGCACTATTTAGATACTTAAAAACCCGTCACCTTTAAATTTATTCAATTATTAAATCAATATTTAATGCCACCGCTTTATGACGGGCGGCACGAGACGTCGCCATCACTTTAGCGAAGCACGTAACTGTAAAAAGTCTAAATAGAAAACAAACGGAGCACTCTCGTCGTAATGGAAACTGTATGAATAATTCATTTGCGGATGGATCGTGTCGATCTGCCAGCCCCGGCCTGCTGACGTCTAATGGCCGGTATCAATTGTGTAATGTGATGTTATATCCCGCCGAGATACGAGAATCTCATCTCTCTCTTGTCATCACACCTCTGAGATCTTTTGTTCATGTAACACTTGGCACATCTATCATTGTTCATGTTACGCATAGATATCACATTATGCGCTCGAATCTCTTGTTCCCTGAATTATTTGACAAATAGATTGCGGCAATATAAAGATATTATGTATATTCAAACCCCTAATATAATCTAGGTACTTACATAAAATAAATCAAACTTATTTAGTGTGATTCAAAGTGAATTAAAACTATATAAGTACTTACATTATTGTACTTACCTACATTATATATATGCAGTATCCGTCAAAGGTACTGGATATACATATACTTGGATATATAATTGGATTCTAAATATAATTTTTTTTCACTGTAGGTTATAGGTACTATGTTGCACAATAGGAAAAAAATACAAAAATTGTTTACAAATTACAACCTTTCTTAATGTACAAGTGAATTGTGTAACACAAATATATCTGAATTACAACAAATTTATGGACTTGAAAAAGTAATCAGCTTTATAATCGAACCAATCCAGAACAGTTCCATCGTGCCACACATACGCGCCGCGAAGCGTCGGCGGAGCGTCTAGCGCCAGGAATATAGGGGTTGCAGCTGACTGGTCCGCTGTCAGGAACCCCTTGCCTCCCGTCATATCAGTCTGTACCAACCCAGGATGCATAGAGTTCACAGATATATTCCTCTTCTCTAACTCCTTCTGCTGTATCATTGTCAACGCGCAGAGAGCTACCTTCGCGACGCGGTACGATGCGAAACGCCCACCATCAGCTATATCCTTCAGATTGAACGTTCCGTTCTTCTTCGACTTCATAAACCATTGGACAAACTCGTCGATATCCTCGCGCTTGATATCTCTTCTAGATAGTCTCTCCACCCAGTAAGTGTTCTTTATGTTTGAGAGATGTCCACAGTCACTGGAGACGTTCACTATACGGCCGTTGTCTCTAACTATTGGGTATAAGAGCTCTTCTAAAGAGAGAAACGCGTAGTAGTTGGTATCGACCACGTATTTGCAATCTTCGTAAGTAGCGTTATCTTCAAGACCCACGGAGACTCCCGCGTTGTTTATGAGAATGTCCAAGCCGCCGTGTTTGCTCTTCAGATGTTCTCGGAACTTAGCAATGCTGTTTCTGTCAGTCACGTCGAGCTGGTGGTATTCTGGTTTAAGGCCGAGTTCGTTGAGTTCAGCGACTGCCGCTTTTCCTCTGGCGTCATCTCGTGACGTCAGGTAGACGAATCCGTCGAATCGTTTGAGCAGATTCTTGACGATGGATAAACCGATGCCCTTGTTGGAACCGGTTACGACCGCGACTCTTTTCGACATAGCTGCTTCGGACGTGCGCGTTGTTCCACAAGTGATGGACGACTGATGGTACTTGTTTATTTAATTACTTATGTACGGCGCCGGCGTGTTATCGATGTTTATAGTTTCTAGAGTTTGTGAATAGTCACTTGTTGTTTTTGAGTGCAGACAACTACGCATAGAGATTTATCTAATTGAAATTCATGGTTATGCATTAACATAATCAATATTACAGTCACGTTGAGCCGAATAATTACGATCAGGTTATAGACCTGTTGAAGTTCCTGTTTGTATTAAATCACTATATAATTTGTAAATAAACTACAAACTACAGTGTTATTATAAAAATATCTCTTGCGGCAGTCCACAGATTAGTATAAACTACGGTCATATTGTGCTCATGATTGTAACCATGCTAAGTATATCTTTACCTTAACCTCAACCTGACCTGACTTAAGAATTAATATGGCTTAACTCTAACATCTAGTTTATATTTTACTCTTCACTTAGTAAGTACTTTATAATTATAGGCAAGGTTCGCTAGCATGGCTACAACTAAAAAAGTATGTAAGTATTCTATTATAGTGTGACCATTAGTGCTGTGCACTCCCTGAGGTATGCGCGCGGCGAGACGGGGGGGGGAGAATCGGCTGCTGCGCTCTGTCAGTTCGCCGTCAACGCTCGTGGCGGCAGGTAGTGTTATTTGTATCGGACTGTTATGTCAGACGCACATGACATAGACAGTCCGATACAAATAACACTACCTGCCGCCACGAGCGTTGACGGCGAACTGACAGAGCGCAGCAGCCGATTCTCCCCCCCCGTCTCGCCGCGCGCATACCTCAGGGAGTGCACAGCACTAATGGTCACACTATAGTTATCTGGTTCCAATAGTACAAGCTCTGCTTAGTTTGGGGCTAGATAGCGCTGTGTCAACTGTCCAGCAATATTTATTTATTTATTTTAACTATTTTCAAAATCAGTCTTAAAATATAACTAAGTATTTAACAGTTTCCTCCGATGATTTCACGATGCATCTACTAACACTTTTTACTGCTACAAACGATAATTTGATGTCCTTGATCCATCGTCGTAATTATTCTACTTCCTACTAATATTATAAACGCGAAAGTTTGTATGTATGGATGTTTGTTGCTCTTTCACGCCGGAACGGCTTAACCGATTGCGATAAAATTCGGTATGTACGTAGATCATAACCTGGATTAACACATAGGCTACTTTTTATTGGCAAATCACGCGTGCGAAGCTGCTGGCAACAGCTAGTCATCTATAGTTTGACTTTACCTGTCTGTGCATTTTCTTACGTTGTCAGTCATACTTAACCGTGCCAGTTTATTACAATCTAAGCTTACGATGAAAACCAAACTATTCAAAGACTTTATAAGAAGCCAATTTATCTTGAACTAAGTAGGTAGGTTCTATTGGCATGGTAGAGTCGACATGTCACGTGCTGAAAAACGAGCGAATTGTCGAAGTTTGTCTCGAAGTCCAATGTCTAATGTGTCTCCTGGGGCACATTTGCGTGAACCACATCGATCGGAACCACACCTACACACTACGGGTTATTTTGTGACAAAAATGCTGCGACAGTATCTTGACATACATTACAGCTAATGATGCTTTGGTCACTTCTTTTTGTTTTTCTAGTCCATCTTAAATAACATTAAATTATACCTTCATATTCGTTTTCGCATAAATGAAAAATGAATCGCTGAAATAGTGCATTGTTACCCTAGGGACCAAAGTAGTACTTTGCGGCGAGGGTGGAATGTCTTATTCAGAGCAAAGTGAATAATTCTCTTTGAATTGCGAACGTGCTTTAAGATTCAGTATTCCACCTAAGACGGAACGTTTAAAAAAAATCAGAGTTCATAAAAGTTCTTCATATCGGTATATTATCACAACTATCTTTGCTGTTTGCTATTAATGTTAATCAAATTACGATTTAATTATATCCAAAGGTTGCCTGGAATAGATAAAGAGATAAAGACTTGCCTTGTTATCTAGTTGCATTCTGATAATTCTATATATCCCTATAGTTATCTCTAAAAGTTACCTATAGTCGTCGCTATAGGCGCAATAACCTACCTATCATGTGGTTATTTTAGTTGTATGATTGTGTAAAGAGCGGGTGTAGTGAAAGGCTTAGATTGCGACCGCAGGCGCTCATTGAGCACTGCGGTAATGTGTCTCCGGGGACACATTGGCAGGCCAGATCGATTGGAATACTGCGCTTACTTGAAATTCAATGAACCTAGCATTCCAAGCAAATACTATTTGCCCATTTAAAATTTTTGGATAAAGTAACCTATTTGCTCTTTGCCATTTGTAGAAAAGCCCTTATATCTAGACAGCCTTTATATATAGGTTGCTCTGTAAATCTATGATGGAGGCATATGAACAGCAGTGGACGACGTATGGCTGATATGATAATGATGATTTTTATTTAAAAGGACTTTAGATTTCCAGAGCTATCGATCCTTTTGCAGGAAGGTTCTCGAATCTTTACCACGCACGGGAAATTGCAGTAAAGGACCGCCCCCACTAGATAAAAGGTGACCTGATAAAGGTAGCTGGGATCCGTTGAATAAAATAAAACCGGCCAAGTGCGAGTCGGAGTCGGAGTCGTACCATTATCCAAAAAACGGCAAAAAATTACGTTCGTTGTAGGGGAGCCCCCCTTAAATATTTGTTTTAATTTAATATAATTATTTATTTTAAATGTGTAAATATTACTAAATATTCTATGAATATTTCAAGAGTCAAAACGAGCAAAAAAATCACGTAGCCCTCAACATTTATTTTATTCTGTTTTTAGAATTTGTTGTTATAGCGGCAAGAGAAATACATCATACGTGAAAATTTTAATTGTCTACAGCCTGGTAACAGACGGACAGACAGACATACAGACAGCGGAGCCTCAGTAATAGGGTACCGGTTTACCCTTTGGGTACGGAACACTACAAATGTTTTCATTAATTAGTATAAGAAGTTCCGATTACTAAAGATTAGTTTACCAAGCATAGAAGTGAAAGCAAGTCTGTGCTAACAACTTATCACATAGAGCGGGCTCTATCATGAACTTTCTTTTAGTTAGAACTTTTCCATTCAGAAGAAAACTTTGGCATATGGCTGCATTATTACCAAGAAAACTTTCGTAATGTATTTCAATCACTATTTTAAATACGGGATTTATCAAGTAACGTTTTATCGATGTTACGACCGACAATGTTTTGGTTCAATTCATGAACCTTCATAAGGGTGAGTGCGATCCGCTCCGCACTGCTTCTCACCTTGCACTACGCGCCGCAGCTCTTTGCGCGAACCTTTCCTGCTGATTTAGACTAATATGATAGATAGACAGCATTTAAAATGGCAAGGACATAATATTTATCACCTCTGGGATGGATCAGCGAAGTACCAACTTGAAGCTCTGGAATCAATTGAGAAAAAAGCCAAGAAGCTCATAGGCAACGATGAGCTAGTTGATGCAAGGCTCCTCAGCCTGGAGCATCGACGAAAGGTTGCTAGCCTCTCGGTTTTTTATAGAGTACATTTCGGGGAGTGTGCGGCGAAACTTTTCAACCTGATCCCACCATCTCCATTCTATCAACGGACAACCAGACGCTCTGCGCTGCGCCACCGCTATATGGTAGAAATACCTCCCATTCGCACCAAGCGGTTCTCTTCGACCTTTATTATGCGCACCGCCAAAGAGTGGAACGCCTTGCCAGAGCCTGTGTTTCCAGATAGCTACAGCCTGGGTATCTTTAAGTCGCGAGTGAATAGGTTTCTTCTAGGCAAGCGTGTACCATCGTAGACTGCATCATCGCTTACCATCAGGCGAGATCGCGGTTAAACGCAAGCCTATAATATATATAAAAAAAAATTATCATTACATTCTATAATCATTATTGACGTAGCTTTGTTATTCTTTAGTTTATAAACGTTGACAGAATTAGTGTCTGTATGTTCTCACGGTTTTTTAATTTTTAATAATAATATTGAACATACTTTTTCCTTAGCACCTATTAATTATTCAATGGCAATGGCGGTGCAGAGAAGTTTGCCGTCTCGCACTTTCTGTTTAAAACTTTACCTTACGTGGGTTTTGTTCTAGGAAAAGAAGAGGCAAAGTGTACCAAAGTAGTAACTTTAAAACCGACCATTAAACAAACTCGTATGAATCGAGTGGATTTAATTAAAGGAGGATTCTGCCAGGGCCGTCAGCTGGCAGAGCGCCAGTAGCCTGGTCACTCTAGGGCTGGCACAGAGGCACTCGACCGACTTTTTAGTAATGAGTCCAGCTGAAAAAATGCCTTTGTCCTGCCACTACAAACGCGCCCGAACGGATAGATATTCTGTAGATCATTCTGCATTTCAGCTAGTGTGTCTATTTGATTCGTAATCAAAGTAAGGACGAAAGAAAGGTGTTCTACAAGAATTTTACACCGGGTTGGGTGAAAAAACGAACGTGAAATCTCTGCATTAGCCTAACAAATAATACTTCAGCAGTAGTTACAATAGACACTAGGGCTGGCCGAAATAACATATAGTCATGACTTAGCATGCTCAACTAATGTTTATAATCGTCAGTGTTGAATGTGGAAGATTTTACGGAGCAAGAACTAAGGTATGACCTTTTCCGGCTTTCTGAATAGACCGGCTAATTTCCAAGACATCTCCCCATCTTCCCTGCATGTGGCTCTAACAGGCCTGCCTCGGTCGACGTCCTCCATTGTCGCCACACGATTTACGAGAGTTTTTCGAGCGCAGCGTCGCCGCCATTACCAGTGTGTTGGAACGCTTCACTAAATGCTGTCGATATTTCTTGCGGCGACGAAATACTGAATAATAATTATGTGACAATTTGGCTGTCACATTTATTATAGATGCGAAAGTTAGGACGGATTGGTGTTGAGGGTAGTTGTTACATTAGTGAACGTTCGTCTCTCTTCCACGTCGGTCGTGACAACTGCCATGGGATTACGTAACTGTATTTAAATGAAATTTTAATCGGAAGACAGAATATCGAACTAATTAACAAAGTCATAACGTAGTAGATTCAAATTGTAACTGATTGCAACGAAAGTTACATAATTAGTGGAGTACTGAAACTCTAGATGGACCGACGCCGATGCCAGATTGTTTATGTGTGCGTGATATGTAAAACGGTGCTGTAACACCACGCGATGGCGCCGATCGGCACGAGTGTTGCTAATGTGTGTGTGAAGTTATGTATCTATGAACGGTGCACTCACAATTACTCATTTTCTAGTGAGTTTACTAAATTCAGAGATTTTTATGTCCATGCGAAAAATAACAGTATAAGGTTTTTTTTTACTTTTTCATTGAAGACTGAAATAAAATATTTCATGACCTACCACAAAATAGTAAAAGTACTACTAATTTCAGCTAATTTAATCCATTGCAGCTATTTTGAATGAAAAAAAAACAAATACATTCAACTTCCAATTACTAGAAATTCAGCAAAACACCAAATCCAAACAAAACGAGCAAAACAGTGTGTCGAGTAAAAAATGTAATCCGTATGCGGCTGAACCAGATACTAACTGTTACCTATTATGTGGCGGAGCTATAGTAACTACTGTTGATTCTATAGCTGAGCCGTATACAAACTATCACTTTATTCTGTGAGTCGACCATGAATAAAGTATGAGTTGATCGCGAGGCAGCTTGTTGCAGAATCCACTCGCGGGACGATGTGCACAACTCTATAGTAAATCAACTTCTTTAACTTAGCTTTCTTACAGTTTATTCTCATCTTTATAGTTTTCAATAGATACAGCCCCCCTAGATTGTAATGTGACCGAAAGTTGACTACAAACTGCAAGAATTGGGGTCGTTTGAATTTGTACTATTGAGGTGCCTTACCTACGTAGGTATTTAGTTAGCTGATATTCTGCTTAAAAACAAAAAAGATATGAATGCAAATGAAAGTAAACAAAATGAGAGCGCCGACTGGATGTGTAAGTACATCCACATCCAGGTTCCATCAACTCATAATAACTGGTAGTTCGCCCCGAACTCAGGTGTCGCGACTCTCCCAAAACAAATAAAAAATATTCTTAGGGCGACTCGCGCAACGATGCCTAAACGTATAAAGTGGCTAAATATGATTTCAGGAGTTGTCAAATCATACAAATACGCAAAATTTAAACATGTTTACTCGCTAAATACGTTTAGGGATCGTTGTGCAAGCCGGCCTTAATCTTTGACTAGTAAAATAGTGCCACGAAATAAAACCAACAACTTGACCCACAGTTTCATTCGAATTACAGGTCATGTAAGTGTTAATGTAAAGAGTTAATGTAAGTGGGTTCATTTTTTCTGGGGTACAAATTGCAGTTATTTTGGATTTCAGACTTTTGCCTATATTTGTGTTACTAAAACTACACGTATAACAAATTTCAGCACTGTGAGGTCACTGGTATACCCTGTGAATTTTGTCAAAGTTTCGTTTGTACCATGGCTAATAACTCAAAAACTAAGAAGAAACAAGAATTTATGTAAAATAAAAACGGAGTCTAAATTAACTAATAAATACCTATTTTTTGACGCCACATTTGACCTGATAGCCTCATTTTTTTTACCACTCTTGAACCCCAATATCTCAACAACCCCCCCACATTTTTAGCTCATTTAATCACACCAAAATTGTGCCATCACTATGTATTAAATATCACGATAATCAAATCAAAGTTACGAAAGTTATCCTTGGACAAACATACATACAACACCGATTTGTCCAAGTTGATTATGAATTCTCGCTTCTCTCGATCAACTATAGTTGGGTTACTAGTTCGCAAGCTCCGATGATGAGCCTTTACCCTACACTTGACTTTGCGAGTGATGCTCGGAATATGAAAGTGGCTCTGTTTACGATTCGATGCGATGTGCTTCGGACTGCATTTGATATCCACTCGATATTCTGAAATTGAAGGTTTTGTGGGACAACCAATTTGTTCTATTGTGCACTGTCTCTTCTGCTTTTAGTTTCGGTATTCGGATTTCAGAGAGCATAGTTCTAGGTAAAATGGATACAGAACTATTTATTGCCTAGCTATGGGACTGAGTATAAACACCGAATTGGTTTAAGGTATTGTATATGCAAGTTGAGTTTCCAGAGCTCCACGCTTTACTAATGATAGTTGAAGCGAATCATAACGATATATTTTCTATCTTTTATTTCAGTAGGTACCTATTATTTTTCGCAGAACAAAACATTATAGGTATATAGAAAGCAACTAAAATGGCAGCTTGTAACTGCAACGTTGCCTACATTCGTTTCATGCAAGTTAATAACTCGCCAGCGTTCCTGGATTTAATGCCTCTACAATCATAAACTCAAATAACCAAGATTATTTGTGCAAAATCCTGCACAAAACTGAGGGGTAAGCATTAGCTTGTGACGCTATCAAAAAACTAGTAGGTAAGTCTGTTTTGGACAATGTTTACGGATTTCATAAGTCAATATGATTTTCAATAGGTGAATTAAATACCCATTAATGTGGGTAAAACAGTTATTTAATTATTTTATTTTCGGTGTAGCTTAAAATGAACAAACAGGACATGTAGGGAAGGTCTCTAATTATTAAAGCTCATTGTTCCACTGCGTATTAGTCTTTAATTTTTCTAGGTCAAGTAATTGAGATTTTGTGTACCTACCTATCCACCTATCATATTTATTTCATGGCCATCCAACCCATGTGCCGTTGATTGCTCATTAACAATATGTCGACTTGCTAGACTGGTGCTAACCAAACTTCAGAGTAGGTTTTGCTACAACGTCACCTAAATTCAGCTCCCAGCGCTACAAAGTTGCATTATATTCTGACAGGTGCCTTTAGCGCGCGGCGCGGCGCGGCGCGATACCCGATATTATACAATTTCGCGTATCAGCCGCCACAGCCTGTTGATGACATCCTTTTTAGAAGACTTTGTATCGTTTGAAACAGCGGTTTGAGCAGAAGCGAGATACCACGATGGTACTCATTAGAAACATTATGTAGATAGCTAATGGTAAACACTTGCACAAGAAAACATCTGTACTCTACTATTCCTATAAACATCAATCAATGTGGCGAATTAAAATAAAACCATAGAAACGCTAAGAAGAAGTGATGGCAATCATTAACTGAATGTAAAGAATGATAAATACAAAAAAGTAGAATTAAATAGTCATTTGCATTATTGACAGTTTATTAATAATTTAAAATACTCGTATTAATTGTCTATTAGTTTGAAATTGATTTAACTGTTTCAGGACTCTCTTACTTTACCCTAAACAAAGTTTTAAACTAGCAATAATTAGAGTGATTCGAAGAATATGCTCCTCGAACCTTCCGCAAAATGTAAGATTGAATTCTAAAAAATGGCGGTACTCATTGTTTGAGTTCGGCATTTACATTACATTTAAATAATAACGAGAAATATTTTAATTCATAAAAAACTTTTTGAATTAAAAGTTTAAAATAAACAGAAGCGGAAATGTCTCCTAAAATTATTTCTAATACACAGTAACCGAATTAAATACAGAGTTTCTTTGATAATGTTTAAAATAAGTAGAAAGAAATCTGTACAGCTCCTTTTGTCCCTTCTATTCAGGTACCCGGACTTTTCTAATTAATTAAATTCTTCGTCAAAAAATAGGATTCATTAATAAAAAGTTCCTGGGGTGCGGTGTCCGAGAATCCCGGGAACCCGAGATCCCGAATCCCGGTGTTATATTAAAATTACACGGGATTATTCGGGATTTCCCGTAATTACTGGATGCTCATGAAATTACTAGATAAGTTTTTGTTAGTTTTTGCAGAGCGCTACAAGCGCCGTGGCTTTTGTCATTAAAAAGGAATTGGAGAGCGGAATGCCGCGCGGCGCGCGCTGCCCGAATTACTTTGATACTGTTTATTTTTACCTTGTGAAAAATAGCTATGGAATACTGAACCACCGACCTTTCTACCGAAACCTATAGTAACCTACATACGCTGGCTGGTAGGCTTACTTCTTGTCTTTCTTTCCTGGCTTGGTCGCGAAGAAAGTAACATCTATACAGTGTTTTTTTAACTGTAACAGTACGGCAGCACCCATAACCACAGGAGATACAGGTGCAGTTTCTTTTAAAACATTAGCTCGTTTGTAAAGAAAAACATTTTGGCATCAAATTTTTTTTGGTCAAGTGTGAGTAGCGCCTTAAAATGAATCAAGTTGGTAAAATTATTTTTTGATACCGATCGATGCAGTCTTTTTGTAAGGATCGTTTTATTGTATGGGATGAAAAAAATCTGAACAGCCGAAGTTAGTCAAATTTGATAAAAAGTATTCTCATACAACAGGACAAACAAAATTCCTTCTACAAACATTTTATTAGATTCTAATTGCACATTATAAAAGTATTAATACTGTAGCGATTTAGAAGTTTAGGAACTCCATGCTCTCATGAGCAATTCAAAAACATTTCGTATTTCAGAACAATTTTGAATTTCGAACATGGTTCTTGCACCTATCCGTGCAACCGACGAAGCCCAACTAATGCGCTGAAGTGGTATCAGGAACGCTACCCAGACCGCGATTGAGGAAGTATCCTTCAATTAAGTTTACTTTTTGCGTATTTGACAATGCCATGATAGGACAAATAAGATGACTGATATAAAAGTCCGACAGGTGCAAGAACCATGTTCGAAATTCAAAATTGTTTGAAATACAAAAGGTTTTTGAACTGCTCATGAGAGCATGGAGTTCCTAAACTTCTTACACTGAAAAAAAAATACATTAAATAAAATTGAAAAAACGTTGATGTTTACTGCTTTGCGCAATACTATATGAGCCAACTAACCGAAACAATAATTTCTACTGGTCCGAAAACAGTAAAATATCTTACCGCTTTGACAGTAAACTAAACTGTTTATAACAGTAAAAATTTGTACTGTTCAAAACAGTATAAAAATTTGGTTTACATAGAAACAAAAGTTTAATGTTTTAAACAATAAACTATTTTAATGTTTAAAAACATTACAATAGTTCAATGTTTAAAACATTAAAATAGTTTAATGTTTAAAACATTAAAAAAGTTCAATGTTTAAAACATTAAAATATGTAGTTTATTGTTTAAAACCTTAAACACTTTAATGTGCAAACATAGTAGTTGGTACTGTAAGAGCACAGTAAGAGGTACTGTGAATGATAGTATTGTTTAATGTGTAAACACAGTAGTTGGTACTGTAAGAGCACAGTAAGGGGTACTGTGAATGATAGTATTGTTTAATGTGCAAACACAGTAGTTAGTACTGTAAGAGCACAGTAAGAGGTACTTTGAATGATAGTATTGTTTAATGTGCAAACACAGTAGTTAGTACTGTAAGAGCACAGTAAGAGGTACTGTGAATGATAGTATTGTTTAATGTGCAAACGCAGTAGTTGGTACCGTAAGAGCACAGTAAGAGGTACTGTGAATGATAGTATTGTTTAATGTGCAAACGCAGTAGTTGGTACCGTAAGAGCACGGTAAGAGGTACTGTGAATGATAGTATTGTTTAATGTGCAAACACAGTGGTTGGTACTGTAAGAGCACAGTAAGAGGTACTGTGAATGATAGTATTGTTTAATGTGCAAACACAGTAGTTGGTACTGTAAGAGCACAGTAAGAGGTACTGTAAATGATAGTATTGTTTAATGTGCAAACACAGTAGTTGGTACTGTAAGAGCACAGTAAGAGGTACTTTGAATGATAGTATTGTTTAATGTGCAAACACAGTAGTTGGTACTGTAAGAGCACAGTAAGAGGTACTGTGAATGATAGTATTGTTTAATGTGCAAACACAGTGGTTGGTACTGTAAGAGCACAGTAAGAGGTACAGCGAATGATAGTATTGTTTAATGTGCAAATACAGTAGTTGGTACAGTAAGTGAACAGTAAGAGGTACTGTGAATGGCTGTATAGTTTAATGCGCACAGTAACGAGTATTGTAAAGGACAGTGAGTTTTACTGAGCAGTTGTATGCACATGAAAACGTACTGTCCTTCACAATACCTTTAACTGTGCACATACAGTACGTGCTACTAGTAACAGCTATTGAAAAGGACCTGTTGACCACTTGTCAACGCAGTACCTGCTACTGTATTGGACTTACAACAATATACAATACTGAAGAATATAGAACTTTTGTAGAAGGTTCAGTTGTCTTCGGAGAAATAAGCCCGCAAAATGAATTGTACCTGCATCTAACTGTGCATCTTGCCACAGTAAGTTTCCAGAGTATCAGATACTGTATAGGTGTGAAAATATGGTAATCCGTAGCAAGCCTAAAATAAATACAAAAATTGTACATTAGATTTTTTTATTTTACATAGTAAGTTCTTTTTACATTTATTTTATACTATTTGGGAAACATATAATCATTATAACAATTCTTAAATAATTATTATTGTACATACATCAGTGAAGTTTTCACTGACACATAAATTATACATAAAAAATAAAATTTTATTTAAATATTTTGTAGTTTAAATTTGTTTTATGTTTAATTTTACAATTATATTTGTAAAGCGTTTCTTAATATTCGCCACAAAATACTTAAGGACTAACCACTTACATTGGCAAACTACTTACAATTCTGTCAGTACCTCTAATTATTAGTTATTTAAGTTTGACAGTTCTTGGCTTTAGACAGAAAGAAGGGACTAAACTTAATTTTAACTTGATGCGAAATAAACTAAAGTAAAAATACTAAAATAAACTTACTAAAAATCAATCCGATAGTTCAAGCGATAATTCGATTTATTTTTAACAAATCAATTTGAGAATAAGTGTGAGAACAGAACAATATAATTTAAAATAGGAGGTGTAAAACTGGATTTACTTATTGAGTCTGGATGTATGGTAAATTTAGTAACGGATCGTACATGGGAACATTTATAGAAAAATAATGTAATCTGTGTTATCAGATTAAAAAACAAAATGAAATCCTGATACCTTATGGTAGTGATTGATTGATTGATTATTTAGGATCTATTACGGCTTAAAGTCCTAAAGGAAGTGGTTGAACTTCCACAGCGACTTGATCTAATGGAATGATTTTATAATCCCCACAATATCAAAATTTACCATCTTATAACGCTAACTAAAAAATATGAAAGAAAGTAATAATAAAATAAAAAAACCCGACTGCGTCAAAACCTTTCAATAAAAACTAAAAAGAAAAATACAAGCCTAGTAGTCTGGAACACACATAATAGATTCTACTAATAGCGGCCCGCTTATGTGTGTAGCTACCCTTACGTATTAAAAATATACTTATCATATTATTGGCCTCCATCATACCCATTACCAACCATTATCACCTTTTTATTGTGTTTATAACATAAGTAACCGTACTATATGTTACATATTTATTTTTAGATGTTATATGTACTTATATTTATTATATTATGTTTAATTAGTAAACCTTAAATAGGACAACGCAAAGTGACCAAAACCTTTCTACACGGGGACAATATTGTATTTAATGCATGGGGCGTCTTGAAATGAAGGTCATTTAACCGAACAACAGTTTTCTTTTTTGTTTGTTCTACTTCATATGCGTAGTAATGAAAATCAAAAAGAATTGTTTGTAACAGAGACCCTGTCAAAATAACTTGCGAGTTATCGTAAACATATATCCTCTCCACCTTTAAAAAAGTCACGTCATTGAGATCACCAATTGGTTCAGCGCTGTAAACAAGTATGGAACCATTCCGGTACCGAATAGAAGACATGGCAATCCAACTGACACAGATCAAGGTTTTGCTACTGTCCAAACAAAGACAAGATTGAATAAGAGTCACATCAGAATACACTAAATTCAGTTTCTTAGGTCCCCAAGTAAGAATAGGATCAAGAGTACCTCTTAAAAAAACTTCGTTTAGTTTAAGTTGGTGTTTGACAGCTAAACTTAATGTCAGGTTCCTTCTGTTACATGAAGCTCTTGCAGATGTTTTCGCTAGCCTGTGTTTCGCTTCATATCGCATAGATGAAAAGAAAGAAAGTGGACCAAAATTAATCATGGCATTATGGTAATGCGTGAGATGGTGAAACTTTGGCTTGAGTACTTCATTAGAGAGGAGCAAATACATGTCATTCAGTTGACTAACAGAGTCTTGCATGACCATATGAAGACCTTCCCAAACAGAAGTTGACATAACAAGCTCTAAAACGTTCCTTAACTTTAAGTAAAGTGCCCAGTACATGTCGCCACCAGGAATTTTGTCTCCAATTAGAAGCGAAAAATAACGAATGAAAGTTAACATTTCGGACGCACTCAGGCGAATATTAAATTTTTTGATATGGATCATACATAATTCAACAGGTCTATTGCGCGAATCTTGGCCATAGTCGAATGTTTTTAGCCTAATGTTAAGCAGTTCCAAGGAAAAATATCCAAAACGGTAAATGTACTTGTTGAGAATCAGTCCCATGACATATTTGCCAACTCCTTCGAGAATATCATGCATTATATCGACTCCAACTTGTTTGAACAATCTGAATCCACTCACCTTCAACCAAACACATCTTTCCTTAACACCAGAATTTGCAGGATCACATTCTAAAACGTCAGTTTCATAATCCGTGTCACATCTAAGGAGAGCTTCATTTGCATATGATTGAACTTTCATTTCTTCTTTACCGACACGGCAAATTCTGCATGGGTAATTGGCCGAAAAGCTTTCCACAAAACCAGTAATGGAATGGATGCCTAAATTGTCTCCGACAATTAAAGCCAATTCAAAATATACAACTCCTTCAAAATTTGGAACGGAAAATGGTATGCCAGTGGAACTCAGATAATTAAGCTCATCTATTACAGGCTGAAATATAACATTATTGCCGAATAGTAATCTGTCAGAAGAATGGAACAGCAATGTTAAGAAAATATGCGATAGAACACTGCAACGCCACGGAGGTAGACATGGGACTGATACATATACGGCACCTAATTTATGAATCCCAGAGTGACTTCCTAAAGCATTTGAAGTCTCATAGTCGTCAAAATATAAAAACAAAGGTATTACATGTTTACCTACGTGAGCTCCTCTTTTTGATTGCCAATAATGCCCCTGAATAAAGTTTCGAATAACTTTAACATCTTTGTAAAGATCTGCCATGTACTGCAATGTATCAACCAAAATTGTTTCTATAGAGAAAAAACCATGTAGTACTTCTCTTAATGGAATAAGCTGCATAGTGCAAGTAACAGATGAAAGTGCATGTACACCTCTTCTAGTATTCGAATCGTATCGTTCACCAACTACTACTGTTTTAGGCGGAATATACGTCCGGTGGCCCTGAAAGTATTGAAATCTACGATACTCTGTGGAAAACGTATTGAAACACGAAGTTATTTCAGTAGCTATTATACGGTGAATTTCTGAAACGGATACTTCACCATTATGAGTGAAATTCCGCAACAAGTCGCCTAACAATGGAATTAACGAAAATGAAAAAATGCTTAGAAGCATTTCGACAATCGTTTGAACAATATTCCTTGGCAAATTTACAGAACCATACAAGGATGCTATTAGCGAAGCTAGAGCCATTTGTAAAGAAACGTGGGGTAAATTATTATCTATTTGTGGGCTTACAATAACAGGCCTAGTGTGATGAGGCCGACTAAGAAGTTCTCCAGAAGGCGAATGTTCATTCTCTGGTCTAGTATGGTCAGACTGACTATTGAGTTCTTTAGACAAATTATCAGCCTCTAATTGAATTTCGTGATCAGACACAAGAGATGCTATGTTTTCTTCATCTGAATGACAACCTTGGCTTAAATGCTCCCGAATATAATGTCTACGAAAGGAATTAAAAAGGTGATACGACCGGGAACAATCGCTTTCTACGCAGCGGTATTGTTCAAAAATGTGATGCTGATGAAAAAGTTGGAAATGGGTTTTGAGTGCTCGTAAGTCTATTACAATGGTGTTACAAATAAAACAGGTAACCATTTTTTTACTTAGTCAATATACCACAGTCACTTAATAAACTTGAAACTGATGGTGTAAGTCTGTTGTTTGAACCAGCATTAACAGGAAAATTGTAAATAGCTCTTTCGAGAAATTGCCACACAGGTAAACATTCACCAGGATATTCCAAGTTCAGAGCCCATACGATCTTAAAACATGTATCTACAGTCTTGCTGATATTCGGCAATTCATAGATAACGTCATCGACAACAACGTAACGTGCAGTTATTTTTTTCAGAGGACCTGCCACTACTATATATGGTTGGATGGTTATTCCTAAAGCTTTATACTGATCTTGTCTCTTGTTTCTTTCCTCCAGCAGCTGCCTTTCCTCTGCAATATGTAAAATGAAGCTTTGACGCACTTCCGCTGCGGAGTGTCTCTTCCTTTTCATGTGAACCGGTCCAATCATGTGCGGAATAAGTAGTACAGCTGCGAGGTTACTTGTTTCGGGATCTTTATCTGTCAAGCAATAAGAACGAAATATTAGTGGCCTAGGATCTAGATAAATGGTGAAATGATATTTTTAGGACGATCGAAATTGGTAACGCGCGTTAGGAGAGACATATGCCCAAATAAAACACTAATATTTTGTTTGACCCTCAATTTGGATCCCGTTTACGAAGAAACTAAAAGATATTTAATATTTATTTCAAATGCGGTAGAAGCGGGTCGGCATTATTTATTACTGCTCCAAATTTCAAGTTGATAGTTAAAGTGATTACAGATATATCCAGCTGTGACAGACGGACAGACAGTCACATAAAATCGCACCATAAGGGTTCCTTTTTACCCGACTGCGCGACGTAAAGGTGGGTAATGGTAATGGTAATATAATTAAGCATTTTATTTTATATTAACTATATTTTTTATAAATTGTAATATATGCTTGTTTTTTTAAAAAAAAACTGATTCTAAAAAATCTTATGCCGCCGTCCTTATTTGTTCATATAGATTCTGTCCATCCAAAGGTTGCCTGGAAGAGATCGCTTTTAGCGATAAGGCCGCCCATTGTACCTATGATTTGAAATTGTATTTTCTTTTATATGTTTGTATTTAATGGTGTGCAATAAAGAAATTATCTAATCTAATCTAATCTAATGTGTTTATCAGCCTATGTATGTATGTACATATGTGTGTTCGGTACTGGGAATTTTTGAGCCGATTACGATTTTTAATGGGTCCTGACCAATGAACTCGCTATATTCCGCAGTAGAATTTATTATGTGTGTTCCAGGCTACTACGCTTGTATTTTTCTTTTTAGTTTTTTTGAAAGATTGTGTTGTCGTCGGGTTTTATGATTTTATTATTACTTTCTTTCATACTTATTAGTTAGCCTTATAAGATGGTAAATTTTAAAATCTTGTAATTACATCGAAAGAGTTGATATTGTAGGGATTATAAAATCATTCCTTTAGATCAAGTCTCTGTGGAAGTTAAACCAACTCCTTTAGGACTTTAAGCCGTAATATATCCTAAAAGGTCAATCGAAACGAAAAATGATATAAGTAACCTAATAATGATTTTAAAATACCTATTCAACGCTACCCCACATAATGTAGTTCAACTTTATTTTTTTCATTTTTTACAATATGCCGTCTGGTCGTCGCCATATTGAATTTTAATTACCGTCATGTCATTAGTGACACTCGCAAGATTAAGACAAATCGTAAGAATTTGATGTATGGATTATCAAAATCAGCCCACGTATTTGGTCTACATACATACATAGAAAGATTTTTAAGCTGTTGGATTTTTTTGTATCAATTTGGTTGGAACCCTAATAATCAAAATTCTTTGCCAATATGTACCTTGCGCAAGTTGCTTCAGTTCCTCTACAAATGGCGATCGTCTTGATGTGGATTCAGATGCCGACAGTAGTTTGCTCTTTAGTAGTGGAAGTTTATTTTCCAATGAGTATTTATGTTCGGGATACCAGGCATCGAAATCTGCAATGAGCTGGAAACAAAAGTCGTAGTTGAAAAATCGTAATAGTTTACGACTTGAGTAACACTAAAAAACCTCAAAATTACCAATTCGTATCCAAAGGAGCGCTTCAGACAAGGGAACTCTTGGAGATACGACGCCTTTTCGTTGGAGTGCACTCGTTGCTTGCGTAGCTTATTGGTTTTTTCCCACTTTTCGGCACACAAAGCGTAATCGTCAGAAGAGCAACGTAACCACTCCATGCACTCCTTTTCCTCTTGCGTGGTAGTTTCTTCAACGCTCTGGTTACATGTAGATGTCGACGGTTCTGGAGTCAAGGTCTTGTCTAGAGAGCGTCGTGCTCGCGGTTGGTACACTTTGTGTCTTCGGTACTTAGCTTTTAAATTAACGACTGCGTCGAAGAGTCGGCCGTGAGCTCGGTGTACCCCTGTTATCGGTTTGGTATAATAACATTCAAGATTTTCTGACGGAAACAACCGTTCTAAAACAAAAAATCATCAAAAACATGATTGTAAAGGTGGTAACTAATATGTAATCTGTGGCAGGATTCCCTGATTTTTTTTTTATTGAAAATGTTTTTTCATCAAACCCATACGTGTGGGGTATCTATGGATAGGTCTTTAAAAATGGTATTGAGGTTTCTAATATCATTTTTTTCTAAACCGAATAGTTTGCGCGAGAAACACTTCCAAAGTGGTAAAATGTGCCCCCCCCCCCCCCCCCCCTGTTACTTCTAAAATAAGAGAATAATAAAACTAAGAAAAATATACGATGTACCATGAAAACTTCCACCGAAAATTGGTTTGAACGAGATCTAGTAAGTAGTTTTTTTTAATACGTCATAAATCGTAAACCGCCATTTACCTTTCATTCAATCAACTCAAATATAAAAAAGTTTCAACGAACTACAAGAACTTTTATATTATGTTACTTGCTGCTTCGGAACCCTTCATGGATGAGTTCGAATCGCACTTGGCCGCTGTTTTTATATATAAGTATAGAAGATTACATTAAATAGATTTGAGTATTTTATGTGAGTAATTTCTAGGATTTTATATACTGTATGTGAAAATACGAACCGTTAAGATTAAAACCGAGAGGTCCCGAGTCTCAAACTGGAAATAATTCACCTGTATTTCATATATTTAAATAGTTAAAATTAACTGTTTAAATTGAGTCCCGCCTGGTGGCCAAACATCAGACTGAGGAAAAGGGCATTACTAAACACACTCGATGCAGTCTCGCTAAAATATTACTTAGGTACCTACATCAGTTACAAGTGGCGAGACAAACTTTATGTAGATGGTACTTACTTATCTCTTGTATCCAAGCTGAGTAAATATCCGCAGTGACATGCGTCTTTGGGTCATTTCTCACAATCTCTTTAGAAATGGCGCGTACTAATATTTTCCGATATTGTTCTCCCAGTGGCTTTTCTAGATTATGCTTAAGTAGCAATTGACCATCTGGGGTGTTACGCAAGAGCAAGGCGAGATCCTGAAAAAAATGGGTAAGATAGTTCAGACACCCTTTAACCAGCGCAAACAAAAAAAACCTTGATAATTTATTACTTACAGACTGGGTTTGTTGTAAACAGAGAGAGATGGAGGACTCTGATCTTGACGAGGTGCTGGGACTCCTTGTACTCAATTCATTCAAAGAGTCATAATTTGAAATGAAGTTTTCTAATTCTTCATCTTTTTTTGATATGAGATCCTCCAACACCTTATGTGCTACCTGCAAAGAAAGATTATAAAGATTTGTAAACCACTAGATATGATTTTTCGAAATCGACAGTCGTGACTTCATTACGTTTACCTTCCAGTCAGACAAGGCTTTTTTAAATTTAGCCTGTGGACCAATTGTAGGAATGAGTACCCTCACTTGCTCATCATCCAATAATTCTAAAGCGCATATGTCCACTTCATTTTCTGAAAACAGCAATGAACATGAAAAATAAATTTAACTCAGAATGGTTAGAAAGTCAACTTGGTTGACCAGAGCTGGAGTAAAGGCTTGAGGCAGTCAGGGTGCACAGAGGGAGCTGCTTGGTTCACTCGCAGCTTGAACTATTTCAAAGTTAGGCCCTAATATAACCTATATGGCACATAAAAATAATACAGTGTCAAGTAGGTAATGGTGTAGTTATAGGTAAATTAGCATGATCTGGTATGGTCTTGTTAGTCCTAATTAGATAGAAGGCACCATCTCCCAAAAAGATACATCTAGGTTATTTTTTATCTAGGTTTTTCGATTGTTGTATCGAAACTACTGGATCGATTTTATTCATTCGACTTTTTCCAAGAAAATTTTCCAGGAAACGAAGATTAAAGAGTTTTTTACGTTTCCCGCCATTTTTAACGGTTTGTTTATTTTAGTGAAATTCATTTTTATTTTTGTTTTCATCTTACGTATTAATATGGTGGCATTTGCTATTGTTTTATTGGTTTTCGTGTCTAGTTTGTGGAATAAGTATTTGCGACAACAAAAAAAAATAATGGTTTTTGGATTAAAACAATTATTGTTCGTTTATTTTTTTGACGGTTTGTTCGCCGCGGCTACATTGTTTTGATTTTAATTAGTTGAATTTATTACTTAATCCTTATCTTAATTTGTATTTTATTAGGCTTAATAAAACCATAAAAATGATAAATAAAAAATAAAAAAATCTCTACGATAAACCATATATACCTATAACAATTAGGTAACATAGGTCATGCGTTTTTACCGCGAATCGGGACCGGATGCAGTTAAAAGTTATTTATTTTCTATTTATTACTCATTTTCTTTATTTTACTTATACAATCTCGTAAATAATGTTTTGGACTAGAATATTATGTAACTTAACTATATATCTGTTAAAATTTATCAATATAATGAATGAGTTAATGACTTACTTTCAGAAAACGTCTGAACACGTCTAGCAATGCTTTGTATACTCTCGTATTTATAAACAAAACAGTGTCGAGGTCATTGTTATGAGAAACTAGAATGTTTATACCATTGTAAAAACATGATCCTCATCAATCGTCGCCTATTACAACTCAGGTACCTGGATAAAAAAGGGACGAGGCACGCATTTTTTGCGGCTTGACGTCGGCACGTAATGGTTTAGAGTTCCGTAATTATAAGTTGGGAACGCTTTGCATATTTTTTTGATTGAACCTTATAAATAATATATTAAGCTATCAAAACAAACAACATTTACACATATAACTGTTATATTTTCTAAATCATAAGCATTTTAATCCGAAATTTGCGAACAAAATCATAATATTTTATGTTTTCAACCTGTGATTTTTATTACAACTTATTAATAAAATGGCATAAAAGTTATACCATCAGAAAGCCTAATTTTATCTAGATTTTAGTAAAATAATATTTTATACGGTGCTGATAGAAAAAAATCTTAGTCCAAACGCAGCGCGGAATTTTTTTTATTTTTTTGCGCGCGAATTTTTTGCCCTGAGAGCACTCTCCAGTTTTTTACACTTTTTGTGCTGACAGGTGATTGGAAGTCCATCACGATTGATCTTGATCGGCTCGCTTGCGCAGCTCGACATGACTTTCTCACCGAAGACCCGGGTCCCGCGATCGGATCTATTTGACTCGATCATCTTGCCAATGGGTCGCGATCGACCCGGGTTGCTTTACTGGGTACGTTAAACGAAGTAAACACACACAGCTTCCTAGCTATACTTAGGCAGATACCTGCGGGCTGCTCTTCACCCTATTTTGTAGCCAGCGACCAAGAACTGACTCGAGGCAGGGATTCTCATCAGTCACACTGAGTTCATGGAAAAGAAAAATGAAAGTTGGTAATCCATCCATCCATACTAATATTATAAACGGAAAGTAACTCTGTTACGAGAAGGACATAGGCAATTTTTTATGTCACTACTTTTTATGGACACGGTCTCCCACCACGCGGGCGAACATCGGGCGAAGGTGCTGGCAAAATGCTAGTTTTTTTGATAAACTGACTTGGCCGAGTTGAAATGACAGGCTATCTATATATAAGAAGGTAGGTATGTTTTCAAGGGTTTTCTACTGATTACCTAGAAGTACTTGGATGTTTTTGATGAAATTAATAGAAGTCTTACTTACCTTTAAACACATCTATATATTTTTCGAATCCCCACTTTAAAAGTAGTGATTCCACTGTGTCACTCATTTCTTGTTACGCACGTTCTTGGTAAGCACTACGTTTTTAAACTCACGTTAAACACACATTATGTCCAACCATCCACTCAGACTGGAATTCACTACACGACTGAAACGTACTGAAGCGTACGCGGCGGGTGAATGACGAACCGCCATTCGTCCGATGCGATGTGCGCAATTTATTAGAGATGTGGTCAAGCGCAACACTTGCATGTAGGTAGTATCGATAAATCACGGAAAACAATCACATCAACCATCCACCCTAGGAATGCAGACAACTACGAGTACGTATATATTTTTTTAACATGTAAAAACCAGCCAAGTGCGAGTCGGACTCAAGCATCGAGGGTCCCTTAGCAACGTAGAGCCCATAGAAGATCGAAATAATACATTTTTTCCTACCGCAAAACGACTTGATATATTAATATAAACTTTATTAAAGTAAATATATTTTACTTAAAACTAACAATATATCAGTACATAAGCACTTAAATTACCTATTTTATATTTTACGTTTTCCCTTAAGGTATTCATTTTGGACACCTTGACCCTTCTATCGACTTCAACTGCCAATCTGTGGGGAATTCCCCAAACTGCGGGGAATCTCAAGTTGATTGGGGATTTATTGGGGATTGGCATTATGTGGGGAAAATGCGGGGATTTTAACATCTTATTCTCATCGGTAAATATTTCATCATTAATTATCGATGTCGACATTTTTTTAATCATTTTGTATAGCACATCCCTAGTTTGTCAGTTGTCTATGATCAGGGAATTCCCTTTTTCGTTCAATTTTTGTGAATTCTTTCAAGTCTGTTCCCAAACATAAAACCCCGTTTGCGACTGTTGATTTTTAATGTTCAAGCAGTAACTTTAACCAATTTTGTTATTATAAACGCTAAGTTTAATCGTTTGGACGAATTTACAAATTTAAGCAGTAAGTATAACCTAAGTAAACAGTAACTAGGTAAGCTAAATAGTTAGAATTTTATTTTCGGTTTTAGGTATTCTGTGGTTGTGGTAGGCATATGTAGCCATAATAATCATCATCATCATGCCAGTCGGAAGAAACGTCAACGTTCACCAAAGATGTCTACGATGAACGGTCCTGTTCTGCGACCCGCATCCATCGGCTACCCGCGACCTTTACTACCCACGTCATCGGGACGTGCCTCCACTCTCGAGTGGAAGCCACGGTAACCTTCCGGCCCCATCGGCCATCTGTTCTGCGCGCTATATGGCCTGCCCATTGCCACTTCAACGTACTAATCCGTCGGGCTATGTCGGTGACTTGAGTTCTACGTATCTCCTCATTTCTGATTCGATCCCGTAGAGAAACCGCGAGCATAGCCCTCTCCATAGCTCGTTGAGCGACTTTTATTCATAAAGCCAAAAGTGAAGGACCACCTCTCGGTTCCATATGTCATCACTGGTAACACACAGGTACCATCCGAGTTAGATTCGACGATTGACCTCTTTCTCGAAGTTGGACCTACCTAATTGGACTGTTTGTCCTAGATATACATACGCGTCGACATATTCAAGAGCCGAGTTCTCAACCATAACTGGGGTAGGCCCGACGTGGACATTCGACATAATTTTTGTCTTGTCTATGTTCATTATAAGCCCTACCCGTTGGAAGACTCGATTGAGGCCTTCGAGCATCGTGCTGAGCTCTTCCATCGACTTTGCCATGATCACAGTATCAACTCCAATAGAAAATTTAAACCCCTATTATATATGAAATTGCCGATTATTTTTTCTATTAGTATTGTACTACTTAATTGGAAAATTAACTGTTTCAGTCATTTGGCACTACTTTTTTAACATTTAATCTAACTGTTAACAGAGAAATGGTGACATATCTGGTTTTCGTTTATTATAAGCAATTAATAAATCTGTGCTATCATTTAAACTAATTGTTTCGTTTCTTTTTGTTTTTATTTGATAATGATGTTCGAACCAATAGCATTTATGGTATAACTTACCTACTGTTTTGTGTTTTACTATTTTTTAACCATTACTTGTTACTATTTATGACTAGTTAGTTTTACTGAAACCTGCTTTGCTTTTTAATGTTTTTCAGTTTAATGTTTGTAGTAAATTAAACTAATTGTTTCGTTCACTTGATAATAACATTCGAACCATTAGAGTTTCCTGCTTTAACATAATGAATTTTTGAAATATAGTGGTCAGTAAGATCTATTAGGCCACCATTAAAATTAACTGTTTCAATCATTTGATTATACTGTTTCAAGCAGTAGTTGTCACTACTACATTAAATTTATTTTTTGATAATTATATCAATAAATCTTACTGTGTTAAATAGTTCATTTTACTGTCTTGTTCATTTTGAGACACGATTCTAACCATTAAAACTAACTGTTAATAAAGTAATGGTTGCGATTGATTTCTATTATTGTGATTTCAGTAAAAAGTAATGTTCTAACAGTTACAGTTATTGTTTTGTATTTTACTGTTTTTCAAACATTAAAATGTTACTATTTATGACTAGTTAGTCTTACTGAAGACCGCTTTGCTTTTAATGTTTTTCAGTTTAATGTTTGTAGTAAATTAAACTAATTGTTTCGTTCACTTGATAATAACATTCGAACCATTAGAGTTTCCTGCTTTAACATAATGAATTTTTGAAATATAGTGGTCAGTAAGATCTATTAGGCCACCATTAAAATTAACTGTTTCAATCATTTGATTATACTGTTTCAAGCAGTAGTTGTCACTACTACATTAAATTTATTTTTTGATAATTATATCAATAAATCTTACTGTGTTAAATAGTTCATTTTACTGTCTTGTTCATTTTGAGACACGATTCTAACCATTAAAACTAACTGTTAATAAAGTAATAGTTGCGATTGATTTCTATTATTGTGATTTCAGTAAAAAGTAATGTTCTAACAGTTACAGTTATTGTTTTGTATTTTACTGTTTTTCAAACATTAGTTGTTATTATTTATGACTAGTTAATCTTACTGAAGACCGCTTTGCTTTTAATGTTTTTCAGTTTAATGTTTGTAGTAAAAAAATATTTTTTTCAGTGTAATCGCTACAGTATTAATACTTCTTTAATGTGCAATTAGAATCTAATAAAATGTTTGTAGAAGGAATTTTGTTTGTCCTGTTGTATGAGAATAATTTTTATCAAATTTGACTAACTTCGGCTGTTCAGATTTTTTTTCATTCGATACAATAAAATGATCCTTACAAAGGACTGCATCGATCGGCATCAAAAAAAAAAATTACCAACTTGATTCATTTTAAGGCGCTACTCACACTTGACCTAAAAAATTTTAATGCCAAAATGTTTTTCTTTGAAAACGAGCTGATGTTTTAAAAGAAACTGCACCTGTATCTCCTCTGGTTATGGGTGCTGCCGTACTGTTACAGTTAAAAAAAACACTGTATATTATCTACTTACATTGTTCTGCATGCTCACTGAATATTTAACCTAAGTTTAAACCTATTGTTTCTCATGAAGTGAAATGTATATTTTCTTTTGAGAATAAATTCTATAACCGCAACATCGACGTTTCAACGTGATCTTTGTGATTATAATGACTAAAAGATTTATTGAATATAGTTTTTTTATTGGTAAAATATTGCCGTGGGGTGCCGGCAGTAGAATGTTACCCCTCCTCTCATGCCCGTGGATGCAGTAAGAGCCTGCTAAGGGATACCTCCGGAAGATGGGCAGCAGCGTCTTTCCGTGTATCAACATCCCGTACTGCGCTCGCCAACTCGCCTGCCAAGCGTGGTGAGTATGGCAACTACCCATCATGGAGATCCATGGAGGCCTGTGTTCAGTAGTGGACGTTTTACGGCTGAAATGATGAATGATGATTGGTAAATATTTTAAAGACTCGTACCAAAGAACAATAAAAGGTCGAGGAGAAACTCTTTTCGTGTTTTGTATGTACGAAGTTGTATCTAATCAAAGCTCATCTGGCACTCACATCTCGAGCCTTTTTATATTTAGGCTCTTTATTATGCGTCAATACTGTTCTGTAGTCAATAACCGGTTCTTTCGCAATATCGTAACTATTTTTATGCCGATCTTGCTTCAATCTTATTGTAAATAACAATTTCAATACATACCAAATCTGTTCGTTAGTTTCACTCGTTTTCTAGACATAAATGTCAATTGAAAAATGGCGGAAAATAGTTTTTATAATTTATTAGATTTTATTTTTTTATAATGTCTTTTTTTCAATGGTGTCATACCCAGCCAGGTACAGACAGTACAACAAAAGAGAATTGATAACAACTTCATACATACAAAATCCAAAAAGAGTTTCTCTTTGATAGAAAGAATACACAGAAGTATATCACAAAAATCCAAAAGAGACAGTGGAGTGTTTGCGAGAATTTCGTACATGCTAACGATTAGTACTAAAGTATTTAATAGTCGTAGTTACTAAAAATAAAAATAACAATATTTTATTTCAGACAACTAGAGTCCATATCTTAAGACTAACATACACACAAAAAAATATATATATATAACAACAAAGAAGAACAGCTAAATATACAAAAATAAAAAATAGGCACTGGGTGAAAATAGAAAACACCATTTTGTGCCAAGGGTGACTAACTGAGGAAATTATTTCCTTAATTAATCACCCTCCGCACAAAACACTTCCAGAGCGGAGATGTGCAGCACTCAGCCACTGTCCTCAGGATGCTGTTGCGACTGCCCCGAATTCTGCTCATCAGCGATGCCGTTTTTTTGCGCATGATGGCGTGAAAGTCATCTGTGTGATAGTAGGCAAACATCCCCGATGCACTGCAGTATCGGGGCAACCGCAACATCATCCGGAAGATGTTATTATATTGGATGCGTAGGTCCTCCAATGATCTTTTGTTATTTCGGACCCACAGACTTCCCGTGTAAAAGTTCTGACAGTACGCTTTAAAAAGCGTAACTTTAACTTGTTCAGTACAACGGGAAAATCTACGGGCCAACATGTTACCTCGGACCGCCAAGGCCCTACGCTCCCTCTCAACATCTGCATCGTCTTTAAGATCGTCGGCAAGAAAATGTCCCAGATATTTAAATTTCGTAACACGATTTAAGTTCAAGCTGTTTAGGGTTATATTCAGTGTAAAACCGGGACATTTACCAGCGGCCTTAAAAACCATGTATTCGCTCTTCTTCGCATTATATATAAGCCCGTGCTCAACAGCATAGGCTTCACAGACCCTCAGTAATTCCCTGAGACCCCCCACCACTAAAGAGGAATGCTTTGTGTTAAGCTTATAGGACAAACCTTCTTAGATTTTTTAAGTGTGATTATTTTATAAGTGTGTATTTGTTTTAAAAAAATATAGAAAAAAAAATACAATTATTTACATATCTCTTTAAAACATACAAAATACAGTAGCGTCATTTAAATAGATGAATAATGCAGACAATTTTAGCATATTTACTGTAATCTGTCCTAGTTCATGTTCTCATAATTCCCAACATCACGGAGTAAACTTACAAAAACGCTAAAATATTGTCCGCTACGTACCTTTATACCGCGGGCAGCGAGCCGTGAAATCCAGCTTCACCAGACAAGTCACATACCTAACGATATCCCAGGCTACAGCGGC
Source organism: Philereme vetulata (assembly GCA_918857605.2). NCBI lineage: Eukaryota > Metazoa > Arthropoda > Insecta > Lepidoptera > Geometridae > Philereme > Philereme vetulata. The sequence continues at coordinate 5,434,995 of OU975484.1, forward strand.
GTTCACCAAGCTAACGCTGCGATTCGCCACCAGCCGCTGTATTAGGTAAATCATCTACAATTGGTAGATGTGAATACTATTAGACACGTGACTACCCCCTTAGTTTTACGGCACATTTATACAATGTATTTGACAGCGATGCATTTGAATATGGTTGTAAGTCTATTGTTTTTGAGATTGTCATTTGTCTAGAGCCTGCATTCCAGCCGGAAACTATCGAACTTCCCGGAACAGTGTATGCGGAGTTTTTATTTACTGGGATAGTTTAGACCGCTTAGTTTTCCACGCGACTTCCGCCGCCTTTGTAGACCTTTGTCCTGCGCTACTCTGAAACGGCTTTCAATTAAAATTGAACTTTATCGCGTTGGGTTTAGACGGTACGTCGCTCGTGACATACGATCACACATTTTCCTGTCCAAAATGTTAGGCCTCGTTGTTACACACAACCACTCGTGCGTGAAGTAGGTACCTACACGTACCCGTACTTACTGTCCTTCCTGCACGCACGAGTACGTCGATCAACAGATACGATCAGAATCATAATCAGATCTGAATCAGGATCAGAGACAAAATCAGAATCGAATCACTTTGGGGAGTAAGCCGGCAGTTCTTATAAAAAGCGCAACAGTTCAACTTATGTCAGTCTCTCACATCAAAATACTATAAGCTTACCAACCTTATCGATCAGTATTAACATCAATGTTGCCTTTCACATACTATTTAGAAATAAAATAAGATCACAACACGGAATTTGAAGAGAAGTTACTTAAAATATATAAAAGGAGTACCCAAGATAGTACAACCGCTGCCAAAAAAACTCATGACAAAGAACTTCCCAGCAGAGATACCTTAATCGCTGACAGTACATACCTCCTACAAAATTCCCGTACTTATTCAATAACATTAAATGTAACAGATCGACGATAAACCGAGTAGTTGAAATTTAACTTACCTATATTCTATAGATAACTTTGAAATTTTTCGCCAAATATTCTTTGTTAAATGCCGCATCCATTACTAACATCTCCATTTCACTATTTTTGTTACGTGTGTTAATTTTGTTTGATAATACCCTTTATTTTTATTTGTAGAAATAATGTTATTAATCTCACTCACTGTACGTTTAACATTATACACAGTATGTGTAAGTTCTCATGTAAATTAATTATAATATTCTAATGAGAATAATTTATGTTAGTTACGAGGTTAAATAGCCGCACGCACACAGACGCGCGCGTATGAAGATGTCGGATCAATTTGTTTGAAGCTTCAACAAACTTGTTTCGAGATCCCGTCTTTGCTCGCGTGTGTCTGTTTTCACTCGGGGTACTAAACTTAACTTCTGTTCCTAACTATTTCGTGTGCACACGCCGTGCGTTTGGGTTTATATACCCGCGACTGTTGTCTCATTATCCAATTGTCACGGACGTAAAATAAATATGGACAGCATCACGCCATATTGTTCCCCGATACGCACGTCAATGGTACGTAAGTTTAAAAAGGCGCTCCTCTGAAGCTGATCCGCGTGCGTGGTGTAAATGTGTTTGATCATGTTACGATAATTGTGATAATTTGAAAAAAATATTCACAACAATACTAGCCATTAGCCCTACCCGTGTTTTCATTGAATATCGTACACACGGCTATACATCAAGCTATACATTTCCAGTATAAGCTGACCTCTTATTCTACGAAAAGTCTACACAATGCGAGATCAGCTTATACTGGAAGTGTATAGCTTGATGTGTAGCCGTGTTTACATAATAAAACACGTAGTATGAAGTCCCCCATATCGGTTTCGTTATTTAACAAAACATTACTCAGTTTGGTGATTCATTCGTATATTGTTAACTGAATCTAAGTATTATCAAATAAAATAGGATAAAATAAATAAATAAATATTGCTGGACATTTCACACAAAGCTATCTAGCCACAAACTAAGCATAGCTTGTATTATGGGAACCAGATAACTGATAGAATACTTATATACATTTTTTTTTGTAAATACATACTTATAATACAACCAGACCCGGAACAAATATCTGTAGATCATGCAAACATTTGTTCCGCGGCGGGAATCGAACCCGCTACCTCCTGCGTCTCAGCCGGCTATTCGCCCACTGCGCCACGGAGGTCGTATATTAGGTAACTCGATATAATACTAAGTTAGTTGAACTACATATATATTTCTTACGTCTTAGTTGTATTGTTGATGGTAGCACGTGAGTACATCTGTGCGTTGTATACTGTATTGTGTTGTATGGTAATGCAGTGTGTTTTGCCGGAGTCAGCCCTCTGATTAAGCGATAAAGAGGGGAGCTCTGAAATACGGCAGGACCCGTACTTTTTGTCGGATGTAGATACAACGGCAAAAACGTTATGTTCCTTCCCGCGCGTAAATAACAATTTTTGATAGGATCGGGTTTGATAGTTTTTGTAACATATTACCGTTATTTATCTGTGAAATATTGTTTATAGTATACAGATAATTTAATTATAATAATTGAAATATAGTCAAAACGGCGCCGGCGAAGGAGAACATTTTGTTTTAATGTTATTTGTGTGGAAACAGGCTTACGGCCCACCTGATGGTAAGCGGTCACCGTCGCCTATTGACACCGGCAACACCCACTGTAGAAACCTCTTTACATTTGTCTTCAAGCGTGCCATGTAGTAGCCTAATGGGAAAACCTCAGATGGTAGCTCATTCCACATCTTGCAAGTATGGGGTAGAAAAGATCTCGTGAAGCGAGTGGTGCGCGATACCCAACTGTCGATGATATGTGGATGAGCTTTATTACATTGTCGAGAAGTGCTGTGGTAAAATCTCGACGACGGGATGAGATCAAATAGCTCCTCAGAACATTCCCCATTATACAGGCGGTAGAATACACTGAGCGATCCGATGTCACGAACATCACATTGTGAAGAAACCACCCCACCAGGCCCTACAACCGAAAACTCGAAGGCCCGATGGCACGGGTTAGTCTATACTAATATACTAATAATAATATAAAAAGGAAAGAATTGTTTGTTTGTTTGTTTGTAATGAGTAGGCTCCGAAACTCAATTCGATCGATTTAACAAAATCTTTCACTGTTGTGAAGCTACACTATCCCCGGATGGCATAGGCTACTTTTTACCCAACTTGTAACTGGCCGGACCTGAATGGTTCCTCCACAGTAACAAATTCAGAAATAAACATTAGTTTTCGTAATATTATAAACTATTAATATTTATGAATAGCACATACTTGTTCATTCAGTCATTACGTATTTAAATCAATCTGGGATTTAGAAAAAGCTTCAATATATTATAACGCCTTGTGCCACCTCTTGGATTACTCATCTATTGTATGCGGTGTTTGATCTAGATAAATTGTAAATTGACATACTATCATGACGCTAGATGACAGTGGCTGATGGATGAAGTGACGTGGAGATTGTACAAAATGATTTATCGTCTATGGGAAGAGATCCACTACTCGCCGGTAGGGGATCGACAGACTATCAAGTTGTCTATGGAATAGGTTTCAATACACGGCATTATGGGTATGCAAGTAGAAGGCGAAGCTGGATAGAACGGAATATTGTCTATGCTATCATAAATTCGGGGGTGAATTAGTATGAAACTTCGTGATATTACAAAATAATAATATTATTAATAGAAAATAATTGATTGTGCATTTTTTCTATGAATTACGTGAAGCCATTTGTTTACTGTTGAATAAATTTAGTATTTGTATAAAATAATTTATCATCGGTGAAGAGAGTTTTCGCTACTCGCCGCTAGAGGTCGGAGACAGCGGTTCGAGGACTGGAGTACGGGTGGAAGGGACTGGAGGCCTTAAATATGACGGAGCGGCGACGCTCGATCTCTTGCTTTCTCGGGCTCTTCTCGGGGCGGTTGCTCTTGTTTTCTCGTGAACTTCTCGGGGTGGTTTCGCTGGTTTTCTCGTGACCTTCTCGAGGAGTTTTCTCGGGCTCTTCTCGGGGTGGTGATATCTCGGGATCTTCTCGTCGGGGAGATTGCTCGTAGGCTCTTGGGTCGCGCTCTTTGCTCGTGGGCTTTTGCCTCGTGGTCTTTCCCTCGTGGTTCTTCTCCCGCTAGCAGCCTGCTGAGACACTCAGAGAATACCAAGGTACGTGCTTGTTAATTTTTACTTACTGCCATTTTAATTATTGTTCTTGTGTTAATGTTTGGTAACCGGATTCGTGCAGGAATGTATTGAATTGGATCCAAACAGAGTAATTTATTTGTGTGAATTTAAATGTAATTGTTGGATATCCGTGTTATTGACATTGGGGTTAAATGGGGTAAATTTTGGATGGAAAATTTTAGAAGCCTAGATTTATTTTATTTTGAGGGTAGGAAAAATTAATGACGGTTAAAGTGATTGTTCCTGAAATAAAGAAAGTGGAATTTGGATTCCATATATTGGATTGGGAATAATTGTTTTGAATTGCGGGGTGCTTATTTATTAAGATAGTTAACGTTATGGATTGACGTTTTACCGTGGCATTTTCTTTTAGTTTAAAAATGTTGTAGGTAGGAACCTTGTTAACCGGTAGGGTAGGAAACGCATCAGGGACGGTGGATTCAATAATAGTTTAATAATCGAATCAATTTGGATAATATGATGGAATGGGGGCGTTAGGAATTACTTCCCTTTACATATTCTATTTATTCCAAAGATGTACGGACAGATTAGCATCAGTATTGCATTTTAAGAAATGATTGACTCAGGATTATATTACACTAAATACGAAATAATCTTTAACGACTGATGTTTGTATTGGCAGCGATTTGTTTACCTACTTCTATATTCTATTTCTATGGTCATAAAGAACGGTGGATTCATTGGAAAACATAGCTTATGTTATAACAAAGACACAGGAATGTATAACCTATTGACGGTATAATATTTCAAGACTGCGCTTGCACAATCGCTTTTACATCCCGTACTAGACTATGCTGATGCTTGTTATCTGGACCTCACTGAGGAACAGTTTAACAAGCTCGAGCGTTTACAAAATTTTTGTATTAGATTTATATTTGGCCTCCGTAAATATGATCATGTGTCTCCCTTCCGTTCAAAGCTTAAATGGCTTCTGATTCGTCTTTGTCGGAATACGCATATCCTTTCTCTTCTCTATTCTATTCTTTTCAATCCCTTCTCTCCTCACTATCTGAAAGATAGATTTGAATTTCTCCATTCTTCAAATAACTATACTCTTAGGTCATCAGAAAACTTGATACTCAGAACTCCTTCGCACAGCACTTCCTTTTACAGCGCTTCTTTTACTGTCCAGGCTGTTCAGCTGTGGAATGCTCTGCCCGAAGAAGTAAGACGGTCATCGTCCTTACACTTCTTCAAATTGAAGGTGAAACATCATTACCTGACGATGTCATCTTCCTAGCGTTTGTTATTTACTATTTATGTACTTATTTTATCTGTTAGTATAGTTTGCTATATGTATATACCTATATATTAGTCTATTTTATAAGTATATTAAGTATTAGGATTAAAACTTCATATTATTATTATATCTTAGAATATATTATGTGTAAATGTAATGTATCCGCTAAAGTACACCGCACTCCGTAATTTTTAAAAATTTCGCTCCATCCAAAGGTTGCCTGGAAGAGATCGCTTTTAGCGATAAGGCCGCCCATTGTATTGCCTTATTTATTTTAACCCAGTACTTATTTTTTTATTATTTCTGTTTGTGTGGTAATTCAATAAAGAGTTATCTATCTATCTATCTATTTCTTAGATTGAGTTATCTAGTAAAGGAAAAAAAATTGGGTAGGAAGATTGTATTCCTAAGTTTGATACGAGTATCTGTTGTTATTCTGCGTTGGAAAAGGAAATATTTTAATGTAGCATACGGTATAAAAATATATCAGTATGTAGAACAAAATTCATGTAATAACGTAAACTTAAATGAGAGGGCAATTGTGCTTTTAAGGACGGTGGTTTCAAAAATACACTTTGTAAGATTGAATACAATGTTAAAATTATAAGATGGAACTTGTGAAGTTTGACAATGAAATGTGCTCGGATTCAAGAAAGTAAATAATCTAAGTAAGTTGATCTGATGTTGATAGGATCTTTGAAGGCTAAAGCGCTGGGCTAATTTAGTAACAGATGCGAGAAAAAGGTCTGTTTTCTATTCTACGGAGCCAAGAGAATGAAATTCCGTTAAGATTCACCAGCATTGTTAACTGAAAAGGTACTAGAATTGAAGTCTAGGCTTCTAAAATTTTCCATCCAAAATTTACCCCATTTAACCCCAATGTCAATAACACGGATATCCAACAATTACATTTAAATTCACACAAATAAATTACTCTGTTTGGATCCAACTCAATAAATTTCTGCACGAATCCGATTACCAAACATTAACACAAGAACAATAATTAAAATGGCAGTAAGTAAAAATTCCTACCCTCAAAATAAAATAAATCTAGGCTTCTAAAATTTTCCATCCAAAATTTACCCCATTTAACCCTCATTCATGGTCAAACTACAGTACATTATAAACTTTGATAGCTAATTAAAGCGCTTATCTATTTTATGCAAATTAGCAGTCCGGAAAAGTACTAAATTGGTACATCTAGCTTCATTATGGGGTTTTACTAAGTTCTACATTTTAGTGCATGCTGATAATGAATTTAAGAGTGGGTTAATTGATAGGTTGCCTAGGTATGTTTTAAGGCTGATTGTTTTGGCAGATAGATAGTAGGGGGCGGCTATTCTTAGGATTGGAATTGAAAAGGGTAGAGTTCTAGAGTAGGCTACGAAGAACCAAAATCGAATGGGTTTTGTTCTAAAAATAAGAACTTTACTGATTCGCAAGATAACCAAAAAAGAATCTACACTTTGCAAAAGATTATGACCTCTAATTCCCTTAATAATGAGTAGGAATAACAGACTACCTACATATAATTTTATGATGTATCAAATGTGAGGTTAAATATACCTAATAATACGAGTACTTTTAATTTGTGGAAGAGAGATGTCCAGTCTGGTAGTCGAGTCTCATTGTCTCCAGCGGTGGTGGGGCTGCAGACCTAAGATATTTAAACAAGTGTCTTAGCCACAATTATTATTGTCGATAATCAGTTTGTAGGTAGATCAATATGTTCCCAGTGGGTAGACTATAACTTTGGCACCGAGCTTACAATAGGTAGATCACAATTGTCACTAACTAGAATTCTCTCATAAAGTAGGTAGCATGATCTTTGGTACTAGACTCAAATTCCTTAAAAGAAACTGAGTTATTACGGATATTGCAACGCATGGGTTCCTACCATAACACTAGATAGATCACGAGGCCAAAATTATTAATCACAATACACTCTTAATGTAGATGTTAATAGGGTCTATATTGTAGACAAGTAAATTAGATTGTTGTCTGGGTTAAACGTGTGTAAATTCGTCATTGGGGTAAAGGGGGGGGGGGAGGGGAGGGTCGTGTCAAGAAGAGAAGAGGGGGGGGGGGGGGTTAAGGAGGGGTTTGTAAAGGGGGGGGGGGGGTACAAACTGCGCAGAAGAAGGGTAATGTTTTTATTGAAAAGCTATGCGTGCGAAGCTGCGGTGCAGTCAGCTAGTTTTATAATAAGCGGCGAATGGCTTGCAACCTGTCATATGCACGCCAACTTAGTATTATTATACAAAAGGTGGACATGGCTGACATACTCCGCATCATCAGATCTGTTAGAGTATGGACTATACATGCTACGATCAAATCAAAACCTATTCCTGAGCAGAGCGGAGTTTTGAGATGGTCGTAGGCTAAAACAAGACTAAACACAGTAACTGAATGAATGAATGAATGAAAATTCTTTATTATACCTTACAAGCTAGACACAACAGATTTAAAGAAAAAAACAAATAAAAGTAAACATAATAGGCGGTCTTATCGCTTAACAAAGCGAACTCTTCCAGACAACCTTTGGAGTTACTGCAGAAAACTTTCGTGATTTATTTCATTCGTGTTATAAATACGGGGTTTATCACGCACCTACCGTCTTATCGGTGTTTCGACCGACAATGTCGAAACAATGTCAATGTTCATCAGGGTGAGTGCGCTCCGTACTGATGATGATGATGTAGCCTGTCAACGCGATGGGCCACCGTTGACGCAACTCCCACCACCGCGCCCGTCTACTCGCGCGCAAAGGGCTGCAGCACGTAGTGCGAAAAGAGACGCTGTTCGGAACGGATCGCACTCACCTTGATGAAGGTTCCTGAATTGAACCGAAATCGTTTTATTGGCCGTTACACCAATAAAACGATACGTGATAAATCCCGCATTTATAATAATGATTGAACTTACTGTGTTCTCTGTTACGAGGGCAGACTTGTTTTGACTACCTTTTTTGTGGGATGCTGTGGATTTTTACGGGCCTGCGTATTGACTAAAAGATTAGAAGAAAAGAATTATTAAATTTTTTTTAAAATTATTTTATACTAGCTCACCAATCCGCAGCTTTGCACGCGTAATTCTTTAATAAAAACATTACCCTCGTTTGCGCAATTGAGTTAAAAGTACCCTATGTTACTCAGGGTGAATGTAGCTTTTCAATGGTGAAAGAATTTTTGAAATCGGACCCGTAGTTTTTGAGTTTATTCATTACAAACATACACACAAAGATACAAATCTTTCCTCTTAATAATATTAGTATAGATATAGATTGTTTAAATGTAAAAGTTGGCATGCCTGTGACAACTAATGTTATTGTGAAATTAATAAATCTGATCCAAGAATCATGGGGTATAACTTTTTACGAATACCTAATTAATTTAGGGCATTTCACGATGAGACTTGCTATCGCTCTGGCCTCGTTTCAACGTAATTTTACCTAAAAAATTGCAAATTCTAAAGTGTCAGAAGGTTCCTAAAAAATCGTGTTCTATAGTGGCATTTGGATTTTATTCCCACCGAGTCCTACAGTTCCACGTTGCTATTTTTTTACACAAATTTCCCAACCAGTCACTCCAAGTGTAATACAAAGTTTCTGTCAAAATTGTCGATTGCGATGCAATAGCGATAAAGCCATAGATACAAATACCAGGCGAGTGAAAACGAGGGCGAATAATTTTAACCAATATATTTTACGAAGCCTGTAATAAAATAGCACGATACCATCGCATCAGAGCGGCAATGAGCGCTTAATGACGCGATAGGTCGCCGGAATCAAATATTCTGTTTACGGGAGCACCCTGGGGACATGGGAAAATGCACTCTACACAAGCACCCGATTGAAGACCGCTGGAAATAAATAAGCGAATCTACCATCATAAAACAATGAGCCGTGTTGATCTAGCTAGTAGGATGTAGCCTCTACTTCTGATTCAGGGGTTGTGTATTGAAAGCCATCTTATTTTTCAGCCCCAAAAGTTTTTTAATAAAAATGAAAAAAATCATTAAAATATTTACACCTACATGGGATATTCGTTAACAAATCAAAATCCGTGATGAGTGTATCAGATTGATTGCGATAATTGTATCGAATGCTATTATGTGCGCATTTACACGTGTCCAACAACGAAAATATCGTGAAAAAACCGATATGCCTTAGAGCCAGAAATCCGAAAGCATTTGTCGTCGGTAAGTGATCTAATAAGCAGAGATGTGCATGTCACTTACCTATTGGAAATCTAACTACTATGCAAGAGCGTAGATACTGTTTGAACTCACCTCTGTTTGACCTATTAGCGGAAAACTTTCACGGGTCTGTGTACTGAGTAAGACATCTGAAGAAATTCATTAAATTAGGTACATTAACAGCATTTGCATGCCAACTACGAGGGGCACATTAAAAGTTTCCAGAATCAATAATAAAAAATACTAATAATGGTCAAAAATGAATTTATTGTTTCTCAAAATATTCTCCCTTTGCGTCAATGTACTTTTTCATACGATAGAACTAACTTTGAAAACATTTGTGTCACTCCTCCGTGGTGACGTCAGATACATGTTTTTCATACTATTCCACAGCCTCTTCTGGTAATGAAAACCGTTGATCGCGTAATTTGTTTTTGATTTTTGGGAACAGAAAAAAGTCACACGGTGCCAGGTCAGGACTGTATGCTGGATGACTCATAAGTTGTACGTTTTTCGTCTTGAAAAACTCATTTGTCTATCTGGCCGTGTGGGAACTTGCATTGTCGTGGTGCAAAATGATACGCCGTTTACCGTTATTTTCACGGAGTTTGTCAATAATTTCTGGTAAACAAATGGTCGTGTACCAGTCACTATTCACGGTACGACGGTTTTTTATAGCAACAGTAGCCACGTGTCCAATTTATTAAATAAAGAAGCAATCATCCGGTTCGAGGCACTTTTCACGCGCGCCACTTTGGTTGGTTTCGGCTCATCTCGAAAGACCCATACGCTCGATTGCTGCTTCGTTTTGGGATCATAGCTATAAATCCATGTTTCGTTACCTGTTACTATGTCCCACACCAAATTGGAAACCCTTTTGCTGTATCTGGCTAGCATAGCATGACACCAAGTGATGCGGTCCGTTTTTTGAGCATCAGTAAAATTGTGTGGGATCCATCGAGAACAAAGCTTTCTCACACCCAAATGTTTGTGTAGGATTGACTGTATTTGACTCATACCTATGTCCAAAGATGTCGAAATCTCATGGTTGGTCACATGCCTGTCTTTTTCGATCATACGGCGCACAGCATCAATGTTTTTGTTGTTCACAGCGGTGCACGGGCGATCTTCACGAATTTCATCATGAAGATTAACACGACCGCGTTTGAATTCTATAAATAGTCGTCTTGCATGATGCTCCTTCGCCATAAGCAGATTAAAGCCGAACGAAGCTCTGCTGAGCTGTCAAATTACACTTAAAATCGCAAAAAAACATGCAACGAAAATTTACCCGAGTTAAATCCATTTTATTGTAATTACGCAATTTTTTAAAATGACGCTACAATGTGAAAACAATTGACAATCAGATGAAACAAATTTTATTCTACGGATAAAGAGTTTAATTTTCTAATGTAGTAATAACTTTTTAAATATTGTTTATGTAAGTGGCCAATTCCGGAAACTTTTAGTATGACCTATGTAATATGGTAAAACATGTCTGGATGGAACCTATATTACTAGATATTATTAATCATACGTTGTAATGCATATTTACCCATGTTTGTAAATGAATAAATGATTTTCGATTTCATCATATAAACCTAGTAATTTTTTAAGTAACAGAAATCAGAAGAAAGTTCAGCCGAATCCAGCGGTCGGAATCATGAAACTGCCAAGGGGTTTTATTCATAACTGGGGACTGCCCTGGGGAAATGGTATCACCCATCCGGTAATACGTATTTTACTCATTTTACATTTAACTGATGCTGGGAAAAGTTAAAAAAATTCCATGCAAATATTCTGGTAATGTGAAAATTGCAGTTAAATTATTGTGACAACAAACAATAGCATTGAGTTTTGATAATAATGACCGGGTTTCCGCAATCAAATGTAATTTGATTACGTTGGACGAGCTCTGTAGTGAGGTCAGCGAATATCAGGGCTAGTCGCGAGAGGTTGAGGGTTCGATTCGAGGGACAAATGTTTGCTTGATCTGCAAATATCTGTTCTAGGTGCGGGTGTTGTGCTACGCAGGGATACGAAGTTACTGATAACCATGATACAGGGAATCCTAGTGTGGCGGTAAAACTCATTGGGAGATTTATACGATAGACATACCTCCTATACGCACAAAGCGGTTCTCTCTCACCTGCATTAAGGGGCAGACCTTTACAGAAGTCTCAATATTGCAACCCTAATAATTATCATTTTGACGGCTATATATATATTGACCCACAGTTTCATTTAAATTATAGGTAACGGGAGTTCATGTTATTGGTTCGTCTTTTTTGAGGTACAAATTGCAGTTGTTTTGGATATCAGACTTTTGCCTATATTTGTGTTACTAACGCTACACGCATACCAAATTTCAATACTGTGGGATCACTGGTGTACATCATTTTGTGCATAATATATTTACTGGATCACCTGGATGGTTCTTAGCAATAGTTGAACCCGGTAGGTGTTGCTATTGTCGAGATCCAGAAAGTTAGTAGACTAAGTCGCGAGCATTCAACTAAACTACGTTATAAAATTGTTTAATATTGCATGCGTATTAGCTGATTATGGAGGACCAGAATCTCAGGTTTATTTAATCATCTGCTGCTATTATGAAATTAAATGAATAAAAAATAACATTAAAGAAACTCTTCTGGATAACCCTAAAAATAGTTGGTCTATAAAGTTCTGTAATCTGAAGGGGTTTATTTATAAAACGTCAAATAAAACTCACTCAATTTTATTTATACAAGCATCATGGTGTTTCATTTTGAGACGAGAGAATGGGTATCCAATTTACTCGACTTCACTTCCATCAAGCCAGAATGAATAACGAAACTCGGGGAAAAATATGGACATAATGAGGAAAGAAATGACACGATGATCCCTCCGTCATCTGTTGTGGATTATGCCTTTTTGTAAGGGTCTGATGCGTTTGGGACCCTTCGCTCGCAGACCTGCAGGCTTCGATTGTATATTGTAGCAAGATTTACTTACCTAGCTATGTTGGTACAATAAAGATTGTATAGAGCAGTATTCGGGCTAATGGTGTAACAAGACAATGGTTCTCTCAAAAAGGTGGCTCTCCATTTAGATCGTCTGTTGTGCTCGAGGAATTTGTCTTAATGACGCCTTATCTTCTTTCGTGCAATAGAAGTAAATAATGTTAACAGGCGATGTGTAGGTATGCCTGTTTGTCTGCAAATACTATTTATTATCAGCAATAAACCGACTCTTCCAACGATCAAAGACCACAACTTCAAAATTAAATATTCTTAGTTAATAAGTAGAAAAAAGCTCAAGTTTGACGGAATTTAACTCATTTATCATGAAACCCGTGTAGCTGCACTTGAACCTGTATTGTTTAAGCGGTATTAATAAACTTCCATTAACCCAGCCAGCTAATCGGCCGAGTTTCCGAATGCCGCTTTTCACCCTTTATTACCAGCTGGAAACCTTCCAAGGCGATTGTAGACCTTAACCCATCCGGACAAGAGTTACTACTCTATCACTTGCCAAGGGATTTTAAACTTTAATCGGAGAACAGAAGAGTGTGGTGTATCACGCCTGCTGGCACGTCACACGAGGCACACCGGGCTTAGGCGTCTAACAAGTAAGTGCTGTGTTGCTGCATATGGAAAGGTTTATTTTCCAAATCTTGTAGATTTCATGTGTAGTACAGGTTAGTTAGAATAAACTACACAGGTTGAAAGCTTAGGGCTTAGATCAAGAGCCGCGTACGACAAGCTCAAGTCAATTTTATATCTCGTCCTACGGCATAGATACCAAAACCTTATATCTGGATGAGTATAATGCCAGCTCTATACATATTGTTCTGTGTGAAGTGTTGAAAGTGTTCTCAAATTATTACCATTTCGATATACTCTACCCTATTTTCAGTTTTTACAAACATTTACAACATTGAAGGCATCAATGTCCCTCGTTCGAAAACAAGATGAGTAGACGGATGAAAAACTAAATAGACGGGCAACCTATACAGCAAGCGACAGTTAGATGATGACGACGAATTGTATGATTAGTAGCACCCATTGTGCTCCAGACCTTACGCTCATTTGTTATGTCCAGCATAATGTTTTGTAAAGTCACTGAGCCGGGCACTGCACACACGACATTGCCCTGAATTGCACCCAGATGGGCTTTCACTCGGATGCCTCAGTGGGCCTCGTCAGGAACCTGAATGCCCTAATCTACTCGCGCGTTAGTGACGCCTTCATTAAGCTATCTTACATGTTTATGATGCTTTTATTAAAGAAGAGGCTGCGCTTTTTACACTTATTTGTATGTTGTGAACTTTTAATGCCTTTTAAGAGTTTCGTACCTCAAAAGGTAAAAAAAGGAACCCATATAAGATCACTCTCTTATCCGTCTGTCCGTCTGTCATTCCGTGTGTCACCACCAATTTTCTCAGGAACGGGTGGACCTAGCAAGTTGAAATTTATACCAGATACTGAGGTCTATAGTTCCTATTAGGTATAAAAAATCAAGGTCCTGAGCCAACGCGATATAAAGATATGGGCAAATTTAGATTTTCATGAAAACTTGTAAGTACCAAAATTTGTCTTTATTTTCACTTTTTTTGTTGTTCGTAATTTTTCCTTTACTTGTACAGTAAGACCTTGCTTTTAACCAAAGTTCACAATTCTAGGTCAACTGGAAGTGCCCTGGTTTTGGGTCGAAATCCTTGTAGTGATGCAGGAGTGGTAATACGATGAGGATAAGCAATGTGGTGATGCGATGTGGTGATACGATGGCCTACTCTGCCTGCCTCACCACTGTTCACTACTGTACTGCTCCTACTAGGGTTCTAAAGCTAAGTAAAACATTAAACACTGCTTTTAACTGTATACAACAACAACATACAACAATTATTAGGAAATTCTTACTAGCTATATACAAAATAGCTTCTTCCTCATGTTATAGCTGGAATCATTGTAACGTATTGTAATAACCAATTATAGCGCACCGTGCGGCACATGTATGACAGAGACGTTCCGCGAGAGCAGGATAGCACTTGCATAAATATAGCGCGTTCCGAGTGTGACAGCAGTTAACTATCCGATAGATCCGTCTGCGAAAAAAACCCTCCGTCGGTCGTCCGAGACACGTTCTCGGAGACCCGGATGACGAAATCACCTCCGCTGATGCGGTAAAGATTTCTGAGTCATCTACATTAGACAGAGCAAACACTTCACAGATACACCAACCTCGCTGACGAGGTCGACGAGTCCCTTCAGTCGCCGCCTATACGAGGTACAAGCACGTACCTGGGCGTTTCTCTCCTATCCCCATCCTGGCCCAAGCCGAGGTTCGTACCTAAGTGCTGTCCTTGCGCTAGTTGGCTCATCAAAATGAGCACCTTCTGCGCTCGCCAAAAGTTTCGTTAAGCTGCAACGGCCTCAGAAGCCAACAGCCAGATTAGTCCATTCGAAAAAAAGTGACCGCAGTGTCGGCGGCACACGCCCCGCTGCGGACGTCCGCTCATGCGTGCGCTCCATGTTCCCACAACTTATATGGTAGTTTCCGTTGACCTAGAATCACGAAATTTGGCAAAAAGCAAGGTCTTACAGCACAAGTATAGGAAAAATTTCAAAAAATAAAGAAACTTGAAAATTAAAGGCTGCCTATGTATGGACATACATAGTTGACGCCAATTAAGATAGTCCTCTGAGTTATATGGGCGCTCATACAATTTAGAGGACTAGCTTAATGACTAGCATCAACCTTAATCATCATCATCATCATATCAGACGTACGACGTCCACTGCTGGACAAAGGCCTCCCTCATTGATCTCCAGGAACTGCGGTTGGAAGCGGCCTGCATCCAACGCCGACCTGCGATTCTTACCAAGTCGTCTACCCATCTTGTGGGTGGATGTCCTACGCTGCGCTTGCCGGTCCGTGGCCTCCACTCGAGAACCTTTCGGCCCATCGGCCATCTGTTCTGCGCGCTATATGGCCTGCCCATTGCCAACGTGCTAATCCGTCGGGCAATGTCGGTGACTTGAGTTCTCCTACGTATCTCCTCATTTCTGATTCGATCCTGTAGAGAAACCCTGAGTATAGCCCTTTCCATAGCTCGTTGAGCGACTCTGAGCTTATTCATAAGGCCAATAGTGAAGGACCACGTCTTGGTTCCATATGTCATCACTGGTAGCATACACTGATTGAAGACTTTCGTCTTAAGGCACTGAGGTATGTTGGACGAAAAGACGTTGCGAAGTTTCCCAAACGCTGCCCATCCGAGTTGGATTCGACGATTGACCTCTTTCTCGAAGTTGGACCTACCTAATTGGACTATTTGTCCTAGGTATACATACGCGTCGACAACTTCAAGAGCCGAGTTCTCAACCATAACTGGGGCAGGGACGACATGGACATTCGACATTATTTTCGTCTTGTCCATGTTCATTTTAAGTCCTACTCGTTGGGAGACTCGATTGAGGCCTTTGAGCATCGTGCTGAGCTCTTCCATCGACTTTGCCATGACCACAATATCGTCGGCAAACCGAAGGTGAGTGATGTATTCGCCGTTAATATTGATGCCCAGTCCTTTCCATTCCAGAAGCTTGAAGCCATCTTCCAATGCGGTCGTAAACAGTTTTGGAGAGATGACATCTCCCTGTTTTACGCCTCTTTTTAAGGGAATTGCCTTCGAGCTCTGTTCGTGTACTCGGACTGACATAGTGGCGTTTTTATACAAACACTTCAACACTTCGATTTACCGATAGTCAATACGGCATCGTTGGAGAGACTCAAGCACTGCCCATGTTTCGATCGAATCGAAGACTTTCTCATAGTCCACAAACGCGAGACATAGCGGCAAGTTATACTCTTCGGTCTTCTGTGTGACTTGCCGCAGCGTATGTATGTGGTCTATGGTACTGTAGCCTTTACGGAACCCGGCTTGTTCGGGAGGCTGGAAGTCATCAAACCTGCGTTCGAGACGGTTCGCGATGACCCTCGAAATAAAGGTAATAAAAACTTAATAAAGGTAAATAAATAAAATTGTACTATTGAATAAAATAAATATTTAAGTGGGGCTCCCATACAGCAGGCATGATTTTTTTCCGTTTTTATAGATAATGGTACGGAACCCTTCGTTCGCGAGTCCAACACGCACTGGGCCGGTTTTTAAGGTTTAGGACTGAAAAAATCTTTGATAATATTTAACGATCTATCGATCATCATCATCATCATATTAGACATAGGACGTCTGATGCTGAACATACGCCTCCCCTATAGATTTCCAGAGCGAGGGATCTTGTGCGGCCTGCACCCAACGGCTCCCACCAACCTTTATCAGGTCGTCTTTCCATCTAGAGGGAGTCTGTCCTACGCTGCGGTTTCTCCACTTTACCGATGCGTGCCGAACATAGTTAACTAGTAGTACGCCCTAAACGAAAAACTCGCAAGTCACCCATAAAAACAAAAAAAAATATAATCTTTGGCTATTAATATAGTGCCAAGAAATGATTAAACAAATAACTTGACCTACAGTATCATTCAAATTACACGAAACGGGAGTTCATGTAATTTGGTAATTTTTGCAGTTATTTTGGATTTCAGACTTTTGCCTATATTTTTGTCACTTAAGCTATACGCATACCAAATTCCAGCACTGGTCTACTCTATGAATTTCGACAAAGTTCAGCTTTTATTAACATAAGAGAAGTCTTTATTATACACCAAAGTAATATACAGAACATAATTTTTACAAATAGATATGGTACAAAAGGCGGTCTTATCGCTAAAAGCGATCTTTTCCAGACTTTATTATAGCTAATAACTTAAAAACTACAAGGTTTAAAATAAAAACAGGGTCGAAACGTACTAATTAAGACCTTTCATTTAACGTCCCATTTGACCTAATAGTCTCACTGTGGTTTTTTTACCCTTCTTGGACCCCAATATCTCGCCCCCCCCCCCCCCTCCCCCCTCCACACACGTTTTAGCTTTGTGCCAACACTATCTATTTAAATATCAAATTTCACGATGATCGGATCAACGCTTCGAAAGATATACTCGGACAAACAAACAGACATACATACATACATACTCGCATAAATATATACATACATACAATCAACGCCGATTTGCCCAAGTTGATTTGAAAATCTCGCTTCGCTCGATCTATTAGTAGGTATTTATGCGATAAAAACAACCCGCATCATGCTAAGTTAGAGACTTGTTTGCAACTTGTAACTTTGCTTTGATTGCTTTGGTAAGATTGCTTTGGTAAGATTGCTTTGGTAAGATTGCTTTGGTAAGATTGCTTTGGTAAGATTACTTTGGTAAGATTGCTTTGGTAAGATTGCTTTGGTAAGATTGCTTTGGTAAGATTGCTTTGGTAAGATTGCTTTGGTAAGATTGCTTTGGTAAGATTGCTTTGGTAAGATTGCTTTGGTAAGATTGCTTTGGTAAGATTGTTTTGGTAAGATTGCTTTGCTTTGATTGCTTTGGTAAGATTGCTTTGGTAAGATTGCTTTGGTAAGATTGCTTTGGTAAGATTGCTTTGGTAAGATTGATTTGGTAAGATTGCTTTGGTAAGATTGCTTTGGTAAGATTGCTTTGGTAAGATTGCTTTGGTAAGATTGCTTTGGTAAGATTGCTTTGGTAAGATTGCTTTGGTAAGATTGCTTTGGTAAGATTGCTTTGGTAAGATTGCTTTGGTAAGATTGCTTTGGTAAGATTGCTTTGGTAAGATTGCTTTGGTAAGATTGCTTTGCTTTGATTGCTTTGGTAAGATTGCTTTGGTAAGATTGCTTTGGTAAGATTGCTTTGGTAAGATTGCTTTGGTAAGATTGCTTTGGTAAGATTGCTTTGGTAAGATTGCTTTGGTAAGATTGATTTGATTTCATTTATTTCCTTCTACCTTTAACTTTTTTTATATAATTTACTGAGATGTTGCAAATATCTTTTTAATCTATTGTATTATATTTTATTCTAAGCCCTTGAAAATGCAACGAATGTGCCGCACACCAGTATTTTCGCACAGGAACAATAACTCTTGACCAGTTCAGTCGCGGATACAGTTGACATTGGGTACGCCGGCTATCTGTACTTCATTAGAATAATAACATAAAAGGAAGTACGATACGACCTGTTCCATTTCCTGTAATAAATACAACGAATTGCACAAATAAAATACAACGAATGAATGTCAGCAATAAATTGCAAAAGATCTACGAGCAATTGCATTTGAAATACCAATAAAATCCTACTGCAAAATAAGGTAAGATAAGATAATTCTTTATTGTGCACCAAAGTTAAATACAGAACATAAGTTATACAAATAGATTTAGTATGGACAAGATAATAATTGATCACATGACGGCGGTTTTCTATATAATATTAAAAACATACCTACATACATACTATAAACCTAAAATACTGATAATAACATAAATTTAATATTAGGAAACATAAATGTGGTTATTATGACAAGCACTTATAACTTCAACACAAGATTTAAAACAATCACAAACATTTTCAAGCCTAGACGGGACTTGAACCCGCAACCTTCCTGTCGATACGAGGATGCACTACCATTTGTGCTACCAGGCTCTATCACGTCAACGGTGCTTTATTCGTAACCTGAATCACTAATTTCAACCCTGACTTGATAGAGCCCGGTAACACAAGTGGTAGTCCATCCTCGTACCAAGAGGAAGGTTGCGAATTCAAGTCCCGTCTAGGCTTGAAAATTATTTGAGATGGTTTTAAATATTGGAACTTTCCGTTCGGATAACACTATAAAAATTAAATAAAAATGAAAAATATTGATTTGCAGCCAAAAACTTATCAATGAGATTAACATGAAGAAATTATTTGTAACTAGTGGTCCCGCCGAACTTCGTATCAGCTTGACATTTATAGGTATAACGCGGGCTGTCAATATAAGTCACCCTGGTAGAATTGTCAATTGTTGTCTCCGGCCATCATTATGTATGAGAAAAGGAATGACTTCCACAAATAATTCAATACCAAAATTAGCCAAATCGCTCCACCCGTTCTCGAGTTTTAGTAAGACTAACGAACAGCAATTAATTTTTATATATATAGACAATATATCTCAGGATAACTCCTACCGAAGTATCTGTTTCAAACGATATTCATTTTTTTTACATCCTCTTTGACGATATTTGCAGCACGCATTCTGTCAATTCTATGTCAAACGTCATAAGGTTACATTATAAAAGCGCTAAGGTTAGATTATAAATAATTTTATATGGTGGTTAAGTATTCTTAAATTTTCTAATTTTGCGCGCAATTTTCTTAATTTTTTCTTTCTTAAGTACTGACAATAAGAAATACAACAAAAAAAGAATTGGCCAAATTGGTCCAGGCGTTGTTGAGTTATGCGCTTACCAACACATTTTGCGATTCATTTTTATATTATAGATAGATTTACCTAAGATGCCTGGTTTAATAGCAATATACATTTTATACAGTTTGAGGCAGAAGCCACTAGGAACCTACGAACACAAGCAAGCACCGGCCTTCACACTAGGCAAGCCTGTATCGTGAACACCAGTCAGATGGAATTAGCAATTTTATTTCGTGACCTCGGGCATAACACAATTTTACCAATAATTAAAACTAATTTTACACATATTCTGACAAAAATAAATATTAATGCTTAATAAAAAATCAAAATTAACAAATAACATAAAGAAAACCATAAGTAACTAATTAAAATATATAAGGAAGCATAAGTATATAGGTACTATAAATAATAGAAATATAACACACAACATATAATATAATACATTTAAACAAGATATATAATATATATATACAATAAATATATATTTGAACTTATGTATGATACAGTAGATAAAATGAAATTTAGGTTAGGTTACTTAAAACATTTTCAGTTTCGGTGTATGAAAGAGTAAGTAACCACCTATTTACTGCACATTTTGTCTGATAAACTGATTTGTCTGTTAAATCACAGTATTTAAGAACACTGTTGTATACATGTGATACAATAAAAATACTATTTAAAATCCTACTGATCCTTCAAAGACTTCAAAAAACAACGACATTTCGACCAGTCACGTGTTAAGTGCAATTTCTCTCGCTTTTCCTCAACAACGGCTATGCCCTTACTGTTATAGGATTAAGAGTGATATTTGTATGGTAAGTTGTTTGGATTCAAGTCGCGTCGATACCGACGTCTAAACTTATTAAGTTCGCGCGGTTCGAGTTCGGCTTCAATGAAATTTTCATAGGAAGGGTATTACGGAGACGTGAGTTAAAAGCACGTTGAAGCTAACTCGAACCGGTATTTAGAAGGAATTGCAAGGTTTAGTATATATACTGAAGCTTTATTCGAGTGTACTCAATCTGTCTGAGTCTTTACCAAAGAAAATCGAGAAGTAACATTTTACCAATCATCCAAAGACATACAACCATATCTGTACAGGTGGTTAAAACTCATACAAATCCCGACAAGTACAAATCTAGATACAAACGCAGCTGTTCAGTAGAAGCTAGCGACGCGACGCGACGCGACGCAGTCAACTGAACAGATACGTTGGTGGCACTGTAACTATGTTTATGATAGTTTTTATCAAACAACTGTAGACATTGCTTTAAATTGGCTTAAAATACACAAACATCAAAGCGCATTCAAATATTTTAATTTTAAATATACTCTCTATCAACAAACTCTTTCAGCGCTTAATGAAGCTTTGCTACATAATCATAATCCAATAAAACTCTTTTTGGTCGGTACTGATCAAACTGTTCTACAGACTAATTAGAACGAACGTTAAAATGAAAATAAAATGTATTTGTTAATTTCAGTCTGGTTTATTTCATGATAAAATAGATATTCTGCCTTATGAAGAGTTGCTTTTTATAACTTTAATTGCAGTTCCTCCCCACTTCCCCCTACACCCCTCCCCGTTAGGGTAGGGTATCAGTCGAGCGGCATGTGCGTGCATAAATTCCAGTGACACTTATTTTTGGTAATGTTTTTTTTTAAAATGCTGCTCGGTATAAAAGTTTGTGTGATTATAAAAATAACACAATGTATGTTTTTCCAAAGGTAGGGTGAAACTATCAATTGATGGCTAAGAACATTGTGTAATGAGTAATATCCAGATATACTGAAAATAATAGTAGGCTGAATGTTTACTAACTTCCCCAAAATAGTAAAACAGGTGAAAGGTTCAAGTCAAAGTAGTATTAAGCATACAAGTTACTTAGAACTCACGTTTTAGGGTTCCGTAGCCAAATGGCAAAAACGGCACTCTTATGGATTCGTCATGTCTGTCTGTCTGTCCGTCCGTATGTCACAGCAACTTTTCTCAGAAACTATAAGAAACTGTGAACTGTTGAAACTTGGTAAGTAGATGTATTCTGCGAACCGCATTAAGATTTTCACACAAAAAAAGATAAAAAAACAATACATTTTGGGGGTTCCCCATACTTAGAACTGAAACTCAAAGATTTTTTTTCATCAAACCCATACGTGTGGGGTATCTATGGATAGGTCTTCATAAATGATATTAAGGTTTCTATAATTTTTTTCTAAACCGAATTGTTTGTGCGTGAGACACTTCCAAAGTGGTAAAATGAGTCCCCCCCTGTAACTACTAAAATAGGAGAATGATAAAACTAAAAAAAATATATGATGTACATTACCATGCAAACTTCCACCGAAAATTGGTTTGAACGAGATCTAGTAAGTAGTTTTTTTAATACGTCATAAATCGTTAACCGCAATTTTCCTTTCATTAAATCAACTCAAATATCAAAAAAGTTACAACGAACTACAAGAATTTTTACATTATGTTACTTGCTGCTACGGAACCCTTCATGGGCGAGTCCGACTCGCACTTGGCCGCTTTTATTTATTAATTAAACTAATTTCATGCTTTCTTTAAAATAGTTTATTGATAGACTCATAATATTGTTAAATACTTACGTCTAGTTCTCGAGTTAATTATAAAATGAATACTTGTAAGTGCTACTGCATTTGCAGTTCGTAACGTTTTAATAATTCCTTTAACCAGAAGCTTGAGAGTTTCATCAAATAATTCACTGACCTCATTGGCAGGGGCTTACGCGGTGACTTTTGTACGGAACAAGAATTCGATTTCCATTGAACGGGAAAATCGAGAAATGTAGTAATAAACATGGCGGCGGGAATCAGCTGAATAAATAAGAGTTTTACGAGAAATGGGATTCTGAACGCTCTGTCAGACTCGGGGTACACTTACAAACGATTTGAACACAACTACTGGTACTCGTATGTCAGCTTTTTAAATAAATACTAATTGATAATTATTTTTATTTAAAAAAACCGCCGACTACTGATAGTATCGTTAGAACATTAAAAACGCGGCGCTAGGGTTATGAGTTTATCCAAACCTCTCAGTTAGGTAACTTCGAGAAAGAGGTCAGTCGACGAATCCAACTCGGTTTGATATATTGCAGCAAATGGTTGGCACTTTTACGTGTATGTGTTACCATTGACGACATGTAGCACAGAAACGAGGTCCGTCACTACTAGGCCTCAACATTGCTATGCTTAGTATTTCTCTAGGTATATGTTCAAATCAGAAACATAGTCCAGAGAATTCGTTTGAGAATTAAACACGCAGTGACTTTAAAAGCAAAACCTTTTTTTTATACGGGCGAGTACTTCGTTAGACCACAATCTCACCTGATGGTAAGCGATGTAGCATCCGAACCTCTCGAACCGAGAGGTTCGGATTGTATTCTTTAGAAAAAAACAGACGATGGCAAAGTGTTCCACGCCTTAGCTGTAAGCATCAAACACGTAGGACAAAAACGGTGTGTGCGAATGGGTGGTATATCAACTAGGTACGGTTATATCAACAGTACCATACTAAGCCGTGCACCTGCTAGTCTTTTAATGAAAGGGAGATGGCGGGATCAGATCGTATAGTTCTTGGGCACATTCCCAAAATGTATTCTGTAAAAGATCGATAGGTTTGCAACTTTACAGCGGTGTTCGAGACTTTGGGTCTTAGTCTCCGCCAATATATTGCTGGCCTAAAACCCATACGTTCTATCGAGTCTAAAGCAGCGAGCTGGTATTTTGCCGAACCATCCCAAAGGTGGCAGCAGTACTACCAGACCAGACTTGTGCTTTGTAATGACTAAGAAGCTGTCCTGGTGTGAAGTATCTCCTGATCATGTTGCATGTTACGTACCTTCTTCTTTTGTTGTGTTTAACTTTGCAAGTTTATAAAATCACTCTTTATAAACAGCTGAAAGCGCTGTTTATGCAAACGCATGCCAAATTATGCACATTTTCGTGTTTAAATTAACATTTTTCCTCTGACGTGAGTTAGTGCACGCTCGCGGCTTTGTGCGCTTTATTATTTTACTAATGTGTTTTTGTATTACCGTTTGATCTGACGTTTTCATTTGTGAAATGAATATTTATGAATCTTTTGCATAAATTCAATTAGAAGCGGTGCTGGCAGGCAATGCCCATCTAGACTATTCACTTTTGACTTGACTTTTTTTTAACAGATTTTAAACCAGCCCCAACACCGTCATCGACACCGCACCACCAACACCATTTTGTATTTCCTGTCTGAGTCTTACTCGTAGATAAGTACTTGAAACAAATGTATGTTAGTACAAGTCGTTATTGGTACAAATGTTATACAATCCCATTAAAAGAAATGGGTATCAACCGATCCATAAATCACGCTCACATATCTTTCGTAGTTTTCCTATTTCGTAACCTTGAATAAGATGTTGTGAAAAATCATTGTGTATTATGATACATAAGTGTAGAAGGTAATGCCAATACACTGATAATATACCACCTGAATTTATGTGTAATTTTTAGGAATAATAATACAATGATTAATGAATAAACTCTTTTTATGAAAAACTAGATATAGGTAAACATAATACAGTCAGAACTGCCTTTATTATAATGATGATTATTTAATTAATTTTATTTAATTATTTCAGTTTAGTGCCGGTTTAAGTGCATGAATAACTATTTGAGGGTTATTGTTGTATTCAGCTTTCAAACAACCAACTTCCGGAATTCATCAACCGCCTTGACATTAATTACTACACAGGGTAGGTCCCTTACATCGGAAAATGAACTTTGAACTCTTCAACACACAGCCCAAAACTGCGCGAACTTCTTTGAACTGCCACTTAAAAGGAAAATTGTGACGTTGTGTGATGAGAAGAGGGTGGAAAATTGCATGTGAGTGGTGTTGGAGCGAATTCTATCTATCAAGTCGATAGAGTAGCGATTGGAAGGAAATGATTAATGATACAGTCTTTGATGGGTTTTATGGCATCCCGGGTATTCGATACGCAACGCTTGCAATCATTCACGAAGCGACAATAACTTATATTAATATCGCAGATGGTTTGCTTCATGGGGACTAATATTTTGAAGGGTGCACAAAATGCTAACTGCTAATAACGGTTGCGCACTCGATCGATAACTACTAATATCGGTTGCGCACTCGATCGATAACTTGACTTCTATTTATAAATAGATTGGTTTATTCTACTTACAAATTGATCTGTAACTTCCAAAAAATACGACTTCATCAGTATAAAGAGTAAGGTACAGTCGCCAAATTTCGTCCCAAACCTAATTTCGTCCCCTTCAATACTTTTTTTTTAAAACCGCCGTCTATTATCAATGACCCGAACCGAAAGCTAGTTGCATCAGTCGGTCATTGTGTAGGAGTAAGTGCGTCACGACGTTCGTACAGGAAGAAATTCGAAAATCAACAAAAGGTGAGTTTTTCATTGAAATATTCTCGGATTCCATAAAATATTAAGATACCTGACTTATTGATGAATTTTTTTTGTCAAACGAATTATCAATATCTCAGATGTTAGTCGATTATGTAAAATTTACAGGCTATGACACGTTTTTTGCTTAAATGGATGCGACAAGATAAATATAAATTTCCTAATATCGTCCCCTTACGTGAACCTTACTCGTATATCGTCCCCGGGACGGTATTAGGATATCGTATCGTGAACACAACGGTCACGTCGCTTCATTTTGCATGTAACTCTACAATGTTTTTTTTTTATTTCTCAGATGCCGAAAATAAAACTGTGGGATGCTGTAGCAATGACAAAAGCTGTTGAAGCTGTACGAGCGAAGATTGCGTTGAAAATCCAGGACCAAAATTTGTCTGCACTATTTGTTTGGAGAATTAGTAGTACCTACTTGTACCTTACCAATGATTAAAATAATTAAGAAACGACTGAATAGATATTAATATAAATAAATAAATAATAATAATAAATATTGAAGGACATTTCACACAGCGCTATCTAGCCCCAAACTAAGCAGAGCTTGTACTATGGGAACCAGATAACTGATAGAATACTTATATACATTTTTTTTTTGTAAATACATACTTATAATATATAGAGAAACAACCAGGCCTGCAACAAATATCTGTAGATCATGCAAACATATGATAGTTAAGTTCAATTTTATATAAAAGTAAGAAGAGTAAGTACTACTACAGTTCCCGTAATGATTACTATGATCTCAATGTCGTCCCCGGGACGTAATTAGGAGCCCAAAAATATATTTTCATAATTTGAGTATTTTGGTTAAAGCAATTTAAAACTTTTTCTGACAATGTTAACGCGTTTTTGATTATTTTCAAGAATAAAGGAATATTGAATATTGTAAGAGAATGGAATATTGTAAGACAGGGAGATGTCATTTCTCCGAAACTGTTTACGACCGCATTGGAAGATGCCTTTAAGCTTCTGGAATGGAAAGGACTGGGCATCAATATTAACGGCGAATACATCACTCACCTTCGGTTTGCCGACGATATTGTGGTCATGGCAAAGTCGATGGAAGAGCTCAGCACGATGCTCGAAGGCCTCAATCGAGTCTCCCAACGGGTAGGACTTAAAATGAACATGGACAAGACGAAAATCATGTCAAATGTCCATGTCGTCCCTGCCCCAGTTATGGTTGAGAACTCGGCTCTTGAAGTTGTCGACGCGTATGTTTACCTAGGACAAACAGTCCAATTAGGTAGGTCCAACTTCGAGAAAGAGGTCAATCGTCGAATCCAACTCGGATGGGCAGCGTTTGGGAAACTTCGCAACGTCTTTTCGTCCAACATACCTCAGTGCCTTAAGACGAAAGTCTACAATCAGTGTGTGTTACCAGTGATGACATATGGAACCGAGACGTGGTCCTTCACTATTGGCCTTATGAATAAGCTCAGAGTCGCTCAACGAGCTATGGAGAGGGCTATGCTCGGGGTTTCTCTACGGGATCGAATCAGAAATGAGGAGATACGTAGGAGAACTCAAGTCACCGACATAGCCCGACGGATTAGCACGTTGAAGTGGCAATGGGCAGGCCATATAGCGCGCAGAACAGATGGCCAATGGGGCCGAAAGGTTCTCGAGTGGAGGCCACGGACCGGCAAGCGCAGCGTAGGACGTTCACCCACAAGATGGGCAGACGACTTGGTAAGAACCGCAGGTCGGCGTTGGATGCAGGCCGCTTTCAACCGCAGTTCCTGGAGATCAATGAGGGAGGCCTTTGTCCAGCAGTGGACGTCCTACGGCTGATATGATGATGATGATGAAAGGAATATTGAACGTAATGTTTGACATTTCATTTATTAC
Source organism: Philereme vetulata (assembly GCA_918857605.2). Lineage (NCBI taxonomy): Eukaryota > Metazoa > Arthropoda > Insecta > Lepidoptera > Geometridae > Philereme > Philereme vetulata. Next base: position 5,462,280 of record OU975484.1, read on the forward strand.
TGTGGTATTTATTTTTATTTTTTTAGATCTGTTGTACAAAAAAGGGACGATATTTGGCGACTGTACCCTATTGGTCCAAATCATTTAATTTTACACACAGCTTTCGTACAGCATAAACTTAATCCGATAAACTTCAAGGGGTGGGTACTGAATTACTGATCAATAGGTACACTTTTGTTAAGGCACAAACAGTGGATGGGGGGAATGATAAGATTATACTTTCACCCAGAAGTTTTGAAGAGTAGATAGTTGCTACACCCGGGACGTACCATAGAACTATCTCTTTTAATGGAAAAACACCACATAAATACCCAATTTTCCCCACAAACGAGCTTCATAAAAACCTCTTATTTCCTAAAAAAATATATTTTTAAATAATTATAGCTTCGAATTGACCATAATATCGCTTAACTTAATCATTTATAGGGCCTATAGATAGTAACACCCCCCTCTATTAATGTAATGTCACAAAAGTACTATCCATCCAAAGGTTGTCTGGAAGAAATAGCTTCTAAGCGATAAGACCGCCCATAGTACTTGTTGCTTTGTGATTTTTTTATTTTTAAGTCTGTTTCTTTTGAAGTGTACAATAAAGTATATTCATTCATTTATTCGTACAATGATTGGAGCGGTTCAAGATATTTGGGCGCGCGTGAGGCGCTTTGCACTTTGCATAATAGAATCACCTGTCACGTGGCGCAGCTTACATTCAAACAACTAGTTTACTATTTAAACAGTAAACTGCTTGTACATCCTCACATAAACCTAACAAAGGTTTATGTGAGGATGTACAAGCAGTAAAGGTTAACATGTCGTTATAAAGCAATATTATTGTTGCCATACAACGTGAACGTTTCATATAACATGTTACATAATCTGGACGCACCTTATGATTGTGGAGATGTTTTCACATGGACCTGATAGTACTGATGTAGATATATTATATTGCTGGATATTTCACACAACGCTATCTAGGCTCAAACTAAGCAGAGCTTGTACTATGGGAACTAGATAACGAATAGAATACTTATGTGCACGTCTTATGTACATGTTTATTTGTAAATACATACTTATAATATATAGAAATAAGATAGCAGTAAGAGCCTGCTAAGGGATACCTCCGGAAGGGCAGCAGCGTCTTTCCGTGTATCAACATCCCGTACTGCGCTCGCCAACCCGCCTGCCAAGCGTGGTGAGTATGGCAACTACCCATCATGGAGTTCGATGGAGGCCTGTGTTCAGTAGTGGATGTTTTACGGCTGAAATGATGATGATGATGAATATATAGAAAAAAAACAAGTCCCGGAACAAATATCTGTAGATCATGCAAACATTTGCTCCGCGGCAGGAATCCAACCCATTACCTCATGCGCCTCAGCCAGCTATTCGCCCACTGCGCCACGGAGGTCGTCATTTAACACTTATGTTATTATACTTGTCTAATCCAGGAATGGTTAGACTGTTAAAATACAATTACATTAGGTGTGTCCAGAGCTTGTATCTTATAAGATAAAACCGGCCAAGTGCTAGTCGGACGGTAGTCCGACATATATTTCCGTATATATTTTCAAAGTATATATATAACTAAATATTCTATGAATATTTCAAGCGTCTACCTGTTGCCGTTACACATATCGAGCTAAACCGAGCAAAAAAAAATCACGTTTGTTGTATGGGAGCCCCTTAAACATTTATTTTATTCTGTTTTTAGTATTAATTATTATAGCGACAACAGAAATACAGCATCTGTGAAAATTTCAATTGTCTAACTATCGCAGTTCATGAGATACAGCCTGGTGACAGACGGACAGAAGGACAGCGGAGCCTCAGTAATAGGGTGCCGTTTTATCCTTTGGTTACGGAACCTTAAAAAAAGATATCTACCAAAATAGTAATGTTCTATCACAAGGGCATTGTGCATTGGCAAAGTGTCAAAATTGGAACCTTAATGTATATTTTCGTTTTCTATTGAAAAGATCTAGCTCTACTCTGTTTAGCACATATCTGATAATTTTGTCATTTTCTACTTACTTCATCACTGTTATTACAAACAAGTATTCTTCTTCCAAAAACCCTTCGTTTTTCACATTTTTACATCTCTCCTGCAGCGCGTTCACCGCGCGCGATCAACACGTGATTTCATGAGCATATTTTATTAGATACCTCTGTCAAAAGTGACCCATCTAAATTTTTATAAGATGTTAGGTTTATGCGTTTCGATGTGCAAAAACCAGCATTTAAATGTGATCACTCGGCGCATCGGAACCATTCCGTTATAAACGGAAACTCACAACAAACGGAATACCGGCTCTGAGACCCGCGATACGGATACTATTGTATCTAGCATCGAAGGTAAATTAATATCTGAACTTTACAGAAAATATCTGTTACTCCCAACAATTTGAAAAGTTCTCAAATAACCGCCCCCAAGCTCTCAATATCCTCGTTAACGCGAACTAATACCCGTTATATTAATTACCGGTGAGTAGTTCCCGCAAGCCCTGTTGCCTCACTTCATCCCGATGCACCCCGATGTACCCCCTTAACCCCGCTCTACCTTATCCACCCAGATGTACCACAACATGTTTAATAACTTGCTAAATTAATTATTAGGCCAGCGGTAGGATGCATCTTGCATCGTATACGTGCGAAAAACGGATTATAGAATACTTTCTGCCACCCGCGTCTTCGCACGCGTGGTTTGTCAATAAAAACATAACCCTCCTTATGCAGAGTCGATTAAAACGTAGCCTATATCTTAATCATGGTTATAATCTATCTATATACCAAATTTCATTAAAATCAGTATAGCCGTTTAGTCATGAAACCGTTACAAAAACAGAAGGAGTTACATACTATCTAATTTATATTAATAGTATTCATTTTGACTGTATTGTCTATTATCCTACCATAGTTCCCTTCAGAATGCAGTTTTTAAAACTTAGAGAAATTTTAAGTAAATATAAATAAATACTGGTCATATTTTCACACTGCGCTATCTAGCCCCAAACTAAGCAGAGATTGTAGGTACACACGGCTACACATCAAGCTATATATTTCCAATATAAGCTGACCTGGCATTGTGTAGTCTTTTCTTAGAATGAGAGGTCAGCTTATACTGGAAATTTGTTTTGACTGCAGCGGTCTGTGCTTCCGCTGCGGTCAACCCGGGCACAAGGCGGCAGAGTGCTCTGCCGCCCCTCACTGCACCGTGTGTGCGGCGGCTAAAAAGCCCGCCAATCACATGATGGGGCAGGGGGGCTGCAAGCCTCTCCGTGCTTCTCGGCAAACGCCGGGGGCTAGCCTGCCGACCCAGGCTGCCTCCGACGTCAATCATGCGTCGACGCCGACGCCCATGGAGGAGGTTGTAGAGACGATCCAGTAATGGATCAAGTCTCCAACCTCCTGGTCCAGACGAATCTCAACCACTGTGCCGCGGCGCAGGATCTCTTCCTTCAAACCATGGCACAGTGGTCGATAGGTGTTGCCGTAGTCGCGGAGCCCTATTTTCTCCCTCCCCGTCCAAACTGGATGGGTGACCGGGACGGCTCCGTGGCAGTCGTCGGCTCCACGGCGGCTCATTCCCCGCCCTTGTCGCTAAGAGACAAGGGTACTGGATATGTTGCCGCCGATTGGGGGGGAATCACCATTTATGGTGTATATTTCTCCCCCAACCGGAGTTTGAACGATTTCGAGGTCTTCCTTAACAACTTGGAGGCCTCGATGCGGCGACTAGTGTCTGGGCACGTCCTCGTGCTGGGGGACTTCAACGCAAAGTCCATTGCGTGGGGTTCCCCTGCGACGGACGCCAGGGGCGAAGCCGTCGAGGAGTGGGCGGCGTCAGTGGGCCTCTGTTTGCTGAACAGGGGCTCCACCAACACGTGCGTGCGACAGCAGGGGGGGTCGATAGGGGACCTTTCGTTCGCTACCCCTGCAGTCGCCGCACGAGTAAGGAACTGGTGTGTCCTGGAAGAGGTCGAGACGCTCTCGGATCATTTGTACATCCGATTCGAGCTCTCCCGGTCCCAGGACCCCAGTAGGGGTCACGCGGCGCGGCGCCCTACCCGCTTCCCGCGGTGGGCTGCCGCCAAGCTCGACAGGGACCTACTAGAGGAGGCGGCCATTATTCACTCTTGGCTGTCTCCGCAGGCCCCGAACGAGGAGGTCGACATGGGGGCTGGTCGCTTCTGCGATGCAATTACGCAGATTTGCGATGCGGCCATGCCCCGCGTTCGTGGTTGTCGGCCTCCAAGGAAGGAGGTCTACTGGTGGTCCCAGGAGTTGGCGGACCTCCGTGCGGCCTGTGTACGTGCCCGGAGGTCCCTCACCCGCAGTCGGCGACGTCACCGCCGGGTCGGTGAGGAAGTGGACCGGCTTCATGAGGAGTACCGTGAAGCTCGGAAAACTCTGAGGCTGGCCATCTACCGCGCCAAGGATGTGAGTAGAGAGGAGATGCTGGAGAGTCTCGAGCGTGACCCCTGGGGTCGCCCTTATCGTGCGGTGCGTCAAAAGCTCCGCACGTCGGGCCCCCCCCTTACGGAGACTCTCCAGCCCAGCTTCCTGCAGGAAGTGGTCGAGGGCCTATTCCCGCAGAGGGCGGAGCACACACCCCCGTCGATGGCTGCATCAGCCGGAGACGACGGGGGCAGCGAAGTTGATATTCCGCCCGTCAGGGAATCGGAGTTGGGGGCGGCTGTTCTACGGATTCGATCCAAGAACACCGCCCCCGGGCCGGACGGGGTTCCAGCCCGAGTGATGGCCCGAGCCCTCGACTACATGTCGGACCACCTCAGGGAAGTGTTGGACGCTAGCCTGGCGTCCGGACGCTTTCCTGGGCGCTGGAAATGCGGGAAGCTGGTCCTGCTGCAGAAGCTGGGACGGCCTGCCGAATCGGTCGCGGCCTATAGGCCTATCGTGTTGCTGGACGAGGCGGGTAAACGTTTTGAGAGGATGCTCTCTGCCCGCATCGTCCGGCACCTCTGCGAGGTTGGCCCCGATCTGTCGGACGCCCAATTCGGTTTCCGAGAAGGGCGTTCGACGATCGATGCCGTAATGCGCCTTAGGGCCGTGACCGAGGAGGCCGTGAGCTGCGGCGGAGTGGTGTTGGCGGTGTCCTTGGACATCGCCAACGCCTTCAATAGTCTGCCATTCAGCTGCATCAGTGAAGCGCTCCGCTACCATGGAGTGCCGGAGTACCTGAGGCGGCTGGTGGCGGACTATCTTAAGGAGCGAACCGTCATGTACGAGGACCGAGATGGCGTCTTGAGACGCAGGGCCATGTCGTGCGGTGTTCCACAGGGGTCTGTCCTAGGACCTCTCCTGTGGAACATCGGGTACAACTGGGCCCTACGAGGGCGTCTCCCCCCCCCCGGGCTGGGTGTAATCTGCTACGCGGATGACACCTTACTCATGGCCCGGGGGGCTAACTTCCAGGAGGCGGCGCGCCTGGCCGCCACGGGAGTTTCCCAGGTGGTCGAGCGCATTGAGGCGTTGGGATTACGGGTGGCCCTGGATAAGACGGAGGCCCTATTATTTCATGGGCCCCGTCGTGGTCCACCCGCCGGCGCCTCAATCGAGGTCGGCTCGGTCCTCGTATCGGTCCGGGCCCAGATGAGGTACCTGGGTCTGGTCCTAGACGGTAGGTGGCTCTTCGACGAGCACTTCCGACAGCTTGGTCCGAAGCTGGTGGACACTGCCTCCGCCCTAGGGCGACTTTTGCCCAATTTGGGCGAGGCCAGTGTTCCCACGAGGCGGCTGTACGCGGGGGTTGTCCGGTCCATGGCGCTGTATGGTGCACCGGTGTGGGTGGCGGCTCTGACTGCTCCGAATAAGGCGCGCCTCTGGCGCCCCCAGAGGATATTGGCGGTCAGAGCCATACGCGGATACCGCACGGTGTCCACCGAGGCGGTTTGCGCCTTGGCCGGAACACCCCCGTGGGATTTGGAGGCGGAAGTGCTCGCCGAAGTTTATCGGCGAGTGGCTGACTTCCGGGCGGAGAGCGGATTTCGCCCTCAGCCCGAAGACGTGCGCGAGTGGCGCAAAGCCGCTCGCCGAGCCACCATGGTCAGATGGTCGTTCCGGCTGGAGACTCCACGCGCTGGCTTCGCCGCCGTGGATGCTCTCCAGCCGGTCATCGCCGAGTGGGCAGGGCGGCAGCACGGGACTCTTTCCTTCCGGCTGACGCAGGTGCTTTCCGGGCACGGTTGCTTCGGAAAGTACCTGTACTCGGTCGCTAGGAGGGAATCGAGTCCCGCCTGCCACCACTGCGACTGCAGTGAGGATTCGGCCCAGCACACGCTGGCGGTCTGCCCCGCATGGGCGACGCAGCGCCGGGCCCTCACTGCAGTCATCGGAGCGGATCTCTCGCTACCGGCCGTAGTTCGCTCTATGGCCGGTAGCGACAGTTGTTTTACCGCGGTCGCAACCTTCTGCGAGGAAGTAATCTCGCAGAAGGAGGCGGCGGAGAAGGCCCGGGAGGACGACCTCCACTCGGACCCGATCCGCCGCCGGCGAACCGGGCGGCGGAGGCGCGCTTTCCTGCGCCTCATGCCGCCCTGAGTGTGGCCGCGGGTGGACGGGATGGATTCTCCCCTCCACCCGCATTAGTTTGGCCAACCGCGAGGGGGCGGCGTCCGCGTGTGCCGGACGTCGCCTAGAAGAGGTCCTTGAGACGGAGCCCGCGCCAGGAGCGGGCCGGCGCTGGGAGGGGTCCAGAAGGCGATAACTACCTGGACCCCTCCTAAACTGGAAGCGCAAAGAGGGCACACCGTGTGGTTTTGGTCGGTTCGAGTCCGACACACCGCCCCGCCAAACGAGAGCCCCGGCGGGGTGACGGTCCGAGGGGATTTCCACACGCTAAAAAAAAAAAAAAAAAAAAAAAAAAATACTGGAAATTTTAGCTTGATGTGTAGCCGTGTGTACCTACAATCTCTGCTTAGTTTGGGGCTAGATAGCGCAGTGTGAAAATATGCCCAGTATTTATTTATATTTACTTAAAATTTCTCTAAGTTTTAAAAACTGCATTCTGAAGGGAACTATGGTAGGATAATAGACAATACAGTCAAAATGAATACTATTAATATAAATTAGAAAGTATGTAACTCCTTCTGTTTTTGTAACGGTTTCATGACTAAACGGCTATACTGTAGCCGTGTGTAGCCGTGTGTATATGGGAACCAGATAACTAACAGAATACTTCATCATGTTCTAAAAGTGGGACTTTATTAGCTCGATACCTGATGCGTAAATGCGATTTACGCTCCCAGGAACGTGAGTTAATTTGAGAAGAGAATGAATGAAACTTTCAAATTGAGGGCACCATCTGATAGACGTGAATTACACGATATTACATTCTTAATTAAACAATTAAGTAACAACCCGCTGTTGCTGGGACAAATAAGGTTTGACATCCCCTCGCGCCTGCCAACGCACCCAATTTCACTACTTACACACAAGACATAAAATGAATCTAGGAATTAACTACTAAGCAAAGACTATTGATACATTTCATGACAGTTGCCTTTATTTAAATGTAAAAAAAATATAGGGCCTTAACCCCGCCATCCGCTTTATTATCGTCATCCCTAGTTATTTTTTTAATTAAGATATCTTTATTTGTTTTTAGGATTGTTGTCTGTAGTATTACTAGTGGTTCGCCCCGAACTGAGATCTCGTGAGTCTCCCATAAAAACAAAAATATATTATGTTTAATCTTTAACTATCAAAACAGTGCCACGAAATAATAGCCATTTAACTTGACCTACAGTTACATTCAAATTACAGGTAACGGGAGTTCATGTTATTTGGTACTATGTATTGGAAAATGCTGTAGAAGATCCAGTTATTCTGGATTTCAGTCTTTTCCCTATATTTGTGTTACTAAACCTATAAGCATACTAAATTTCAGCACTTGTGGGGTCACTGGTGTACCCTCTAAATTTTGTCAAAATTCAGTTTTTATTATGGCTAATTACTTAAAAACTACTAAGTTTAAATTTAAAAATTAAAATTTAAAAAAACGGGGTTGAAATGTACTCAAAAAGACCTTTTTCTTGAACCCCATTATTTCAACAACCTCCCCCCCTCCCACACACATTTTTGGCTCATTTAGTCAAATTAAAATTGTGCCATAACTATCTCTACCTTTATACCAAATTTCACGATAATCAGATAAATGCTTCGAAAGTTATCCTCGGACAAACAAACATACATGGATACAACGCCGATTTGCCCAAGTTGATATAGAGATCTCGCTTTGCTCAATGAATCAAGAGGAAAGATTTGTATTTTTGCATGTTTGTAACGACTATACTCAAAAACTACTGGTCCGATTGCAAAAATTCTTTCACCATTAGAACGCTACATTATCCTTGAGTAACATAGACTACTTTTTACCCGACTGCGCAGAAGGAGGGTAATGTTTTTATTGACAAACCTTGCGTTCGAAGCCGCAGGCGGATCAGCTAGTCTTCAAGAAAAACATCGAAAATTTATTTTTAGTATTTTTAATAAATTTAAAGATTCCATTTGCAAAAGTATGAGCAGACATTTTTACTCTAAAATTGTATGAATTCATGACCATTTAGGATGAGCTAGTGGTACAATAAACAGAAATGTTTTATTGTTACAAGTTAAGTACAAGCAATGTTAGTTATTATGTTATTTACTAACATATATGGACCTCATTATTGTCCTTTAATAAAATAATTAATAAAAATATTAAAACGCCAATTTTACAATTTTGGTTGATATTCTGGCCCTGCACTAGCGTAAGCTGTATGTCAGGAGATAGTTTCTTCCAATATTCAATGACAAAAAATACATATGGGGTTTAATAATTACATATTTACAGAAAAGTTGTAATGATCATTAATATAATAAAGTTAGAAATAAGAAGTTTTTAGACATAATGCCTGTTATGCATACATGTTTTAGGACCACCTCCAATTAGATAATTTGGTTTCCAAATGTGAGGATTACTTCAAATTTGATGCGATGTTACCAAGTGTTACCTCCAATTAGATCATTTGGACTCCAGGTGTTTGGATCACCTCCAATTTGATGAGATGGACTCCAAGTGTTAGGATTACCTCCAATTCTATGATTTGGACTCCAGGTGTTTGGATCACCGCCAATTTGGTGAGATGGACTCCAGGTGTTAGGGTTACCTCCAATTCGATGATTTGGACTCCAGGTGTTTGGATCACCTCCAATTTGGTGAGATGGACTCCAGGTGTTAGGATTACCTCCAATTAGATGATTTGGACTCCAGGTGTTTGGATCACCTCCAATTTGATGAGATGGACTCCAAGTGTTAGGATTGCCTCCAATCAGAGCGTACTGACTGCCTCCATCCCAGGTGCTAGGTTTTCCGGTGATTTGAGCCACCTGGCTGAGAAAACCCCACAGGCAGACGGCGAGTAGACTAGCTGCATCCATGGCTTCGTAATGCAAATACTTTTCGACCTCACTGCCTTTTATACCCTACTGCTCTTATCAGGACTGTTATGTTATTGAAACAAATCGATCCTCAACGCACGTATAATAATTGTGTGTAGCAAAACGTGCAAGATAATATTTAATTTAAAAAAACACATTATGCTTTATATGTTTTGGTCACAGTTCATTGTACAGGAGCGAGGGCTGGGAGCTTACCTCATCGAGTACCTACCAACATGAGATTATGGATCTCTCCATAGTCTCATCTCAGATTGTATTCAGACCATTCAGTACTCAATGCTATTGAATTTAATTAGCACCTAAAGCATGCTCATAGCTCAGTCAGCCTTGAGCCGCAGGAAAATATTGCCGCCAACTAAGTTGCGGGTTTCCTCGGTTTCCTCATAATGTTTTGGCTGCGTTTTTCACACAACTAGTGCTGCAACCTCAGCTGCAACTTACCACCAGGCACTGCATAAATATTTTATTAATAATAATAAATAAATAAAATAATATAGCTCACTACCGACCTCAGTGGCGCAGTGGGTGAGCTAGCTGAGACGCAGGAGGTTGCGGGTTCATTTCCCACCGCGGAACAAATATTTCCACGATTTACAGATATTTGTTCTGGGTCTAAAGTTTTTCTATGTAAGTATGTATTAACGAAAAAATAAATAAAAGTATTTTATCAGTTACCTGGTTCCCATAGAACAAGTTCTAATTAGTTTGGGGCTAGATAGCGCTGTGTGAAATGTCCAGCAATATTCAACTCGGTTCACTCAGTTATGCAACTCAGTACGCAAACCAGTGCTCAGGGGAGTAGTCAGACTTTGGTATAAACATTACGTTTGATACATTGAGATTAGAGATGTATGAGTTTCAAGAGATTAATTCTACTATATTCTTTAAAGTCATGTGAAGCATCATGAAATTGTTGTTGAAAAGTGAAAACTCTTTGGTTACTAATACCTCTGTATATACTCGTAAGTATCTGTTAGTAGAGTAGTCTGCTTTTATTCAAGTTTTCACTTTTATCGGCACTGCCGGAGTGTCACTTTGTTTTTAAGCTAAACACTAAGCCCGGTTTACATAACAATTTCTAAACATAAGTAGCGACTAAACATGTTTAAATATGACGTATTTGTATGATTTGACAACTCTCATAATCCTATTTAGGGCCTAATTACGAGTAGGCATTGCTGCACAAGTTGCCCTAACTATAATAAATTGGCATACATAAAATATTTTACAAACAAAAAAAACTGTTCTAAGCTTAAATTTATTAATTTAATGTACCCTATCTAATTAGCCGCGACTTCGTTCGTGTGGACTTCAATTGTCATAAAAAACGAGTGCGCTTTAGACCACTTGCTGAAGTAAAACTTCCTCAGCTCCATCTATATGTATGTATATTTATTTATATGTATAAGTATTTATTTATATTTATATTTAAATATATACATACATTTACATACACACATATAGATGGAGTAAAAGAAGTTTTATTTTATATTGAATTGTGAATTGTTCTTCGTAACAACAATATCATGATCGTATCGAGTTTGCGGAAGAACAGCGTCCGCTGAATAATAGATAACACATCGCAGGCCGCGGCAGCCTCGCTCCCGGAGCCGGCCTCGGTCAGGGACACCTGAAAGACAGTGCAATGCAATATTCATAAAAAAGCGGCCAAGTGCGAGTCGGATTCGCTCATGAAGGGTTCCGTAGCAAGTAACATAATGTAAAAGTTCTTGTAGTTCGTTGTAACTTTTTTATATTTAAGTTGATTGAATGTAAGGTAAATTGCGGTTTAAAAAAACTACTTACTAGATCTCGTTCAAACTAATTTTCGGTGGAGAAGAAGTTACAGGGGACGACGACACACATTTTGCCACTTTGGAAGTATCTCTCGCGCAAACTATTCGGTTTAGAAAAAAATTATATGAGAAACCTCAATATCATTTTTGAAGACCTATCCATAGATATCCCACACGTATGGGCTTGAGGATAAATTTTTTTTGAGTTTTAGTTCTAAGTATGGGGAACCCACAAAATTTTTGTTTAATTATTTCTAATTTTGTGTGAAAATATTAATACGGTTCACAGAATACATCTACTTACCAAGTTTTGACAATATAGTTCTTATAGTTTCGGAAAAAAGTGGCTGTGACGTACGGACGGACAGACATGATGAATCCATAAGGGTTCCGTTTTTTGCCATTTGGTTACGGAACCCTAAAAATGAGATAAAATATCTTTTCTTGGCATTCCTCAAGGGTATAGAAGCCACATTCTTTATAAGAAGAGTACAACATCTGACACTATTATATTACCTCCTGAAACAAATAGAGGCTTACGTACGACTTACCGTTAAAAATCTTAGTGAAATATTTCAACTTTATTGGGTTTAGACTTTACCTGTCCGCAAGTAATGTTTGGTGTTATAATGTTACTCAATAAGGTACATTTATGGGGGCCGTAACACATCACAAAGACATGACAAGCCAACGGGAAGATGCCTGTTTAAATCTTACAATAATTCACTATGAATATTGCAAGATGGAGGCAAGATAGATAGTACGTGATAAATTAGAGATCGGGCTATTGTTAGAGTAATAGAAATAGTTTTAGGGCTGTGAAAGAAATGAGATACGGTACTTGACAATTCTGTAATAACGAATAATCATGATTGAGGTGGTGACCACACAGGTGGTGACTGGCCGTCCACTACACGGGCATCTTTACGTGTTGCCAACAGGAGGCAGCGTACGGGCAACGTTTGGTGTGGGCGGACAGTTAAATGGGCTTGTGATGTGTACTATTCCCAACTTTATTCCTTTAACACTTCCTTTAATTACTTTCCTTTAAGCTATTGTGAAATAAAAACATTTTCAACACACTTGCTCGTAAAGTGTGCCATAGTACATCGTTATTAGAGCCTTAAACCGAACTATAACACACGCGTGCGTAATAATATAACACACTAGTGCATAATAGAATTATCCCTACAAAGTTAAGTTAGTACCTAACTGCAAATTATATGCGAGTAAACAGAGCATTTTCAATTTAACCGGCTAATACAGTTTTTGTAAAGAAAAAGAGGTATTATCCCGCTGAAAATTCTATTACATTTTGTGAATAAATAAATGTATCCCTAATTAAGACGAAAAAAACATTAATTATTATCAAATTATTTATAATTCACAATAATTTGTTACAAAATATTTGCATTTTATCACTATAATTATAATTTTGAAGTAGGCTGTATGGCTTTAAGTAATCAATCAACTTACATTTGGCGCGTGCAAAAAAATAGAAAAAAAACTTGCGCGCCATTTCCCATTTTTTTCTTTGAATCGCATTTGTTGCTGTGTGGTAAATGATTGTAAAAATGTCAAGTTTTAGTACAGAAGATTAACAATTGATAGATTTAACCCCGCCAGAAATACTAAATGCAGCACAAAATTCAAATGAAAGCCTAATACCTGCAAAATCTAGAGCAAAGTACTTAGCTGCTTACGATAGTTTCATACAATGGACCCTTTCATCAACGATCAAACCGAAACATAACGCTGGTTTTTTTCGCGCATCCAGAAAACATGCTCCTTAGTTTGATCGTTGATGAAAGGGCCCATATCAGAGAGTTGGGGTTTAGAAGAATTATAAAAGCAAGGGCCGTAGCTTCCAATAAAAAGCTAATCCGAACTTTCAAACCCCCAAAACTCAACTTCCAGGCAAAAGAATATCACGAAATTATTGATTGGACTACAACTACTATTTATCCACCACCATTGTTGCGAAGAGTATCTGACGAAGAAATCTGGGCCAAAATTTCAACTGCCAACACAGCAGAAGAATGGAACTTCCATAAATTCCCGTGTCACACGCAAGCGGTGGAGCGCTGTGTGAAAATGGTAACTGAAGCCTCCTCAAAACTCGTTGGTACCAAGAACAGAGATGGTTTCATCCGAACAACACTGCTATCAAGAGCTTCAATGCCAAGTTTTTCTAGCAAGCAAGATTTCAAAGTTCCAAATATTTAAAGGACTATTCTGTGAGAAGCACAATAAAATTTTTGATCGTATTTGACGATAAATTTTGTATATTTTGTAATTAATAAACTCATTTGGATAGATGTAAATTGCCTATTTATTTATTTTTCCTACAGATAATTGTTTCATCAACATCATATTTCTAAAAAAACACACGAGTAGTGGGTTTAAAAAAATTAGATGCTGCACTGCACTACAGCCGGTTCGAACACGAAAAGTGAAAAATTAACTATATTGAAGGCCTTTGCGCTACCTAAAATTAAAAAAAAAAAAAAATTTTTAATAACTCATTGTGTTTTTATAACTCTAATATTAATGATTTTCACTATAGCAGTTCAATATCTAGCTGTTTGGATACTTAAAAAAAAATTGTAAAATCCTGTGATTTTAGTGAAATTTCTAAATTTCAAGTGTGTTGCGCTAGCTGGGGGTAAAGTATATATTTTTTTTCTTTGTTGCATTTTGATAAGCCATTATAGAGACAAGTTTGTTTCGGTATAGCATTAAGAAAAAAAAAATAAAAACATTTTTCGGCCCACCCTAATATACATTAGTTATTTGGTGCCTTCTCCTTCCAGTAATTTGTATGTTTTACCTTTGTCGCCGACATTTACACAAGAAGTCAATGAAGATACTAAAGAAGTACCAATGTAAGACAAACTGTGAAATCGCCATCAAAAACAGTCCAATATCGTTTTGAAAATTGTACATTCACCAATTAATTTAATAATTAAAAGATTTATTCAATACATGTTTGTTTTTTCCTCGCAAGTGTGTTGAAAAAGTGCGTATGAAACTCGTGAGCAGCTAGCTCACTAGACACTCGGCTGATTTACGCCCTCGCCTACGGCTCGGGCTACAAACCACAGCTTCGTCTATAATGACTTAGCTCACTTGTATCATAATATACTATTGTGTTTGTATGTAACATAACATAAATTAAGTAACTTACCGTGTAGTTCTATTGTTATTATATAAGGATTTGATTTGGTTAACATTGTAGTCCATTCGATTACTATCGATGTCTGTTCACGCCTTTATATAGGAAAAATCTAATCAAATCAAATTATTTATTGCGAATATGGGTTAGTAACAGGTGGTTAGTGATGGATACAGTTAGAGTTCGTCCATAATCAGCGTTTATCGCATGCAATTTTAGACAGCGTTATAAGTAGTTACATAGAAAAAACCAAATAATGATTAAATTTTTTACAATATTCAACATGTCGGCTCTTACCTCAAAATAGAAAATGAATAATAAAATGTCAGATTTAATAAAATTATTCTAGGGATTTAATAGCTAAGAAACTCATTTATGTTGTAGTATGGCTTTTTTATTAATATTTGTTTTAAGTTTCTCTTTAACACATTCAGACTGGAAGAACCCAGTACAGACTCAGGTAGGTAGGTACATATATACGTGGAGCCATACACATTACACTCTGATTAAACAAGGCTGTCTTATTAGGCGGGAAACAAATTTTATTATGATGCCGTTTACTCTTAAGGTTTATAAAGAGATACATATTTGTTTTAATGAATGTAGTGATTTCGTAGATATACAGACAGAGCCAAAATCTTAAGCTCCGTGAAATAGGGCATACAGCTGTCAGTTTTCTGCAACTTGCTCTGATACACTTCTTTTGTGAGACAAATATATTATCATATCTGCGGAAAATTTTTAATTGGCCATCAGCACACATGCGCTGGTATATACCGGCATGTATTATGTAAATAACTATTTTTAAGATCTATCTGTAAGTTTTCCTAAAATTTTGAAAATAAAACAAAAGAAGTGTTCTTTGCGCTTGGAGTTGCCCCAAAAATAATTCCATACCTCAATACTGATTCTACGCACCCATAATAGGCGGTTATCACAGCAGACACATTAAAAAAAATTCGGAGCATGAATATTGCATACGAAAATTGATTAAGTCTCTTACTATTACTGTCAACGTGTGATTTTCAATTTAAATTGTAGTCTAAATTTAATCCTAAAAACTTAGTAGCCTCAACTTGATTAATATTATGTCCTAAGTGATTAACATTAATTTACATTAATTTAATTACATAAGTGTAGATGTCCCCTTATTAGTTCAAATCATTACTTCAGAGCACACACTTATAACTCAGGGGCATCTAATGAATTTTCAAACATACAACTATACAGAATGATCATTGCCTAAACTCCTAGTTATGGTCAAGGAGGAGAGGCATATACTATTGAATCAGAATTAAATCCTCATATAATTACAATAGAACTACACGGTAAGTTAGTTTACTTATGTAATTTTAATTGGATTTGATTCGGTTAAGATTGGTGATGCTTAGAGATAAGTTTGGAAATCCTTACTAATTATATTATTCATTTAATAATAATAAAAGACTTTGGCAAAATATTTGAAATAGATATTTATTAACAATATTTTATAATCAAATCCCTCCCAAAGTAAATCCAATCTGACAGACGTTAAGTCAGTAATCTGTTATTCTTATACAGGGTCATAATAAAAACCTTTAACAACTACAGCAGGTAGAAAAGTGTTCAATTATCATGTACATACTTGTCTCTTAGTACTTATCAATCACACAGAATCAACTCTTAAAATTTAAAACTATTCAGCCTAACCTTGTAAGACAATTATAAATAGGTAGGTAAGTACTTATAGGTATAATCAGTACCAGAATCAATTTTGTTATATTAAGATAGTCCATTCAGTCACTGTGGTGGCTAAGGAGCGGGTATAGAAGGGTAGGACGACCAGCAGCGAGATGGGTGGACGACATCGTAAAGGTTATCGTAAAGGCCGTCAGTAGGTGAGACTAGCACAGAATCGTGGTGGATGGCACAAACTTGGGGAGGCCTATACCCAACAATGGGTGAAGTCAGGATGTGGATAATGATGATGATGAGATAATCCTCTTACGAACTAATTATGCTCAATATTGCATATAGTATTTGCAAAAAGATAATTATTGGTTTCTGTATCAATACGTTTATTATAATGATTACCAAAAAACTCTAGAACCTTCTGTCGAGCCTGCAGTTCTAAATTAGATAGAATCCAGGGTGACTCTCTTTTTATTTGCCATTGAAGTATAATATAAGCATGACGAGTAGAATGTGGTGTGAATTTCTTAACATCTATCCTACTTTCTTTCATCACACTTCTGATCCAGCGGCTGATGGTCTGATTACTGGCACTTCTTTGTTTTTTTTTATAAAAGAATAATATCTTTGTATTACTTAAATTTAAGTTCTTAAATTTCTCGGTTATTCTAATGCAATATTCTAGTGTAGTTACTGGACAGATCTCAGGCAGTGTGTTGAAGGAGCATTGTTTGACTTTTATCTGGCAGAGAAATTTTATCAAATCAGTTATTTTAATTTTAAATCCTGAATCAGTATATTCTATATTGCTTTACTTAATAACCGACAATGTCTGAATGCGTTAGGAACTAGTTAGTTCTAATAACCAGACTAATTTCTTACTGAGCAATTCCATGTTTAGATTTTCATTACTTGGACAGGTTTAAATGATTTAAAACTGTGGAGGGATCCCACGTGTCACTATACATTGGCCTAGGTGGCCTTAGTCTAAAAATGCAATTGAAAAATCTCTTTAGTTGAATATCAGCTACAAGGCAAGGATCATTTATAAGAGACCGAGCAGAGCGGTACATATTTAGGGTAGCATAAGAAGCCCTCTTTGAGTAATATTTAGTCAAAAATTTTAAAAACTTACTTATAGACAATTCCCAGATGATTTATGAATACCATCTTCACAAAATGTCCACAGTTTTTTAATTGCTGATGTGTATAGTTTAATTGTGATCTCTGATAAGGAAGCTACCATGACCTCAACAGTTTCTTTAATAATTATTCTTCTGTATGCTTCCCTGATAATATGCAGGCCCTCAGGGAAAGACTGTCGTGAAGAGGATGCAGGGTTGAGGGAGGAGAAAGTGAAAATGGTTTCGATAGCAACTATTTCTGATATGGCCATGGCACTTACTAAAGGATACCATGGTTGTGAGGTCCATAAGGGATATTATTAATACTAAAAACACCTATAGTTTATCATAGTGGATCCTATGTATGGTCTTTAATATTAAAGAAAAAGATGGAAAGCATAAAACAAATTATAGATGACCAGTCTACTATAAAAGCATCTATGTTTTCTGCATGAGGATCATGATGTCCGGATCATCTAATATATAAGAATCGTTGTCCTGACTGACTGACATATATAGACAACGCACAGCCCAAACCGCTGGTCCTAGAGACTTGAAATTTGGATGGTATGTTCTTTGTGGTGTGAAAGTGAACACTATGAACGGATTTTCAGAAATTCATTCCCCTAAGGGAATAAAAAAGGTTTTTACGGTTGTATGAAAAATCATGGTTCTTGGGTTTATAAACTTTAAACTAGGCAAACATATTCTTCAACAAAAATAAGAGAAATAGTATTTTTTTATTTTACAAAATTCATCCCCTGGATGGGTGAAAAAGGGTGTTGAACTTTGTACGGCAAAACATTATTTCTAGGGTTTATGCAAGGTGCATAATGAAACATGCAATAGTAATTCTATGTTTCTCTCTATCTGATAATCACCCCATAGGGCTGAAAAGGGATGTTGTAGTTTGTTCTTAAAAAATGACATTTGCATTTACAAACGTATAATTTTGCATAAATGCTTTTTATAGGTAAATAATGAAACATTTTATCATGGTAAGACCACCAGGGTCTAATGATGGAGTCAGGGGGGAATCTACAGAACTCTTTAATGGATAACAGTAGATGTATCGTGTTTTAGTTCTATAAAATTGTTTCTACGAGACGTTTCACGATACAATTGACTACCAGCGTCTGAAGACGGAAAAATAGACCGCTCTTAACCTGATATTGATGGTTAAGAGCGGTCTATCAGTATATTAAATAATCGTTATGAGACTGACTGAAGTTCAACGTACAGCCTAAACCGCTGATCCTAGAGACTTGAAATATAGATGGTGTGCTCTTTTTAGGGTGTACGGATGGACTAAGAAAGGAATTTTTTGACATTCGCACCCCAAGGGGTCCAACATAAGAGTATAAAACAAAACAAAAATAGTCTGTTTTTCAGGTATCGTTAATAGTATGCCGATCAAATTTTAAATGTAGATTCCTCTAACAAAATAAACTAATACATATTTCAGCACTTTCAGAAATTTTCCTGAAAAAAGGCACAAGACCACTTTGTTTGACAACCTAATATAATTTTTCATTTAAGCCAGATTTAAGAGTATTTTGAAACAGTTAAAGTTAGTTTTAAATTTAAATATTTTCAGGAACCCCATTGTCAAAATAAGACCTCTTATATCAAAAATTTGAGTGTGATAGCGTTGTAAATGTCGTCAAAAATAAAATGGAGCTAACAGATGATCAACAGAATTCCTTAATGGATATGAGTAGAACGGTTATGTTTGGGTGCTTTTAAATAATTTGTGTTAGATGTATGATGGTAAATGTAATATATACCAGGGTGTGATGATGAAGCTAGGAGGGAATCAACAGAAGTATTTAATGGATAACAGTACAACAGTCGTGCTTGGGTCGTTTTAAGTTGTTTGTGTGAGATTTATAACGGTAAAACATATAATGTCTGCCAGGGCTGATGATGGAGCTAAGAGGAAGTCCTTTATGGATAATAGATACAAGAACGGTCGTGTGTGTGTTCTTTTAAATTGTTTTTGTGAGTTGTTTAACGATATCATCTACCAAAGTCTGATGATGGAGCCAGCAGAGATTCAACAGAACTCTTTAATGTATAACAGTAGATTTATCGTGTTTGGATTCTATTAAATTGATTTTGCGAGACTATAATGACTACCAGGGTCTGATCATGAAGCCAGGAGTGAATCACACTAATAGTATAAATTTGAAAGTTTGTATGTTCGTTTATTTGTTTAAATGAATAAAAGAATAAAATAAACACGTTAGTGTACACCATATAAACAAAAAAATACAAACAACATAGAAAATACTTATACAAATAATTACTATTTGGCTCTATGGGCAGTGATGATTGTGCCTAAGGTTCAGTTTAGCTTGCAGGACTTTATTTAATACACCACTGATATACGTGTGCGCTCGATGATGTTTAAAAACTACTTATAACAGGCATTCTTATCGCTTATCGTTTGTTTAAACTACTGAACGGATTGAGGTCAAACTTTGCAAAAGTTTAGTTGACGACCTTCATGGTGCAGTGGGCGAATAGCCGGCTAAAATTCAGGAGGTAGCGGGTTTGATTCCCGCTGCGTAAAAAATGATTGCATGATTTACAGATCAGTTCAGGGTCTGGATGTTTTTCGATATAGTAGGTATGTATTATGTATTTAAAAAAAAGCACACATAGGTATTCTATCAGTTATCTGGTTTCCATAGCACAAGTTTTGCTTAGTTTGGGGCTAAATAGCGCTGCGTGAAATGTACAGCATTATATATAGTTTTAAACCTAAACCTAGCCTATTAAACCTAAACTAACATAAATGTTACTTATTATTTCATAAATAAGTTTTCATAATCTTTGGTACCCCTACACGCCAGCTTAGAATAGATATAAATACGTAAAAATAGAGACATATTCTCAAAAAAAAGGTAAGGTTCCTAAAAAAAATTTGCTACATAAGCGTCCTGCAGTTAAATTTAGTATAGT
Source organism: Philereme vetulata (assembly GCA_918857605.2). Taxonomy (NCBI): domain Eukaryota; kingdom Metazoa; phylum Arthropoda; class Insecta; order Lepidoptera; family Geometridae; genus Philereme; species Philereme vetulata. Next base: position 5,482,472 of record OU975484.1, read on the forward strand.
CGCAATGGTGAGCCATACAAAATTCAGCCATCGATCGTAGTGACCCCAGTCCACTGTCTGCATGTTAGATATAGGCGCAATTATGAGTCATAAAAAACCAGCAACCGCAGTATCAGCCAGCACACTCTTTAATGAAAATAGGGTCGCAGTGATGAATCGTACACAATTTCAGCTACCGCAGCGTCCTCCAAACAACTCACTACAAGTCAGATAGAACCGCAACAATGAATCATAAAAATAAACCAGCTACCGCAGCTGGAGAATGCTGCGTAGCTTATTTTTATGATTTTAAACCCAATCATTTTAAGATTTATAATGTTGCAATGATTAGTCATAAAATAAACTGTTACCACAGCATTCTCCAGTATACCGTCATATAAATAAATAGGGTCTCAAGGATGAAAAATGAAATAATACCAGCTACTGCAGCGTCTTGCTATCCACTTCCTTTAAGTTTGTTAGTGTCGGAGTGATGAGTGATAAGAAGTTTTTAGTTACTGCAGCTTTTCCGAGCCCATACTCTTCGAGTAATATAGGTACAATGTACGCAATAAAAAATTTAGAGAACGTAGAGTCCTTTAGCCCACTCCTTTAAGTTAGAAAGAGTCGAATGTTAAGTCAAAAAAAAACAGCTACCGCGGTGTCTCACTCTCTTAAACTATAAATAAGGTATTTTTTATTAGGGACTTTTTAAGATGAATAGGGTAATGATCAGTCAAGAAATTAGCTGCTACCACAGCATCCTCGAGCCCACCCTTTTTGTGGTAAGTAGGGTCACAATGATGAGTAGTAAAAATTTACGACCTACATCCATCTAACTACAATTCACAAGAGGCAGCAACGATGAGTCATAAAAATTCAGCTACCGCAGCATCCACCAGTCCAATCTTAATAAGAAAAATTGGGTCAAAAAAATTATTAGTCATAAAAATTATTCGTAAAAAAATAAACCGGCTAGTGCAGCTTCCCTAGGCCACCCTCATTAGGATAAATAGTCATAAAAAACGCATCGTATACCACTCAATCCACTACAAGTTAGGTTAGGTTAGGCTACAAAATGTGCATCTACCACAGCGTCCCGCAGCCAATTGCCTTTAAGTGTGATGGCATCGCAATGATAAGTGATAAAAGTTTTCAGCCAACACAGCTTCCCCACTCCCCAGGACCATAGAAGATTGTAAAAACTGCAGCGTCCCCTGACCAACTCACATCAATAACATAACCTATAAATATCAATAATCTAACGATTGTGTTGAAATGATAAGTCAAAAAAAAAAAAAGAAAGCGCCATCCAGCCCACCCTCTTTAAGATAAATAGGGTCGCAAGGATGAGTAAAAACAAATTTTTAGCTACCGCTGAGTTTTGAGCCTGCTTTTTTTAGGTAGAGTCTCACTAGGGTCTCTTAAAATTAGCTGTAGGTGTGTATTTTTACACCATAGAACAACGTGCGCGAAGCCGCTGGTAACAGCTAAGATTATTTTATGACTCATCATTGCGCCTATATTTAAAGGATAGAGAGTTGGCTGAGGTCACTATGGCTTGCGTTTTGTATTGCTCACCATTGCGACAATATTAAACTTAAAGGGAGTGGACTGCAAGACGCTTATGTAGCTGCAATTTTTTAGCTGATTTATGGAATAAAAAGTAGCATATGTGTTAATAAAGATTAAATTCTACATATATACCAAATTTAATCGAAATCGGTTTAGCTATTCTGACGTGTTTGAGTAACAAACAAATAAATAAACAATCAAATAATAATAATCCTCAATGAACATCACATAAATTAATGTGATATTTTGTGATGAATTAGTATCTACACATTTAGTAGTGTAATGCTTACGAAGTCGCGGGCAACAGCTAGTTTTGTATATAAATCTTGATAATTTTGTATTTGCTCTAGTGGCAAATAAGTCTATGCTAAATATGGCTTGCCTAACAAACTTGATATTCTTTAGAATATGTCATCAGTTAATTCCCACTTACCTCTCTTGATAATGAATTTAGTTTAGGAAACTGTATTTCCTCCCCCCCCCCCCCCATTTTATTGATATATTCAATAGATGTTGTATTATCTATACATTGAAATATTTGGCATGAACCTTTATTCTTAGCAAAATGTTGAAACCAAAGAAAATAACTAACAGCTCCATATAATTGATATGACGCTGTTTTTCTTCCACCTTCCAGAACCCATTAGCTAACACTTTATTACAAAACACTCCCAAGCCTGTGTCGGAAGCATCTGCATAAATTTTATGGTTAACCTATATTGTCTCATGACATTTGTTGTGGCATCTATGTAATTAAGCCACCATGATAAGTTCTGTTCACATTCGTTAATAATTTCCATATTCAAATCGTAACTTTTTTAAATTATTTAAAGCTAAATACTTTTACCGTTCCAAAATTTTTGCTTAAACATAACCATAGGCCACAGCTGGGCAACTTGATATGAAGGTTCCAATAAGCTGGGAAAAACTTCTTATTGAACATTGATTTTTATTTAAGGGGACACCGGAGGTACAATCCCCCATACAACACGTACTACCAAGATCATTTCTAATTCGAGCATATTTCTACTTTAATATGGTATTATTTAAATTTGAATAGTATTTATCTAGGTTCGCAACCATATATTAGATCAAAATACTTACCTAAAATGAAATAGAAGCGTATCGCATTCTGCATGTTTTACGTCATAAAAGACCTGTTTTCAACCTAATTGTTTCGTATTAAAAACAACAACATCTTACGTATCCTAGTCATGGGAACATAGATTATATCGTCTAGTTACAGATTAACAACACAATGAGAAAAATACAACAAGTTTTCTGTCATAATTTTTGATATTACGGAACACTATCAAAATCTAATCAAATTTAGAATCGTTCTAATGCTATCACTGTCGCTCTGGGTGGCCAAACTTCGTTACTAAACAGGGATAGCGATATTCAGGCCGAAGTTTTGGACGCGGCCGAATTGAAGTTGCGCTCAGGGTTCGCCGGCGCGTGAAACCCCCTTTATAAGTGAAACTGTATGTCATTTCTTTTTATCACCGGGACAGTTGCTCAACTTGTACCAAGCACAAGTCCGATCGTGTTTGGAGTACTGTTCTCACCTCTGGGACGGATCAGCGAAGTACCAACTTGAAGCTCTGGAATCAATTGAGATTAGAGCCAAGAAGCTCATAGGCAACGATGAGCTAGTTGACGCAAGGCTCTTCAGCCTGTAGCATCGACGAAAGGTTGCTAGCCTCTCGGTTTTTATCGAGTAGGTATATTTCGGGTTCCGCCGCACACGGCGGAACTTTTCAACCTGATGACATATTATCTATATATAATATCACATATTCAGTTACCACAAGATAATTTACATAATGTTCTTGTATCTTCTAGCTTAAAATGCACCATTGAAATAAACTTATTTAAACATTTTAAACTCAATATAAATCTCACCATTCAGTTTTGGAACAGTGACAATTATAAAAATGAATTGAACCTTTTCTGGTCTACATTTTGTTTATTTTTTATGTTATTTGTGAGGAAACAGGCTTACGGCCCACCTGATGGTAAGCGGTCACCGTCGCCTTTTGTCGATTATTACGGATTGGCGGGACAGCCTCTCAGGGCGGAGTTTGAAAAGTTATCCCTGGGTTTGGGTCCCCTACTGACCCACGGATAGCCAGCGGGCAGCCGTTTCACCGGGTCTCCCTGGACACCACGCCAACCCTCCATCTCGACCCAAAAGAGGCCCTTGCTAAGAAAAGCCAACGGTCCCCAATAATGACAGGAATACTCTCTACCTGGGAGGCACTGGTACTCCTACACTGATACCGGAACACACGTACACTAGAAGTTTCGGTGCCCTACCACTAGTAGATGACAGGGTTAGTCGGCTCTTACGACACGCTACCCGGCGATGGAAGGGAAAATAGTACTCTTTTTCCGTCCCACTTACGGATAAAAATTAATTAATGAGTAATCTGTTTATTCTGTAGAACATACCATGTTTTCAGTTTCTGAAAAATCTGAATTATTTGGTATTGTATTTTGGATGAGGGTGGATATAAAAGGGATCATAAAAGTTTCCTTGAAGGTACCTTTTTAACCATTGCATATGCTGGTGTTTACCCCCCCAATTTCCTTGCTTGGCCTAACTGGTACGAGGAGGGGGCCAGTAGTTTTTTATTTTATTGATTGTTCAATATTGATGTGGAAGATTTCATTGGAAGAAATAGATGATATAGAAAATCATCTATTTTCACATTTTCTAGCAACTGCAATTTTTGGGTCAAGGCTTGGACCTATTAGTTTTCTGCGGGTACTGGTATCTTGAAAATGTGCATCAGCCAAAAAACCGGAATGCATCTGTAAGGCCTGAAATTTCAGTTGATAATTCTTCTTTATATTTATGAAAGTATTAATAATAAAGGTTTTCATTACAGCCGCTACAGAAATTCCTAGCAGTTGTTGCTTTTCTTAAACTTTCTTGTCCCGAGCTTTAATTTGTTCACTTAGTAGACCTTGCAGCTCTACATTAAATTTAGGAGCTTTGTGAAGGGTTGCATTCTTCGGAATACTGTATTTTTTCAGTATGTCTTCTTTGGTTTCCTTTTTCAGACCACTTACTAAGATACCATCGACTCTTTTCAAAATTTGCATGTGCATTTTTTCACTATACACATTCTCAATGTTTTGAGTACATCCCAGGGCCATATGGAGTCATCCCACTCTTCAACACTAGCAATGTATTCACCTAAAAAAGGAAACTATGTTTAGCCTTAGTAAGTGTCTAAGTAATATGCAGAGCTACCAGCTTAACATACGAACTTAGTGTGAATATATGTACCTACTAGGTACTGCACATAATTGACTAGTCTAGCCTACATCCTGTTATGTAGAGACCATATTATCAACACGTAACCTGCTTATTGTAGTAGAAAAAAATCCAAGCTATTTGAAGTCACCGATGTCACATAGCTATTAGGGGCAAGCTATTCGAAACCACCGATCTCTTGTAGCTAGGAAGTTGCTTATGAGGAAAGTAGGCTCTCATAGCGTCTAGTACACCTGCTATCTTGGACCACCGGCCCGCCATAGAGGTTACGTACTGACTGTCCTTATAAATACTAGAGAACCTCCCTGTATTTATCGCAGCATTCTCACTCCACCGGCGTAATCCATGTTTATTTATGGAAATTAATGCAATTTAAGTTATTGATAACCGACATTTTATCCAACAACCTGTCAGGACATGTCGGTATAATGGAAATCTTTTCTATTTCAATCAATGCCTAGACAAGGCACGCGCAGGCCCTGTTCGGGTCTACAGTGTACAAGTTGCATTGGCCGGTGCGGCCTGCTGCGTTTTCCCCCCGCTTTACAAACTTACCGGTTTTCACACATATTTTCATCGTTTCCTTGAATTGAGGAGTTTGACGACCCAGGCAAGTGCTTACTGAGCGACTGTGTTTTCGTAATTTCTTTTCTAACTTTCTAATTTGCTCACATAGCCTCTTCTCACTTCTTTTTGGCACATTTCCACCAAAAAAACTATTGTATTAATTGTATTATGTGTATTATGTTTGACGTCGAGTTGCGAAAGAATGAACGAGTTGAATGAATAATGGGACATCTGGACTTATTTTTCCTATATAAAGGCCTGAACAGACATCGACAGTAATCGAATGGACAACAATGTTTACCAAATCAAATCCTTATATAATTATTAATAAATAGTATTTTTATAATATTATCCGAACACATACGAGTAAGTATTATCATAAAAAAAAAAATACAAAATAGTTTCTAAAAGTGGAAATAATGACTCTGCGTAATAAATCAATTTAGTTGGAATCTCCATTGCTCGTAAATCAATTATTTACAGTTCAGAGGCATGAACATATGTACATGAACACATACTATTCGATACGTTAACTAATTATCTCAACAAAATTTAAGCAAGTAGGAGATGGAACGTATGCGGTTAAATCGTTTGAATAGGACAAGCGTTTAGAAAATGTAGGTATATCAGAAAATAATCATAATTAGAAGCATTATTGGACGTCAGAGCGCGGTGCATTAACAAACATACAAGTAGTGGAGATTTTGGGAAAGCAGTATTCAGTAGAAACCTGCCGTCGTCCTCGCCATGGGTTATTCGAGTCTCTTCATCATCAGCACCCTCGCCGTCCTCGGAGCCGCCACCGCGGAAGTCTGCACTGTAGATGAGTTAGGTAAAACCAGCCAGCAATAAAACCAACCATTATCAACTATATTTTTAGTATGCAAGGTCTTTTCTAGGAGGTAGATCTTTTCGTTTCTAATGCTGTATGCGCGTGGGGGGGGGGGGGGAGGATAACGTTTTAGGGTGTATGCATATAATTTATGTATGTTCGTTTATTCATTTGGCGAATCGTGTAGGCAGCTTGGCGTATTTTGACGCGGATCATTGACACGTCTGTGTAACATACCTTGTATAAAGTTTTAAGAATTTAACAGCGAATATTACCACCGAAATAAAAGTTGATTAAAACCTATTGAGAAAGGTAACAAGATTAAGGTACTGTCCACGTTTAGTTCGCATACCTACAGCGATCAGCTGACACGCAGGTACGAGTAGGTTCCAAGCGCAATGTACGTGCCTATCATGCAGTGGTACAGTCAGTCTAGTTTCTACAGCGCTTATATGTAGATATATTTGATTCCAATAATCGTTCTCACACTACTAAAACACTCCTTGACAACCTACGTCATAACTGGTTCATAACAGAAACGTTAGTTAATCGTTTACAGCTACCAATTATACCGTCCACTACACGTATTTGAGGTGTGACCAATCGTTTCACAAAGTACCCATACCTGTAAAATAAATATTCGTTCGTAAGATGTTCAATGTTTGGTTCTGATGAGTATCACATCGCAGCTACCTTAAGATGTTAACTGCGAGGGCAAGCGTATACCTAGCCACATAACGCTCTCAGATCCTTCCTTCAGCGTTCCGTCGGAGGTAACCTTCTCGGCGTTGATACATTTTGGGATCTACTAAATGCCAAGAAAATAAAACTTATCTCTGGTTCATACCTACAAGATTTGAAAACAGGATGGATCATTTCTGGTCCCGCATGTTATAATTATTACAGGAAAGTAGCATTTGGCGTTAAAAAATGTTTTAATATAGATATTTCGCTTTCACGACCTGACGATGTTCTGGACAAACAAATTTGTGTGCGAACAAGGCCGGTCATATGCAAGTGAGACTTACGCTGAGAGTTCCGTACCTACTTAGCGGTATTATTTATTTATAATATGATACCCTTCTTGACCTAGTAATATAACCCTATTTAAAAATTTTTACCCCACACCATCTTGACCACTTTCGCAATCAAATAAAGAAAAAAAATACGAAATTATTGCTGATCCTAATTTCAAGTCGTTAGTCTCGATACTTTCTGAGGTAAACAAGCTTGCATATTTTGATAATTGCAAGCGGAGTTATTATCGATATGAAGTGATGACGTGATGAAGTGATGACACTAAATTTTCACATTAAAGTTGTGGTCAGACGGACGGGCAAACGAATAAATTCACACCAATACCAAATCCGTCAACCCCAGAAGTATGCTCCGGCAGTGGTAGTTGAATAGTTGCAGTAGTCTCTCGGCCCGAACATACTTCAGCTGATAACGGATTACGTGAATTCGACCCATTTTTAAACGTTTCTAACCGACTGCAAAGGAGGAGGTTGTCAATTCGACTGTATTTTTTTATGTTTGTTACCTCAGAACTTTCGACTGGGCGAACCGATGGTGATGATTATTTTTTTATTTGAAAGCTGGTGCTGCCCGTATGGTCCCATTTCCATTTGGTTGAATTCTGACAATGGCATCCATGAGAAAACCTTATAAGTCTTAAATTTGTTTAATTTTTGTGTTATGTTATGTTTGTTAGCACAGAACTCCGTTACATATCAACTGATTTGAAAAATTAGTTTTTAATAGAAGGAATATACTTTAAGATTGATCTCATGGAAATTTTATCAAAATTGGTAGAGTAGTTTGGTTTTTACTGTTATCTGAAGTTGGTTATATTTTTGATAAAAAGTTACTTGTTGTTTTTGGAACAAGGATTTGTTAAATGCATAACTACAGTTAACAAAAACTTGCTTGCAGGTTTAGAAGCAGGGTTTCCTGTAACTGCTGCCGATGGATATATATATAAAGGAGGCGTTGCGAATATTCCAAATGTAAGTGCTTACTCACCTCAGAATCATCTCAGTTCGGAATCACATTAAAATTGTACTTAAAGGACAGACAAAATAATGATCTGGAACTAGATCACACTGCTCAAATTAGAAGACAAGTTTAGTATCAAGGAGACCTAAGAATCAACCATTAAGTCTCCTCTTAAAGGGGGAGATGTTATACCCTTGTATTACAAGACCATCCTTTAGTCCTGGGACCTGATCAGCATTCTATTTTATGATAACTATTGAACCTAACAAGTTCAATAGTCATCATCAGTTTAGACTTCAGTCTCGGTTCTATCTTTTTAAATATCGGAGGTGTCCAGGGCTTTTTTAATATTATCCTACAGATTGTTAAATATCAATAATTAAATCCTTGCTTATTTAAGCACCTATCTGTAAAAATCCTCTGGAAATCCGTCGTATAACAGTGCGTTTGTTACTATCAATAGATCATTTACGTTTTTCGAAATTGCTAAGTTTTTTTTTATAAATTATAAGCCAGCGTTTGACCACGATCTTGCCTGACGGTAAGCGATGATGCAGTCTACGATGGTACACGCTTGCCTAGAAGAAACCTATTTACTAGCGACTTTAAGACCCCTAGGTTGTAGTTATCAGGAAACACAGACTCAGGCAAGGCGTTCCACTCCTTGGCGGTGCGCATATTATAGGTGAAAAAGTACCGCTTTGTGCGTATGGGAGGTAGGTATGTCTACCATGTAGCGGTGGCGCACTGCAAAGCGTCTAATGATAGAATGGGGATGGTGGAATCACATTGAAAAGCTCTGCAGCACACTCTCCAAAATGTATCCGATAAAAACCATGAGGTTTGCAACCTTTCGACGATGCTCGAGGCTGTGGAGCCTTGCATCTGCTAACTCGTCATTGCAAATGAGTTTCTTGGCTCTTCCCTCAATTGAATCTAGAGCCTCTAGGTGGTATTTCGCTCATCCATCCTAAAGGTGAGAACAGATATGATCTTGTGTTTGGTATAAGTTGAGAAACTGTCCTGGTGTGAAGTAATGCCTCACCTTTGCAAGTTTACCAAGCTTTTTAGCGGCTAGCTAGGCTTTAGACTCAATGTAGGAGCTGAAATTGAGAGTCGCTTTCAAGGACAAGTTTAAGCGTTCAACCATGGCCTCCCTGAGTGACTGAATCTGCGCCCCACTGGATTGTGCAGTAAATAAATAAATAAGAAATAAAAGCATTTATTAAGGAACAACAAATATACAGTCATGTGTACAGTTTAAAACGATGATGCCTGTATTAGTATGTAAACTGTGTTATAGACACCAACGCCCTCCTCCTATATATCTATGAGTTCCAATCGGGTAAATGTTACATTATCATAAAACTAAACTAAAAATTCTAGTTATTCTCCAACAGACCAGAAGGATCTGTGTGGGTGGATGTATTTGTGAGTGGTGTGTGTGTGTGTGTGCGTGTGTGTGTTTGTGTGAGGGTGTATGTGTATGTATGTGTGTAATGGAGTGTGTGTTTTTGTGTGTAGGCACTATTTGGGAATCTTTAGGGGGTCCTCAGTATCTTCGTAATTTAAACATTTAAGCCACTCTAGACATTTAATCTTACATTTGTTGTGAGGTAGCGGGTAAATGTTAATTTCCTTGTTAACTCTGTTGTACAAGGAAGAGCTAATAAAAAAGAAGTGACGACTTGCCACTGCTGTACGTCGTTGAGCTATTTTGCAAACTTTATCTGCTCCCCGTTTCGAATGTTTCAGGTTAGGGTCATAGAACAACTGAGAGTGCTTGCGAAGAATAGTTTGCAAAATGAATGTTTGCCGAACTGTGGGGACTGAACAGATCGAGTAAAGCTCAGTAGTAGGGAACCAGATAGGTTTTTTATTCATCACTTTAAGAACAGCTCTCTGAGCCCTTTCTAGTCTTAGCATCGAGGTTTTAACTGAGCCACCCCAGGAAGTGATGCAGTACGCTATGATGGATTGGGCTAGTGCCAGGTAGATGATTTTTAAGGATTTTAGGTCAATAACTTTTCTTAGAGTTTTGAAAACGAATAGCAGCTTTTTTATGCGGGATACTGTTGAATCTACATATCTGCTTTTTCCAATTTAGAGCGTTGTCAATCATGACGCCAAGATATTTGAGACAAGATGTTTGCTCTATGTGCGTACAATTGCAAGTGGTGGGGACTGCATCTCTTGAACAAACATGGGCACATACAGATAGAGAGGAAGGTGGAGTGGATAGATTGGGAGTGAAAGCAATAAATTTACTTTTGGATATGTTAAGGGTGAGAAGGTTTGTGCGTAGCCAGTCCATAACAAATTTAAGGGCATTTTCAGAGAAATCACAAACTTCTGGCCAGCTCCTACCATGGACCAAGAGAGCCGTGTCGTCAGCGTATGTGATTATCTTACAGTTAGGGAGATGTAAATTACAAAGCTGGTTTATGTATAATAAGAATAAAGTAGGTCCGAGAACACTACCTTGTGGAACGCCAAAAGATACGTGTTCTTCTCCGCTCTCGAAATCATCTATCTTTACATATTGTGTACGATTTTCTAGGTAGCTACTGAACATGTTCAGAGCGACACCTCGTACGCCTATATGTTCCAACTTGTATAGAAGTATAGGGACCGAAACAGTGTCAAAAGCTTTGGATAGATCCAAGAAAATACCTATGGTTTTGAGTTTTTTATCGAAGTTTTTAACAACAGTGTCTGTCAATTCCAGTACGGCATCATCTGTGGATTTTCCACTCCTGAAACCAAATTGGTTTGGTGACAAGACGTTGTTTTCTTTAACGAAGTTAATTAATCTCTTATTAAGAATTTTTTCAAAAATCTTCGATAAAACGGTCAATACTGATATAGGTCTGTAATTAGTGATTCTGTCTCGGTCTCCAGACTTGAAAATTGGATGCACTACTGCTTTTTTAAAAACACTAGGAAAGACTCCGGAAGAGAGGGCAGAGTTAAAAACATATGAAAGCACAGGAACAAGGGTTTCGCGGGCAGATTTAATCACAGTAGTAGAGATGCCGTCCCATCCCACAGCACTCTTGTCCTTAAGGTTTAAGGTTAATCTCAGTGTTGTCTGTACTAAAAAGGACCATCGAATGTACAGTGGATTGGCTTAGGTCATAGGTAGACTGAAAAGGTGTTATTGAAGCCTTATTGGCGTTTAGTATATCCGAAGCGAGGGATTTTCCCACATTTGCAAAAAATGTGTTAACAGAGTTTACGGAAGATAAGGGACTATGACACAGTTTTAAAAGATTCGATGGGCTGGATTTTGATTTATTCAAGTTACCGATTTCCTTGATGATGTTCCATGTAGCTCTTGGACTTTTCCTGGCCTTCTGAATTTCTTGTTGATGATATTCTTGTTTAACTTTTTTTAAAAGGCGGTTACAGAAATTGCGGTATCGGAAATAGATGATTTTAGGAATGTTATTTTCTGGATTTTTCTTAAATATTCGATACAGCTTATCTCTGTGGCGTATGCATTTTAGAAGACCAGGAGAGATCCAGGGTTTGATAATGCGTTTCCGATTGGGGATAGATGACTTGATACAATGGGTTTTATGACCGTGGAAACAACATTAACTAAGGAATCAGCTATTATATCAGCGTCGCTAGAATTAAATATAAAAGAAAAGTCGGTATTTTGTAGATCTTTAACGATTTCCGGAATATTATTACGATAGGTGTGACGGTTTGTGAAATTATGTTTTTCCTTAGTACTGCAATACAACAGAAGAGGCAAATGATCAGTAAGTGGGGTATCAAGGACAAGTGCGGTTGCCGGATTTGAAGTCCGAAGAATTATATGATCGAGGCAATTTCTATCTCGAGTAGAGATAAGGTGCGCTGGCAGCATAGCGTGTGAAGCTACCAGGTTTTAATAATCGTCTGCTGAACAGTCGTGGTTTGTAGGTAATAGATTGATGTTTATATCTCCAATAATAACAGCGGTTTTATAAGAACATAGTGTATTTAACACGGTGTCCAGGCTTTGTAGAAAAGGAGTCAAGTTTTTATAGGACGAAGATCGATATAACGCTATTACCGCAATGCTGTCGGTAAATTTAAGAGTAATGCAATTTGCGTCATTGAAGTCAGGGGTATTAACATTACAATTCAGGGTATTTCTAATGTAAACAACCACGCCATCGTTTTGGTTTCTAAAGGAGGATACATGATGAGTAAAGTCTGGAAGCAAAGGAATGTACGAAGATTTACTCAGCCAACATTCTGAGAGGACAATCACATCAAGATTTAGGTTAATTCTTTTTAGGAGAATGAGAAGGTGGTTAAAATTGCAGTTTATACTCCGTATGTTAGCATGAAGAATTTTTAACCCAACACTATTACTGTTAACATGAAGAGTTACATCTTCTGGTGAACAAATATTTGATTCCGACACAGAAACTTGTTCAATGTCGTTATAAAGCATATTTATGTCATCCATAATGAGTGTGAAAGTTTAACAAGGGATCTTTCTGAGTCAAGAGAGCTGGCTTTTTAGTTAAGTAGGAAGATCTATGGGGATGCCTAAAGAATATGTGTGTTTGTGTATATGTGTGCATGTAGAGTGTATGTAGAATGGGACAAAGTGAATTACTTTTGCAACTAACTAATATGTATACAAAAATAAAAATAAGGTGAGTGATGCAATAGAGCTTCTGTAGTTCTGAGGGATACAAACAGGAACAATCGCGAGTAGTGATCTTAAATGTGGCATCTAGTCACTTTAGGTTGTTCAGTTTGTTCAAGTCAGCCTTGTGCAACACACGGATCAGCGGACCATTTTCTCTCTTACGCAAAAATATCTTCCCGTGAGACACCCAACAAAACTTAAAATTGTTTTTTTTGCTGCCAATTTCAAAAAACAATTTCTTCATCTTGGCGGAGAGATTCTCTGAGATGAAAATAGATCTCGCTGGTCCACTATAACGCAGGTGCTGAGTAGACAGCTTTGATGAGCCTTTGTTGAATTGGCGGAACATGGTGGTTATTTTTTCCTTTTGCAAAACGCTGGTGAGGTCCACAATTATCGTGCTGTTTGCCGGATCCTTAGTTTTGATTCTAAAAATGTCTTTGACATCGTGCTCTTGGATGGGCACATTTAGCACCTTCGTGGTATTTATAAAGGTATCCAGAAGTGTAGACTTCGATTCCGAGACAGGGGCGGGTACATTTCTTAATTCAATACACGTAGATCTACTACTACGCTCGAAATTTTCTAGCCTGTCTTCTAGTGTCTTTATGTACTGCACGTCTGTTTTACGCTCGTCTTCCAACTTGTCGAGTCTGATCTGAAGCAAGTCGTGCTTTTCCGCCAAGAAGTCGACGGTAGATCGTATGTCCTCAACAGCGGAGCAAATTCTGTCGTACTTTTGCTCTTGCTCTGCTTTGAAATCTCTAAACATCTGCTTCATTTCTACCATAAAACTTTGTAGCTCCTCATTTACGCAAGCTGACCGTTTTTGCTTCCGGGCATGTAGGTTTTCTGAGAGGTTTGGTTCTGATGAGCTGCCGTGTAACTGCTGCAAGGCTGGTACTCGCAGTTTTTCAATCTGTACCTGAGTTGGCGCTGGCGTGGATGACGAGCGCTCGAGCCCGGGCGCAGTAACAGGCAGCGCAAGCGCATTCCCAAGGGGCGAGGGGGGTGGCGTTCGTTCAAGTGGCATCGTGAGTAAGCCAACTACCGGAAGCGATTAAGGCGAATGCAATTAGCAAGTGTCCAGAACCAACAGTGACACAAAAGCGCAATGGAACGATGCTCTTATACTGCGGTGATTGTAGTTGCAAAATAGCTCCCGGTTTAGTCGTGTTTAAGAAAAAAAAATGATAAGCGGCAGCAGCGTGGTTGCTATTTCGTAAGTAGTAGGCTCGTGGCTGGGCCGCCGTAGCAGCTTCGTAGCACTGTGTAAATCGCGTAGCAGGCGCACGGATGCGCGTAGCATTGAGTGTGAAAGCGGTGATTTTGTCGCGCCCACTCACGCACTGATGACGCAGCGGGTCTACGCACGGCTGAGGTGCGGACGACCGCTGGTTCGAGCCTCACGACAAGCAAAAAGTGACGTCCACTTACTGGCGTCCGCGACGTGAAGGGGCTCCGCTTGACACTCGGGGCGTAGCACCAATTTGACCAAGGACAGTCGCGCAGACCCGAGGCGTAGTCCCAACAATTGAATTATTTATAATTTAAAAACGACAAACACGTCCGTTCGGTACGAGAGCCGAGGAGGAAAGCCAAGCTTTTTAGCGGCTAGCTGGGCTTTAGACTCAATGTAGGAGCTGAAATTGAGAGTCGCTTTCAAGGACAAGTTTAAGCGTTCAACCATGGCCTCCCTGAGTGACTGAATCTGCGCCCCACTGGATTGTGCTGTAGATGTGTAACTCTCCACAACAGTGCTGTCGTCTGCATAGCCAAAGGTTCCGGGCTTTAGCAGATCGTTGATATGCAGCAGGAAGAGAGTTGCAGAAAGTACTGACCCTTGAGGGAATCTGGCGTTAATCGCCAATTGATCGAAAGTGCAGCCATTAACGACGACGACTATCGATCGGTGTCTCAAAAAGTCTGAGATCCAAACCCAAAGACCAGTGGGTAGACCGAAAAACGAAAGCTTACTTATAAGGCTATCATGCTAGACTCTGTCAAAGGCATTTGAGATGTCGAGAGAAACAACAAGCGCTTCTCCGTATTTCTCAAAAGCCTCGCTCCATAAATGCGTGGCATACGCTTAAAGATCCCTAGTTGACCGGTTTGTGCGGAAACCATATTGGCTATCACCGAGAAGGTTATTAGCTTCTAGGTGTGCTAGGAGTCTGTTGTTCTGAACACGGTTCATAGTCTTACAGATTATGGACGTGACCAAGATGGGCCTATAATTTGAAGGGTCAGCACGACTACGTGTTTTGGGCACAGGCTGCCCATTAGCCAGCTTCCATAATTTCGGCACATGTGCATCTTCAACAGAGCGGCGAATAAGGTGTGTCAGTACAGGAGCAAGCTCAGATGCACAGGATTTAAGCACAATTGCTGGAATTTCATCAGGGCCACTAGCTTTATTCACGTCTAAACTCCGCAGCGTTTTACAAGCCTCGGTCTGACGAATTCGTATTTCCGGCATGAGTAACCCGCAATCAGGTAGACTTGGAGGTGTCTCGCCTGCAGTATTTAAACGTGAAGATTCCGTGAAAAGAGTGGCGAACTTTGTCCTCAGCAGTCTGGGCTAGCGTGCCGTTAGGTTTTATCAGTGGTGGCAGTGTGGGGCGACAAAAGTTCAACTCATCCGACTTAGCCAGGGCCCAAAACGCTTTACTACCCGATGGGTACAAAGCTAATTTGTTCCCTATTCGGCCTATATGGTCAAATTGTGCCTTTCGTAAAGGCTTCTTGTAGGACTTTACAGCTTTGTTATAAAGTGAATTCATTTGAAAAGTCCTTGGCTTTGCTGTTTCGAACTTCAGCCCAGGCCAGGAATGCCACATGCTTCTGCGCGTTAGCGCGTCTACATTTGGCCTCGAACCATGGTTGAGCTTGGCCTGACATTGTTACGTCAGAGAATGGAATAAAATCTTCCATTCCTTGGCGCAGCACATCCGTCACAGCTTCCGCACAAGCCAAAGTATCCTTACGAGAAGCAAACTTGCTGCCAAGGATAAGATGCTAAGAATCGGAAAATGCGGTCGGCCAGTGGTGCACCGTGCCTTGGATCCCGCTACCCTCCACGAATAGCCTTCCGATTCTGTGAGTCCTGATCAATGTGTTTCAGGTCGGTCTGACAACAATGCAACCATCAAATCGATCCGTCTCCTGTAGTGGCTACACCGGCCACCATGCCAGAACGCAGCATGGCTACTTGGCGACACGACTTTGACCGGCGGGTGGTGATCAGCCACTGCCAAAGCTTACCACCGATTTCACCTGATTGGCACCACCCAGGGACCACACGTAGGGATTCAGTTTGGGGTCTTCGCCTACAGACGTGGGTAAATCGGCCCCTAAGAGTCTATAAAAGTCTAATTAAGATAATTCCCTAAAAATCTAATTAACGCCTTTCAGCATCTGCGTCAGACCTTATTTACCATGTTTTCTCCAACACCACGTCATGGTGGGTTCCTAAATCCGTTGGTAACCGACTACATCACCTTGAAAAAGTGTCAAACTAGTGTCAAACTTTTGCCATGGTTTCAAGGAAAAACGAGTCGTAACTGGTTTCCGACGGATATAGGAACCTGCCCTAAAAGGAACTCAAAAACGACCCTGTTTTTTTCCATTTCCACGGTTCAGAAAACACGAACGACACAAGTTTAAAAGCAAGAAAGTTAGACAATGTCATAGAGATCTCAGGAAATACCTGGATAAAGATAAGAGGAGATAGAAAAACAAAAAAGATCAAAAGAGATCTGTACCAAGAAGTGATTTCACAAGCGTGGTACAATAATGATTTGGATTACTTGCAGGTATGCGGTTATAATGAAGTGGGTGTGCAAGTAGAGGTGTGCGTGCCCAGGTTTGTGCCTGCGTCGGTACAACTGCTGAGCTTCACCAAAGTAGACGTACGCAGCAGCATCTATCCTGTCAGAATAAAGGCTATCGCTTTCTGTAACCTGGGTTAGTTACTGTTTTTACATTTTTATATACAACGTATTTGACATTAAATGAAAGCACGAATGATTTTTTTAATTCGTTAGAACAGTTTTTTTTATAACTAACTTAATTACAAGTACATACTAAAAATATCAATGAACAACCTGCATACAATTGGTAAACAAATCTAATTCATTCATCTTATAAGTAGATAGGCATCATCGCATAGGCGCCACCGATTTGATGTTTAAAAAAGTTTTGTTTGTACCGATTAGTGATTCACGTTCACGTTTCGTACAGTTTTGAATTCAGAAAATAATGTGCCGATCAACAAATAAATGTCATAATATCACCGTCGGTCGTGCTGACACGTTGTCCGTAATTGCAAGGTGAATTCCCTCCCATTTCATGTGGTATTGATAGTGTAAGGATGGGCTCAATAATAACCACCCGAGTCCGAAGCTAATCGTAAACTGTTTTATTTTATACAAATGATAGAAATTGCGAGCGGGAAAGTGCCGCATTTGTTACTTTTGCACCAAGCCGCTACGATAATTCCTTGTCACATTTTCGCCTAATAGAACCGATATTTTAAATTGTTATTTGTGACGAATAACACTCAAATGAATTAGTTTGTTTAGGATAAAAAGAAATTGTAACTATTTAAGGTCCATATAGAAAATAACTGTGATTTCGCTGACCAGCACTTCCGATTTTTGGCCCCAATTTGAACCATAATAACTTTGCATTTTTAGAGTCCCCAAATATACCGAGCGTGCCGCGTGGCTACGGATACGGGCTGGGTGCTGAGGCCGTGCCCGAAGAACTGGATCCTGCCCGACGCCGGGCACCTCTTGTTCCATCAACAATAGAAAATTAAAGGCGAGATTATGCTAGTAAATTAATATTGGCATGATGCACTTTAGGAATTGAAAGTTGCTTGAAATAAATCAAAATTTTAAATTTCAGGTCTCTGTTTTATTTTATCGCAATATTTCACTTTCACGAAAGAAGGCACCGCCTTTTCTTTTGATTGTAACAAGAACGCAAAAAGTAATAATAGCATTTTAGCTAAAAATCCGACTTTGAGTTGCATGTGGAGAATTTTGTTTTTGATGCCAGGAGAGAATCTTGACAATTCCTTTATGGATACAAAGTAGAAACTTAGTAGAACCTATACACCACCCGTGTTTGGGTTCATCAACTAATCCTGGAAGCTTGCAAACGTGCAGCCTAAAAAAGGTAATAAGTACCGACACCTCTAACTACAGACCCATCTCGGTCACGTTCGTCACCTGTAAGACTATGCAACGTGTACTGAAAAACAGGTTCCTGGCACGCCTAGAAACGCATAACCTCCTCAGTGATCGTCAATACGGCTTTCGCTGAAATCAGTAACTGCCGTTGTAAGATCATAACTAACGTCAAGAAATGTACATAGAATACTTTACTCTTAACTTAACGTCACGGAGTTACACCATCTTTTATGCACTCCCGAACAATGTATATACCTACACAATTATGCATTAATTTACTTATTCTAGGGAACAAATTGTGAATAAAAAAATTAACCAATCACAGCTCGAGAAATCGTTGCTACCAAGATTTACTTCAAGTAGTACAACAATAATTAACAATGTTTAACAATGACTCGATGCAAAATTAATTAGCAATCAAGCCTTGCAGATAACAGTAGTAGTTTTATATATGCAGTTCAGGCATCTGATTCTAAAATAGGTACTTTTCATAGCGTTGGTTGGAATTTAAACTTTTAAGGTATTTTTTTCATCTTGATTGGTTTAAAAAGATATCATAAAATAATTGTTATTATGAAGCCTTTCCTTTAAAACTTTCGTCCAATGATCCCCTATAAAAGGCTACCACTTCCAAATACATAACAGAATTACTCCGTCAAAAATAGAATTAAATAACAAAAAAGGCTCTTTTAGCTTACAAATGCAATATCCTGGTCTAGGTAGCAATTTACAATGTTCGCTAAAGATCAAAGTACACGTGGCGGCAGGTACCGCGGCGCGGCGGTAATTCACGCCCAGACGCTGAAATAAATTTAAAATCAATTTCGGATTGCGGCGAGATTCGGGAACGGATTTATGGGAGAGGCTCTATGGAAGGCTCTGAGAGTCTCCGTAAGAGAAAAGTAGAAATCACTAGGAGACATTTGCAGAGGAATACAGGAAACTATAAAAGTTGTGTATTTCGTTGTGCTATGCGTGATGTAGAGTCAAAAGTTGCCTGGAAGAAATCGCTTTTAGTAATAAGGCTGCCCATTGTACTACTGTATATATCAAATTTACTAGTTTTTTTTAAGTATTCCTGGTGTACAATAAAGCATTATTCTATTCTAATCTAATCTATTCCTAATAGCAGTGATTTTTGACTCAGGTTGACATTCAAATGATAATTACTGATATAAACGGGTATTTATCGCGTATCTATGTACCGTTTTTATATGTTATCCCGACGTTTTGATGATGCAACAGCCGTGATCGCGGACAGACTGGAGTACCATCGAGAAGTGATGGCAGCTGCAGCAATTTCCCTCACTTGATCTTCGACGGTAGCTCCAAGTACTCCAGTCCGCTCGCGACACTGGTTTTTTTATTTATAAACTATTGCTTTCCTTTTACATCCAAACATAAAATTAAAAAAATATGGACACACCCGCGCGCGCACGTTTTTTCACAGAAGCTCATATTGATAGATATGTGCTTGATTCGATAAACGGCACTGTCTCGCCACTAAATGTCACCGATCGGGATATGTGTTGCAAAAGTGTGCGTGAATTTACGAACTTACGATCAAATCGGCAAAATCGGAATGAGTCATTGTCTAATCTTCGTCCGTGCATCCAAACCAGATTTTTTTTTATACATTATAGGCAAAATTGATGCAGTCTACGATGGTACACGCTTGCCTAGAATAAACCTATTCACTCGCAACTTGAAGACCCCTAGGTTGTAATTAACAGGAAACACAGACTCAGGCAAGGCGTTGCACTCCTTGGCGGTGCGCATAATAAAGGTGGAAGAGTACGACTTTGTGCGGCCTTTTGTCATCCAAGCAATAATGTTCATCATCCTGAACAGGATGTTATAACTGGTTGTATCTACTCTGCATTTTCATTGTATTTGTACATACAATTGCACATTTATTACTAAAATACGTATCTCGTTAGCCATTCCGCTGCATTATTAATTCTGCAATCCATGGCGGTAGATTGGGACAACTAATAGCCAGCCCCGGATCTAGAATTTTTCCTAACTGGGGCTGAAATTTGATGTAGCGTTCCCTCTATTTTAGCGTTTAAGAGGTGGGGGTGCGGGACGGGGGGGTTGTTATAGTTTGAAGCGTTCCAAATAAAATAACAGGCAAGTGAACTAGGTAGGTGGACCACGGGCAGGGAGTGGAATAATTGATACTGCGACGTGCGCAGGACGGCAAGCGCTTTTTGATATAAGTTTTTTTTTTCTATCATATTTTTTGTTTTATATGGCGTTCCCTGAAATTGCTGCCCGGGGCTCGTACTCCGGTTTGTGCTCGTATTCATACCTGCTGACTTTAGATCTACCGTGCTTGTGTTCTATCTAACATTCTATGCTTGTGAAGTGCTAAACAAAAAGGATTATCATCGAGAATATTGTGTGGAATACATTATTTACAAGGCAAACCTACTCATCTACTCTTGGACTCAGGTAGGACACCACGCCTCGGCAACACATTACACACAGCTTATCTTTATAAACCATATTGTTATATTAGGTATGTATAATAATATGTATATATATGACGGAGGAGGTACCTCCGTAGTGTTTTTAAAAAGTGTGACGTTAACATTGCTGACGTCACAATTGTTGACTCATGTTTGGGTCCTCGAAAGAAAACTTCACGAGTAGTAGGCAAGCTTCGTATATTCAACGGGCAGCGTAACGACGTCCCAGAGAGGTCCGTACTGTACGACGGCTCGAGCAAGAATGACCGAGCGTTTTTTTTTTTTTTTTCGAATGGACTTATCTCGCTGTTGGCCTCTGAGGCCGTTGCAGCTTAACCGAGCTTTTGGCGAGCGCAGAAGGCGCTCAGCCTTATAATTTTATTTTTGATGAGGCAACTAGCGCAAGGGTACCACTTAGGTACGAACCTCGGCTTGGGCTGTTGCCGGGACGGGGATAGGAGAGAAACGCCCGGGTACGTGCTTGTACCTCGTGTAGGCGGCGACTAATAGGACTCGTCGACCTCGCAGGCGAGGTCGGTGTATTTGTGGAGTGTTTGCTCTGTCTAATGTCATCCGGGTCTCCGAGAACGTGTCTCGGACAACGGAGGGTTTTCCTGTGCTCGGACGGTTCAATCGAATAGTCCGGAATGGTATGTACCATAGGATTCGGATGATGGTAATGACCGAGCGCCGACAGTGCGGCCGTATTTATAGGGCTCGGTGCACGTGCACGTGTTTCTCAAGTTTTTAGATTAAGTATTGAAATTACAATAAGAGAAATAACAACATGCTGCTTAACGTTATTTTAACATCATAATAAACTCAAAGTAATCAATTGATGATTTATGAACTAATTTTAGAAATCTGATTATTAATCTTAATTATTCTCGTTGTTAGCGCCGATATATATATATATGTTTAATGTTAGTACATACGTTCTATTTCTATTAGTATTTCTTTATAAAATTTAGTATCTAGTTATATTTTTAATATTGGTATTAGACGCACTCTCTTAATAAATAGTTTGGCCATAAATGTACACCCCCGACCTTTGTTATAAAAAAAATCCTCTCCATCCAAAGGTTGTCTGGAAGAGATCGCTTCTAAGCGATAAGACCGCCCATTGTACTATTTGCTTTATATTTTCTTTTTGTTTGTATTTTTTTGTTTATACTGTGTACAATAAAGTGTTTTCATTCATTCATTCACTAAAGTGAGATTGCACTGTTGTGTGAGTTGTGAATAATTAACAATCACACGAGTGCTTTATAGTTTTTTATAAATGAAGACGGAAGAAAGAGAATGGGACACCTCGGTTTAAAACTCGATGGTACGATTAAATGCTAAAAATCTAGCATTAAGTCTCGATTTAATTCTAAGTTTGGTTCTGGAATCCAGGCTTTAACTTCAATATCGCTATCACGAAATGTATATAAACCAGTTACTACACACTAGACGACTTCTTTATCGACTCAACGTGTAAATAATTAAGAATGAAACGAGCTTACCTAGTGCTGTTTGATTCCAATATAATTTCCTACAATAATGATTTAAATTACAAAATAATGTTAAAATTGTCAGATTACAATTACCGTAAAATCGACAAATTCTATATAAGTACTGTAGTCTATAAAATAAAACGGAACAAAAAGACAAGTCAAATAAAAGTTTGAAAACGTAGATAGATCATTTGTGTCCAGTAGCCCGGTCCCACATGTCATGTACGTCCGGTAGTAGGACGTAGGTGGCACGCATCTAATATCCGAAGTGGCGACGCCGGCCGGCGCGCGGCGTGAACACTCACTCGCCTTATTGTCGTCGCTTATTCTCCTGAATTATTCACGACCATCACTTTCCTCAGTTTTTCCCTTCGACTGTCGGCGAGCCGTGCTCACAGGGAATGTAGTGAAGCAACAACTAGTTATACAAATATTTATTGTTGTAACTGAAAGAAAACTTAAAG